>MU269990.1:57222193-57601423 GCA_021432705.1 Caranx ignobilis
GAAGAGAGTCGAGACTTATGTATTGCACTGATCAACGTGTGTGTGTGTGCGCGTGTGCATATGTGCTTATAGTGTGGGTGTGTGTGCATGCACACTGGGTGCTGCTGTATGTAGAGCTCAGTTCTCTGGGGGTGAAAAGACAGATGAGGGCTCAGTGTTGGGACTAGGCCACAATATTTCATCACAGACAGTATAGAACCAGGGCTGGATAAATTGTTTAAAATAATCATCATATGGCTATCCTATGGCCAACAACCTATAATACCACACGCACGCTATGCGATGTTGCCATCAATTCTGAAACTTCTCTCTGCTCTTCCACATTCATGTTTCTTATATGATCTCCATTACATCTCCTTTATTTCATCACATCTTAAGGATTAGGAATACTAGTGTTCCCAAGGGATCAGCCTCCTCCTATAGCTCCCTCACTGCACCTTGCACTACGGAATTTCCTCTTGGCAAGTCAATGACAGGCTGCTTCTCAGCTTGTCTCCTTCTCTTCTGTCCACCTTGCAATGTGGAATGCCCTAATCCATAGAAACACACAAACAAGTGCTTGTAACCGCAGGAGCGCCTTTCACCAATTTGCATAAAAAAACAAACATCCATTCTACCACCTGATGGTGTTCAAATTCAGAATCTATTGTCATTTGACAGTTAGGAACAAAAATTCATTTAATGTCAGGTGATCTTTTTTTTATTGATCTTATTAACCAATTATGTGCTTTCAACGTTTGTTTGAAATGTTTCAGATCATTGTTGGTGTCTTTGAATGGGGCTTTGAGATGAACAGTAAAAGTAGGAACCTCATACCACTCGCACTGTAGTCAGATTAACTGCAGCTCTTTGTCGACTCATACAGACCACCTGCTGCATGACAAAGCGCCCCTACGCCACATTTTCGCTATCCCCTAACCAAGAAGGACAGACAACCTCCTCCTGGTGAATTAAAGACAGGAAAAAAACCCCACAAAAAACAAAAGGAAATCAAGGCAGACGCCAATCTTCCGCCCATCAGATACCAATCAAGGCCTGGCAACCTGCTGGCATCCCTCTGGAGGACTGAGATCACTATCTGGCAACATGCTGGTTGTCCAGTAGCAGGCAGCCTGGTGGCTGTCACCCAGTGCCCAGAGAGAGACATCCTCTTAGGGCTGGGACAAAGGTGGCTGGTCCTCAGGGATTACCCATTAGCATGCTAGTCTGTGTGTTTAACACTGGCCTGAATGGAAAGGACAAGAGCCAGCACCCCGGTCTATTCTTAAGCAGGGAAGTGTTACTGTTTCAGCTGCTAATGCTGCTCTGACTTATGCATATATACGCATACATGCATATATATGAGAGGAATTTTTGTTACCATCGGTATGCTGAGTGAATGACAGCTCTGCTATTTGAGATGATATATACTGCTGTTGAAGTTGCATGGCAAAATTCATAAACTAATATTTTATTATTTATTCAATGGTTTCCTTATAACTTATGAGAAAGAAAATCTAAGAACTTAAGGCTATAGCTATATAAGCTTTGAGCTTGAATCACATAAACATGTCTCTTACTTTCCCCTATAACTGCATGGTTGGCTTTGACCTTATGTGCTGGGCCTTTGGTGGTTATCAGACTGTGACATGCACTGATTTGGAAGCAAAAATACACAGTGTTTGTTGTCAGAATCAGCATGATTAGAGTCTTTATGGGGCGAGAGACTGGCTTGAACCTCACTGATAAACAGAACAAATGCAGGGATCACAGTGTGATCACAAGACATGGACGTTGAAACCAGGTGGCTGTCAAAATTATTGTTGAGTTCATTCAGTGACATGGGCAAATGGTGGGTGGTTTAGCTATGTGTATGTTAGGGTAACACATTCTTTTCTTATTCTGTGTGGATGTGTTAGCCTAATGATGTGTAAAGACGCCTGTATGGAAATGTGTATTTGTGATTGTTCTCAGCAATTGTGTTTTTGGATGTATTTGTGTCTGTGATTGTGTGAAACGTTCCTCTTTCCGTGCTGCTGTGTGTGTGATTATGTGCTCAGACTCGCTGGCTGGTGGCTGATAATAACACAAGAGGCCGTGTGTTTGTGGATCTCTTAGCTGAGGAGATTCCCACCGTGCTCAGCGTGTCTGGGCTCTGTGTGTTTTTGGGGTTGCACGCGTGACTCCGCCAGCTGTTCTATTCTCCTGTTGGCCCCCTCAACCCTACCCAGCCCTCGCCCCTCGCCGACCCCTCCTTCCCTCAGAGGCCTGCTCTTCATCTGATAAGGGCCACGCTGGCCAAACCCTCAGTGGAGCTCCTCACAGCCCCTCAGAGCTGCTCCATGCTAACAATGCAACCGCCTTCCCCTCCATGCTCACACCATTTACATGTGAAAACACTGGGTCTTATCTCCAGTTCACTGGAGCTATGGCACAACAGCCAAGTGAGTGTGCGTGCTGGTATATGTGTGAGTGAAAGTGGCCTCAAGAGAGAGCTGCACGAGTAAAAGTGAACAGTGGACCTCTTATGTGGTTAAATCTGTATTTATGTCCTTACCTCAGATCTAGTTCCCTTCTTCCTTTCTATTAAAGAAATATTACACGAAACCACCTGAGCAAATTCAATATACAATCACCTCAAGGGTCTCATTCAGCACTAGTTGGAATTGAAGGTCTTTATTATCAGTGGGATATTAGCCAGCTTTATCACACTTGCACTGTATCCAGTAGCCAGTGGCTACGGTAATGCCAAATGAAAGACCCCCAAGAGAGGAAAACTAGTCTCTCTGCTCCATCACCTTGGAATATCGCCATGGAGTCTGTGAACAATAATCCTCATCTGCATGAGCATTAACGTCACCGCTTTCCTCGCAACTACACCCAAAAACAAAATGCCTCTTTCTCAGTCTCATCTTTTACTTGGTGTTTACAGCTCTCTGTGCCATTGCCCACTGAAGGTCCACTGACTTCAGATTGATTTGGCTGGGTCTCCTCCTCTGTTGGGCATAACTCTGGGCCAGAAAACACTATTTTGCAGCACATGTAGAAATTCTCCTCTGCCAATTCACCAGCTGCTGGGCAGAGAGAGAGAGAGAGAGAGAGAGAGGGAGGGGAAAGAGAAGTGTGCAGGCTTTTAATTAAAGTCTGTGTGGTTAAGGGCTCGGGCTAAGCAAACATGGGCCTCCAGCATCAGAGTTTAAGATGAAGTAGAGGTGAGTGGGGTGAGGAGAGAAATGGTCCTTACGTTGATCATGGAGGAGAGTGGGTGAGGGGGAGAGAAAATGAGAGATGAGGTGTGAGGGTGGGGAGATGAAAAATGAGCAGCGCTGGATAAAGGGCTGATAAGAAGAGAGGAAGAGAGGGGCAGGTAGAGTGATGGGAGAGTGGGATGGGGTGTTGTACGGTCAGAGATGGTATCGTATTGCATGTTATCTGCTGTATCATAATGTGATGCGGATATTAGGATGGGAGGGGTTAGATGGGATGTAGGTTTTTTTTTTTTGGGGGGGGGGATTATAATTATAATTAAAATAGGGGGCGACAAGTGAGATAGTACACAGTCAGTCATCCTTTCACTGAATTGCATGTCAGGCATGTAGATAGTTGCCATGAATCCTAGATGCAGATATGAGCTTAAATGCTATTTCTTTTCTGCATCAAATTCAAAACCAAAACAAAACCAGAACTTGACATTTAAATGCAGCAGGACGGAGACAAGGACCTTTACTTTAACACAGTCTGCTGAGCTTCCTCCATTATGGTGACATGGTGCCATCTATTGGTGGAAATATAGAATTGCAATGCTCTGCTCAGCCACTATAGCAGAACATAACAGAATACATGTGTGAGGGGAAAATAGGGACGCTTTAGGGACTCAAGATGTTCCTAGCTCCACTGCACTGACTGCCTCTTGCCCTTTACAATAAAAACTAGGTTTGGTTGATGTCAAGTATCTGTCAGCTGTTAGCAGCTCCAGCACAGGCACAGAAATGAGCAACAAACCTCTGTTATGGTTTGATTTACAGAGCAGTTAAAGGCATCAAAGGTTTAAAGTAACACAAAATATAAAGCCTATAAAAACTTCCAAGTTTGTGTCACAAAAACAAATGGAAACTGCAACATCACATCTTCAGGAAGACTCACACACTTTTACATCAGAGTCAGGATTTTATATTACTTTCAATGTATAGAATGGGGGTAAACAGATCATGATGGGAAACATGACAAATGTGTAAATATTGAAACCTCATGAGGACAAATCAGGGAAAAGAAGAAATGGAATCTGATCTTAAAAATTCCATAAAATAAAACCAAGACATAAAAAACAGAGCATCAACTTTCTCCTGAGAAATGTTATTTTTTTCTTCCAGTTTTACAGCAAATTCTGCTTGACTCAATAAGCCTTTGCACAGTTGAATACAATAAAAGTACAGACAGTTGTGACACATAATCATTCCTTTGGAGGCTAATATCCTTGAAGACAAAGGTCAATAATGATTATCTTTGGTTTGATTGGTTGTCTGGCGTCCGCATCATCACTGCGGAGGCTAGAGGAAAAACTAAGCTGCAGAGCACAACTACATTTCATAACTGTTACACATTCATCTCTCACTATAAACTCTAAGCACTTTTCTACTTTCAAATAGATTTCTTTACTCTCCAATCTCCTATATACAGTGTCACACAAACCAGGTCGAAAGACAATAGTACATCTAGAACAGAGATCCTTCAGATAGGGATTTCATCAGCTGTTGGTTAATACCTCTGAGGATGATTTTCCTGAATGGAACACAAATTATGACAGTAACACATCTCGAGCAGAATTTGAACAATCTGATCTGAGACCAGATCATTTGAATGTGTGCTGTCATGTGAGCCGATTGTTAAATCTTTGATCAGGCTTATCAGGCATATATAAAGGCACTAAGGGCCAAACCAGCACAGAAAAAGGCCTCGACTTGCAATCCTTTGTGTTTACTCCTTTTTATCATAACATAAAAAACCCAGAACATTATTGGTCTGTTATTCAGACAGAAACGCAATAAAACCACGTTATCTTTGTCAGCAGATGTGTCTCACTTGGAGGAATGATCGATGCGTCTCGCTAAAGATATATACTTTGCTTACATAATCTTTGCCAAGCATCATTTAATGAAATCTCAATGGTCCTTCTCACATTTTAACTGGAATTTAACCGAATGACAACAAGAAATACTGTGAAAATAATCTGTGGAAAAAAAAAAGCCCCAAAAGCTCCACTGACTTTTGGAAATGTCTCTCGCTTTAAGTACCACCAAGTAAAATACAAAGTGTGTTTTATTTTTACAGGCCACAGAATCGGTTCCCTGTTTACATCAACAAGGAGGAAGCGGGTTTAAATGTCTGAGTACCTCTGACTGGCCAGCTTTTGTTTATCACAGCTGCACAGTGTGTTGCTGTTGAGTTCTGTCTTTGTTTTGAATGAATTCAAAAAGTTCAGTGAGTAAGGCAACAACACATCATTGCTGAAATTCTCTTCAGTGATTCTCAACAATACAGATTTAGCCTAGTATTCAGATACGTTACAATTTAAACACAATAAAAATCTTTTTAAAACTTTACTATGGACAATGCTGTGGATGTGAAGTGTAAAGAAGAGTGGAGAGAGGAATATGACAAAATGCTGCATGATTTTCATTCAGTTCTTGAAGTGCTGCCACCGAGAAGGAAAACACCACTCTAATCTGATTATACTACAACACGTTGACCATTTCAGGCCCTGCCTCATTTTGCTATCATTATATGAGATATAAATGAATGGCAGTTTTACTCCTACTTCTTTGGACACATAGATTGTAGTGACTGTTATGTATCATACACAGTACCTCTTCAACAGGAGTGCTAAACTGATGACAGATGATTGAATATGCAACTGATTAAGGCGTAGTGCAGCCATGATCCCAGCAGGGGGAGCCAGCAAACAAGATCAGTCTGGCAGCAGAAGCTGGTCTCACTCCAGTGCCTCTGTGAGCCGAGGACGTTGTTCAGTTTCTAAGTCATTGTTGAATCTCCTCAGCAGGTCTTTGTTGTGGACTGTCCCCAGCCTCACGCAGCCCTGCAACCTGGCCCTTCAGACCTTCAGTCTTTAAGTTCTCTCTCTTATCAGTCTGAAAAAGAGAGTGGCTACAGCTGGTCCGACTCTTCCCTGGAGCTGGAACTCGGCTGTGTGCCCGAGGCCACAGTCTGGGGTGTGGAGGGAGCAGTGGTGGGGCATGCTGGAGGGCGGCTCGAAGGGTCTTGCGGGCCCTCGTACTGAGGCAACTCGCCCTCTGATGGAAGCTCCCCGTCCTGAAGATATGGAGGAGGAGGGAGATCAAACCAAGGAGGCCGACTGGGGACAGATGAAAGAAAGAGAGTATGATATCACGTTCATGAGGTATTGCATAAGGATGTACAATGACTATTTCTTCCCCAACAGCCGGCAAAATGTCAGGATGTACACCTCTTTCTGATTCTAATCTGATATGAATCAGTTCCCATTTTTTGCTTATTTGATTTACGCTGTCTTTACTGAACCTTTTTTCTACCATTTTACTTGTTTTCCACTGTATTAGTATTCACTTTGCCATCTATTTTGTGCAACTCTGAATATGAACAAAGCAAAGAAAATGATTTTTAGAAAGGAATGTCTTGCCGTATATCAATATTGAGATTTCTCAGCGAATGCTCTGCGTTTATTTTTAAATAACTTACGATGAGCTTTTCTAAAAGCACCATTCTTCTTTTGTTAAATAAGTCCATGAGTAAATGAGTATCTATTAGATTAGAGGATTAATTCTTATTGTGCCTTCCCTGCTCATATTTCTAAAAGCATTCTTTACTATGTATGAAAATTCATTGAATAAGACAAATCAGTGAACAAGGGAATGAAATTACACTTTTATTATCTCCCATTTATTTACTAAATTAGCTTATATTAGCCACAGTTGCTATTTGCAACCTCTACTGTTTCAGTTTAGTCCTGGTTTGTAGTACAAATCTTGCTTCATGGCTACATACAAAATGCTATAAACTTCCATACAGCTGTTAGAATCATTATTCCTGTCACCTGGCGTCGAGAACAGCTTGCGAGTATGACGGAGGTGAGTCCATGGAGAGCCCGGAGCGATACAAGGTCCCAGACAACAGCTGCAGTGCCTGAGGAGTTGAGCTGTACTGGCCCGCTGTGGTGGGGGAGCTGGGAGAGAGACCTGGACCTCCGGGATGGACGTGGCCCCGGTCCAAGATGACCAGACGGGACAGCAGCAGGGGCTGGTGGTGGTGGTGATGTGAGCTCCCTCTTACACCTCTAGGCAGCAGCACGCTCCGCTTCCTCTGGTGATGAAGCACCAAGGCCAACAATGCCACCACTAGAACGAAGATGACAGCGCTGCCTATGACGGCGTAGGTGATGCTGGGGTAGTAGCGCAGACGATAGTCCAGTGTCACAAAGTCCTGGCCGGGAGCTTCTGCAGGAGAGAGGAAGGAGATGAGGAGCAAATTAACAATGGGATGATGCAGGAGCTAGAGGAGAAGAGACGACAGTGTGAGAAAAGAGAGAAAGAGAGGAGGATACATGGAGACAAGGTAAACAATGTAACTGAAAAGGGGGCCGAGGAAACAGAAGGATGAGTTATGGATTTGAAGAGCCGGGGGAATGGAGACGGAAGTGAAGTGGACGGACGTGAATATCAAGCAGTAAATTGTTTTCTGGTTCATTTTGAAATGTGTTGTGTGATTCAGTAGAGGCAGCCTCTTTTGGAGATGAGAGCGCAAAATAATAAGCATAACAGCAGTCAGCCTCTCCCCAAGAGCTCGAGCATCTTGTACAGTGCAGAGGCTACTTTTGAAAAGCAGCAACCCAATTTAAAAGTAGGGACCCCAGTCTTTATTACGAAGAAAGGGAAAGAACAGAAAGGCTAAATAATTCTTTGTGAGGGCAAAACAGCTTACAGCAGCTTTAGATAAAACACGACTTGAGTTGCTCTGCATTGAAGATGAGAGAAGGCAGAGGAACACCAGGGGCCGTCACAGATTACCATGTTTGTCACAGGGAAAAGGGGGGAGTCTGCAAACTACTTAGT
Organism: Caranx ignobilis; assembly: GCA_021432705.1. Lineage (NCBI taxonomy): Eukaryota > Metazoa > Chordata > Actinopteri > Carangiformes > Carangidae > Caranx > Caranx ignobilis. The sequence continues at coordinate 57,230,275 of MU269990.1, forward strand.
AGTCTGGGGAATGTTCACGATGAGAGCTGTGGCCAGCAGTAAGAAACGCACAGCAGCCAACTTACTGGCCTGGAATGAGGAAAGGGACTAGTGCAATGCCAGAGAGCACTGCATCTTATTAGTCCAGATGGGATGAGGGAATAGCACTTAAACATTTCCGCTGACTGATATTACAGTGTGAGAATTTCAATCAGGCACTCGGGGTGACGCTCATGTAAATGGTGTTTCAGCTGCTTACCGGCAGACAGTACTGTTGTACTAAGGAGAGAGGGAGGGAGAGTGGAAGGAATCCTATTTATTACGGATCTGCAGAAGGGCTGTGCTAATGAGGAATGGGTTACATAAAAGTATTTTACAGTCGCTGTTTCAGTCCAAATTACACTAATGCCTCAGGGGCCTGTAAACATCAAACCTCTATGTGCCTCATAAAAGGTTCAAAACACTCACTGAGACACTTTCTATGTTCTGTGTTTGAGCTTTTTGTGTTTTGCTCCTCAATACACTGCGTTTTCAAGGCTAATATAGTTAAAAGAACTCACATCTCTGTCCACTACCCATCATGCTGACAGTTGAGGATATTGCACAGAAAGCTTGCCAGGAAATGACCATTACGAGATATCTCGGGGTTGAATCAATAGCCTGAAAATGCTTCCATCTGTAAGGATTAGATCCCCTGAAACTGCAAAGCAGGCAACCCTTTTTGGAGCTTTTTGAAGTATTCCAGGCTTACATTGACTTACAGGCTCTTGGGGGATATTGTATTTAGTACAGATTCCCTCCGCATGTACAAGTTTGAGCCACAGGGCTGCAGAGAATCAAACTGAACGTGCTCAAAAAGCTAAACCAGTGTGACTATGCTATAGGGAGTTGCAGGTCTGATCTACATTGCCAAATAAGTCTATGAGAATAAACCCTGTCTCTCTATTTCAGATGAAACAAGTGATGTGATTGGTGATTGTAAGCAGATTCTAGTAGCCTACCTTCACACAGACTGAAGTTAGCTGTTTCCAGTCTTTATGCTAAGCTAAATTAACCCACTGCATCACAATCAATGGATGGACATGAAAGTAGTATCGATCTCCTTTTCACACTCTGCAAAAAAAAGTAAGTGTATTTTGCACAATGTCAAACTGTTCCTGTAAGAAACGGGTGCAGGGGGTTAGAGAGTCTATAAAAGCTCAGTATTTGTGTGGACAAACCAGTAAGCTATCATTAGAGGAGCAGTTTTCTCTCTCTTTCAGACACCATGCTGCATGTTTCCCCTGTCTACCTGACCTTGAAGTCCTCGAGGAGCCTTTAGTTGTGTGTGTGTGCACCCACTGTTGCATTCCCAGCTTGGCATACAGCCTATTTATGAACCAATGTGTAGTCAGGGGCCCCATGCCTTAATTAAATCTAATCTAATTCAGATGCTCCACCCGCCCGCTGCCCCAACCAGGCACTAGCCAATAAAACAAGCCCCCTCGACCCCTCCCTTGTGATTTAAAATTGGCCAGTCCTTCACGCTACCAATTAATTATGAACTGGACTGTCAGCAGAGAAAGGCCAAAACAAAGAAGAATTATTTCCATAATTACCTAGTAAAAAAGCACAAATAAAGAGATCCCACCGCTGCCGCCCTATGCCTATCAGGTTTCAGTGCAGTCTTTTGGGAGTGGAGAGTAACACACACAAAAGGAACTCATAATGCTGTAACATTAACAATGGCAGCCTACTCGGTACATTAGCAGCAGAGGCCTGAAAGGCTGTTTCGAATCTCACAAGAGATGAAAAGAGGGAGAGAAAAAAAAAGGGAGTGAGTTACACACCAGCACCTTATGGACACATGCACTCAGGACACAACTATTACTTTCTATCTGTGAATCCTGACGTTAGCCTTTAAAAGTAAATTTCATCTCTGTAAAGAATGGATTCACACATCAAAGTGCTGGATTGCTGAGCCGAGCCCAGATGTTGTGTTTAAGGAACATCAAAGGAAAAAGGGGGGGGAAAGGTCACACGCTCATAAGTCTGATGCAGTCTTTTTTTCCATTTCAAATTCTATAGATTTAAATATTTCTGCACACTTCTTCAAGATCAAAGACGGTAATCTAGCTGAGGTAGCTGAGTGATGATTCAAATCAATGAACCTGATCGCAGTTTGAAACTTTTACTGTTGCACAAATCTCTTTGCTTGCTCTACGTGGACTCAAACATGCCTGGTCCTATAGCATCTCTGACAGTCTTACTTTGATCTGTGACAGTTTCATCAAGTGAATTCTGTACAAAGTTGAACATCAATGTTCCCTAGAGACTTCCTTGTCTTGTCAAACTTGACATGAAAGGATTAAGTACATTCGTGCTGTCCACCAGTACCAATGTTACTTGGACACCGTTAACCTCAGAGGGAGTGAAGTGAAGAAGTGAAGGAAGCTTTTCCCTGTAAGCTCATTCAATTTCATACCAGCCTTGTATGACATAACAAAGATAGAAAATCTAAAGCTATGCTGCGTGGCTTGCTGCCAAGTTGAAGCTGACAATTGGAGCAGATCAGTGATTCCCAACCAAGGGTACTTAATACCCCATAGGGTTCTTTTGCAGTCACTCGAGGTTAAAGGCAAACTCCAAAAAGCATCGCTAACAATTCCATGAGATAAATAACCTGTTCGAATAGTTGGCTCGAAGTATGGATAAACAATTGATAAAACATGATTTAATTAACTAAGAGTGTAGATAAATAGCTGTAGAAGTGAATGGATAAACCGTTGGCATAGTTACGCTAAAAGCATCTGTTGCTAATAATGTAAATCTGATCAAATTGACCTTAATAAGTCAGTTATATACAAAAAGACAACAGTATTGATATTTTATTGCTTATTGACAGCAGCTTGAAGTTGACACACTGATACACTGTTAAAAGCTAAACTGAAGCTTGTATACTAACGTTCTTTATAAAAATGACTACACACAACTGAGTTTATTTCATTGATGCTTTTATTATGTAACTTTTCTAAAATACTAGCAGTCTGATAATTTTACATTTACATTTACATAGTGCTTTTGTTCTGTGGGCGGATCAGTCAGTGATAAAGATTAAAGGGAAATTACCAGGAGCTTCACAACGTCTTGACAGGGAAAACATTCCTCCTCCCAGAATTTCTGGATGAAGCTGCCTGCTAAAAATGGATCTGCAAATGTTTTTTATATTAAAATCCTAACTCTGTGGTTCTCCTAGTGTTGGCGACTCTACCGGCAGCACCTCTTCTACACTGTCTTCATAAACCTGCCATATGCGGAGGCTTGGGGAGTGGGGGTGAGCAAGGTGCAGCCTTTCAACTAGGCCACTTTAATTACATGAGAGTGCCTCCTCTCCACATCTCTCCATCTCATCCTCTCCCCTCCCCTGTCCTCCCCTCTCGCCTCTGCTCCACCATGGCTGGTGCCTTTTGTTTCCCCCCTCTTGTTTCTCCTCTAATATCTCCCTCTCCCTCCTACTCGGCTTTGTGCTTTCCAGAGCCCCCCCTCTCCTCTCCTCCCTGTATCCCACTCTACTCTGCTCTTGTTGGTAATTTACTGACATAGAGATGACATGTACCATGTCTATATGATATACAACAACTGCACTCAGCCTGGATTATGCACTCAATAGAATGCTTATCAATGGAAAAAAAAACCCATTGAATCTCTATTCAGTCTTTCTCCACTTTCTCTTACTTTCATTTTGCACAATCCCACCCTGTTCCCTCTTTCACTGCCTTTCTCTCTCCGATAGTCTACCACTTTTTTTTTTTTTTGCATTTCATTATCTCCCGCCTGCATCAATCTTATTACCCCTGCATGAGAGGAGAGAATTATAGGGACACAAAGAGGTCAGGCAGCACAACAGTGGACAGATGAGAGGAGTTGAAGAGGACAGAGCTAGAAACAGATGTGGAGGTCTAAAGGGAGCAGGAACAAGGAAATTAATATTAATCTTTTCAACTTACATCTGCACACTCCTCTATCGCTGACTGAAAAAACTTCAAACTAGCCTTAAATCTATTAAAAGAGGCTGAGTCACACAAACCTCTCTGCTGTATGCCTTCAGTACCAGGAATTCACTCTTTCTGCCTGCATCCTGTTTAGTGTTGCTCTATTCTCTTCTTCTGCCATCTTTTGTAAACCTGGCAACAAATTCTCATTTTCATTGATGGTTTCCTTATTTTTTTCTGCTTGCCGGTGAAATAAAAAGGACTAAACCTATTTCCTTGGTTGTCTGGGTGTAGCGAGGTCCTACAAGGCAAGAATGTAATTTTGAAACAGCGTGTGGCAATTACATGAGGTAGTTTGTCCACTGTAGAACTGTGTACATGTCTTCATCTTTAAGTCACTGTGAAACAATGGCTACAGTATTACATCATTGGTTATGATGTAAACCAATGTCATCAGACCAATAGCATCATTATATCATGTTATCATTGTAATATATAATTATAATCATCCATTTATTTTCAGTATATAACTGTGTAAACCCCTGTATTTGTGTGTGTGTGTGTTTAACTGATAGATACCGCTTTGGAAGTGAAGGACAACCCCAAGATTTACTTTAAAGTGCAGCCCATGAGCAATAAGAGAGGAAGCTTTCACATCACAACAGATCTGAGCTGAAGTTAAATGAAAACAGGAATCCATTGAATCTACTGGGAGCTGCAGACGGAGATGAGACAGAGCACTGGTGCACACATACACGCCCACAAACACAGCAAACTGTACACAGCTACTGAAGCAAACTGTGGGCCCATGTTAGCACACAACAGGCTATTGAGCACGCAGTGATTAAAGCAAGCTCTGTGGCACTCCTTTGTCTGTCTTCAATCAAACTATGCAGCAGATCAACAGCCAACATGCCATTAGGTTGCTGAGATACAAGCAGGGAGCTCATTCCTTTATCCTGATTGGCTGCCTGCCACTGGATATGCTAACTATCAACTGTCAGAACACACTTATCCAAGGATGAATGAAGAAAATAAAATGAAAAAAAAAAAAAAAGTGCTAATAAAAGACTCCACATATCTTAATTGCCACACTTAAAACGCCTCTGAATAAAGGGAATGGAGATATTTCCCCCTCTGGCTCATTCCTAGGGGAATAGATAGAGGCTGCACAGATGTGCTGTACTTTTCCGATGCGCTGAAGACTCATTTCACATTCACAAAGTGCCATCTTTAAAAAGAGTCCAAAGTAAGGGGAGGGAGTGGGGGTTAGTAATCATTCCCTGGTTTCAGCATTACAGGGTTTGCTGCTACATGTCGAGTGTAGTTGTCTACACTTGATGGAGGTTGGTCACAGCACACGCTTTCCCTTAGTGCAGAGTCACTTTGTCTGACGTTAATTACAGGTGTGGGGCTCCTGGATCTTTGGCAGATTTTGCAGCCCTGTTGCCACAGCTACGCCCACAACGACAGTATGATAGAATGAGGTGTAGAACCAGTGACAGCACATTCAGTTTCATGGAGGAGAAGAGAAGAGGAGAGGAGAGGAGAGGAGAGGAGAGGAGAGGAGAGGAGAGAAGAGAGAGAGAGGAGAAGGGAAGAGAGAGGAGAGGAGAGGAGAGGAGAGGAGAGGAGAGGAGAGGAGAGAAAAGAGAAGAGAAGAGAAGAGAAGAGAACCACTAGGGGGCAGACAGTTCACATTTTTACTTAGCTGCATGTGATAAATATGTACGCACACACACACATGCACTTCATCTGTTAGTATTGGGCGGGCATCCAGACCAGGGGGAGGGTGTGTATTGAGCTGAATTTTGAGTCATGTGTTGGGGGCCATCTGGCTTCAAACATTCCCACAAAGAGATGCTCACGTATAATTAACATACAGTCCCCACATAGCGTGCGCATAGATTCATGAACACACCTTACAGTAAGTTCAAACGAAAGTTCAAACACTCTCACACACAGACTGCCTTCTGATGCTCACGCACGTAAAAATGGCCATACAAACAAAATCCCAGAAACCCTTTCATCCTGGTCCAGAGTGAGCTCACTAAACCCATGCCACATGGTGGAGAAATCAGAAAAAAAATGGGGGGAGACAACAAACAGCAGCTTGTGGGTTGTTTGGAGCACTCTTACTTTACTGACTTCAGACTCCAATTCCAGCAGAGCGGAATCAAGATGGTGAAAAACAAACTCTTAAAAGTGACTGCGGTGACTGTGGTCGCCATAAACTTGTGCTAAAAAGGATTATAAGACTGAAACTATCCCACTTTTACTGTCTTTGTGACCCAATTTACACCTGTTATGAAACCTGAGACTGCATCTGGAACACACACTTGCCGGCAATTTTTCTCTTTCTTTTCGTCTGCATTCTGCCTGCGTTGCCATTTGGTCACATTTTTTATGCACAGTATGCAAAACAGGTGAGTGGGTGAGGTGGCGGGAAGTTTATCTATTGTCAACAAAACATTCAGGTGAGGTGGGGGACACTGTACAGAGTGTGCTTTCTCTGCGGGAGGCAGGAAACCAAAAAAAGTTACAGAAAATGTATTTTGCTGCATCTGTGAATGTTTCATTGTTTTCTTGTTGAGTTTGGAGACGATTGCCCTTTCTCTTTGTGAATCATTTTGTCTGGTGGCGGAGCAGAGCCGGCACTGATTTTTATTTCCAACCCATCAGCGGATACTGTCTGTCCAATCACTCTGCAAGCCTGATCAGAAGTGGCCTCATCCAGTCACACTGTGATAGTGTTCTAGCACCTTCCATTAGCTTCCAATCTTCGTTACCTAGATAAGACGCCCAGATACTGATCAAACTTTAATTCCACGCACTGGAGGTAATGGGGTCCATGCCGATTGCACCCGAGATGTATGGTGTTTGTTTGTGTGCTGTATCTTCAAGATGAGACCAGCAGTAACTGATGAATGGCTTTTGATGCAGGCGTTTCTCCTTGCTGTGAAACATTAAGGTGTGTTGTATCCAGCAGAGACCTTGAGAGCTTTGAGGTTGGACCAAAGTCTATAGAGGTCCAGTGTCCTCCTATTGAGGACAGTGGGTATTTCATGAGGTGGCTGCTTAGTCTGACACAATATATTTGCGGCAAATGAAATGCTTTATCGCTCTGACCTACACCCACTTGCCAAAGCCTTTTGAGCAATTGCCTTCATGCAGTCAATTCAGGCTGCCAGCGTTTTAAAACCAAGGACTGAGAGATTCATTTACTGTGGCTGATTTTAGAATTCAGCTGAGCTGTTTGAGCTTTAATTCAGAATTTCATCAAGATTTTAACCCTCTACTCTCTCTCTCCCTCTCTCCCCTCTCTCTCTCGGGACCTTGGGAATTGCACCCTTCACTTTAGCGTGTGATCACCCTCGTTGTCCTCTCTTATGTGTTATTGTTTTTATAAATCTCTGCTGCCAACAAACTTCCCCCTGGTGGGACATGAAAGATTGATTGATTGAAAGCTGCTCTGCCAAGCAACGCTGGGAAGCAAAGCATGTTAACCGCTGCGCAACAGGGCTGTTCCAGATCCCTTCGGCATCCCTGTATTAATATTCATGTCCCATGCTGTCACCCTGTTCCTGTTGCTGTGCCCTGTCATGTACTATATGTCTGTTCTCGTTAGCATGCACAAAGAAAGAAGGCATTAATGGGCAGCCTCTGCATGTGTGTGCGTAGCACTGTATGAGCCTGCCTATCTCTTTTCTCATTAAGAACTTCTGCATGTCTCTATGGTTTCTTCCAAGAAGCCATAAAATATATTTCTGTTGTACTGTACATGTTTGCATGTGTCTTTGTCGGTCTCCATTTCTGTCCCTCAGTATGGACGTGTGTGTGTGTGTGCGAGACGCTTTGGGGAAGGGAAGTTTTCATGCTTCATCGGGCCTCTATTTGCCTGTCCTGTAATAACTTGTCCGCTTCATTGCTTGCCACTATCAGGCAACCCCCCCTCCCCACCCCACAACACTCAGTCACAGCTTACTGTGGGCGGCCAGAGGAGTTCAAGGGAGGTGGGTTAGAGTTAATGGATGACTTTAGCATCTGGAGAACATCCACAGAAGAGGACAAAGAGTGGAGGCACAGATTGGAAGGACAGGACGTGCGAGGTTGAAGGGCATGTGAAAGAAAGACAAGTGACTTAATTAATAGTGACTGTAAAATAATAGAGAGCAAGGTTGGGGTTAAAAAAGATGCAGGGCTGATAAATGAAGTGAGAACTACAGTAAGTATTTATAATTACAACACAGTCAGGCTGATTTAATAAGTAGTAACAATGGAAACCTCCTCCTATTTGTCTCACTGCAAATGTTTTGTTTCTGTTGGTGACGACCTTTTCTCCCCCAGGGCCTCATATTTGGATGATTTCTATTTTTCTTTCAAATCTGTCTAATCAGAACATTCGCAGGTATGCCATTAACTACCATTTTTACACTGATGATATATATATATATAAATATCCCAGTAAAGTCTGAGACCCCTCCTAGTTCATCCACCGTAAAAAGAACATTGAATTAGCATTAGTATTTCAATACCTGTTAATTCGTTTCAGATAATTCCAGGGAAAAGGTGAGATTCTTATCCAGGACCCCCTTATCAGTGTTAAAATAAAAAAACATCACATGGCCTGCTTTCTGTAAGAAACTGCAGGGTCTACTTTACTGTATTCCTACCTTGATTTCAAGACTCTTGTCAGCAGGGCAATCCAAGCCTGCTCCACCATTCAAAGAATATTTGATTCTCATTTTGCATGTTCTCCCTGTGCCTGCATGGGTTCTCCATATTCTCTGGCTTCACTCACACATTAGGGTTGTTTGGTGACTCTAAATTACCGGTAGGTCTGAATACGTGCATATGTGCATATAGCCGATGGATGGATTTTTTTTGCATGGACACTGCATGGAGTTTATTGTTTCATGTACTTATGAATATATCTACACATGCTTATAAGTGAGTTTATGCAGTGGATGCATTATCTACTTTGAGGTTGTCTTGTACTTGTTTTTGCAGTGAAATAATATTAATATAACAAAAGGAAACGGAGGAAAAGTGGATCCATTGTAGGACCTAATGCTGCTGTTGATGAGGGATGAAGGGAAACAGTAAAGACAGAAGAGTGGCTGCTGTAGCACAGTGGGGAAGGCTCTAAGGTATGTTTATGAATAAAAGCCTTCAGACCCCGCTGAATAGATGAGCTGTGAATATCCCTTTTGCTTGTGTATCACAGAGAATTAGGCTGTGGGTGCTGTAGCAACAAAGATTTGTCACTCTTCACTCTATTTGTAACAGGTTATGTACTTCAACTGTGGCACACAAGTGGGAGTTTCAGTTCAGCTCTTTCTTTTTAGAAACCCTTTCGCTGGAGTAGCGTGGTTGTGAAGGGTAGGCTATTTTTTTCTGGTGGAAAAGCAAGAATGAGGAGGGTGAGAGGTTGCTCAGGATTGTTGAGAGGCTTTAACTACAAGCCCGTCCCACCAAAACCTGACAGGCACGGTCACCATGGCAACTGTTCTTTGGGGCCGAAAGGTGAGTTAGGAGGGTGGACACAAACAGAACTCACATGCACGCACGCACGCGCACACACACACACACACAGATAGTGCCCAAAAGCCTGGATGTGATGGAGATGAGTGATAAGACAGTGGAGATTAAGAGTCTTATTCAGTCCTGTGTGCAGGGATGCTATCTGCAGGCTACAACCAGCCCCCCTCAGGAGGGACAGGAGACTATTATAAACCACTGCCTGCAGCTACACCAACAAAAAAGCAGGCGGGATGATGGGATGACATGCAGGAGACACAGAGGACATGCAGACTCATCTGACAGCCTGAGTGATGGGTGGATGATATGGGCGGACTGGCTGTTGAAGGGAAATTGGTTTTAGTGACTTATAAAACTTTCATGCCATGCTGAAGTAGCACTAGTTGAAGCTGAATGTTGAAGAAGAGCGCTGGCTGACATTCACAAAGAATTAGGATGTTCATTAAGCTCAAATGTGGAAATTCACAATGCGACTCGCTTACAAAATGAATGGGTTTTTCCTTCTTTGTTGAAATATATCCCTGCCACAAAGATGATTTAACACCCCAAAGTGTCCCATAATCTGTCAAAATCTGTGAGAACAGAATTACGAGAGCACAGCCCTGAATCTCAATGCCCTGCTTTCAAGTTTATCTGCTGTTTGTCCTGGAGGACACAGGAGAGACAGAGATATTTTGTAGTTACTGTGGATGGACATGGTTCAAAAAGTAAAACACCATATTTTTCTTCAATAACATTTTATGTGTAATATTAGGATTTATCAGAAGTCAGGTAGAAAGTCAGATGGTGCCAGAGGCAGCTTGACCAAAAATATATATATATATACTGTATGATGACAGAGATTGTTTGATGCAGAGGAGGATAAGGCTGAGCTCATCAGCTAATGACATTGTTATCGGGGAACTATTTTAGAAGCACACACTAAAAGAGAAAGACTATTTAAATCTAAGCCCAATTACAGGGAGTCTGCCAGGAGAAGCAGGGTGGTGGTGCTCTCATACGTCTAGTCTTCTAATAACTGGGTAATACAGGAGTACATGAGGACTGAACAGCACGACAAGCACCCTACATCTCTTCTCTTCTCGCTGTACTCACTCTTTATCTATGACACTGTTCCTTATTTCCCCATTTTTACGTTGCTCACTCACACTGATTCCTTTCTTCTCTTTCCCACTAATTTAAGTTTCACTGTCAGCCGGAGTCTTTGTTTCATAGCTCTTCAAAGCACATGAGAGGTGAATGTGTCGACTGAAAGCATTTTCCAACTTGAAAAATGTGCTTCTGTCCTAAACCAACAACTAAGTACACACCTCTTCTCAAAATGGGGGGGGGGGGGCATCTCCAAGAGTATTGAATTTAAGTATTGCATTAGAGGTTGGGAGTGTTTTAAGTCATTATCCACTCGTAGCGCTTATTACTGATATTTTCCAAAACAAACAAGGTTTCAGAATATTTTCCCTTTTTCTTTTAGTCTCATTCTTTCTGCTGCTGAGAGTCAACTTGTGGAGACAGGGAGCTCATTTGAAATTGTTGATCCATCACAACGAACCCTCCCTTTGCTTTGTAATTGCTTGCTATTGTTGCACAGTAATTTAACCGTGCATGGGGAATGTTTTGAAACTTCTTCTTTGGAGCTGCATTAAAGGATTTACTTCATTGAATCATTCATCCTGTTCATACTAGCCATTAAAAAGAGCTCTTCTTACGTGACAAGGGACAAAATGAACAGCCCTTATTTTGTGCGCACAGACACAAAAAAAATGCTCCAACATTTATCTCAGGCTTATTAGAGTCTTAGAGTCTTTTTAGTGTTAAATTCCTCTCAGTGTTTCCCTGGACAGCATTTCTTCTCTGAGCTGCAGAGGAGCCACAAAGACAGAATTTTATACTAAAAAGACTAACACTGGAAGATATCGACTTGGATTTGCATATTAGGTGGGCTGCAAATTTTGTCCCCAACAACACTTACTGTATATTTGGAGCGCTTTAGGATGAGAACTTTTAATAGCAAGCATTCATCAGAAGAATGACCGCAGAGAAAAAAAGAGCTGCTTTAATGTTCATGTGGGCACCTAAATTTTGTCTTGAGACTTTAAAAAAAAAAAAAAATTCTGAAATGTGACAGGCATCTAAGAGTCTACTCTGTTGGGAGGCAAACCCTGGAAGAAGCCTATAGAGATGACATGAAAAGGAACAAGTCTCACTTCTCTCACTTCATTAAAACATTTGCATTTCAGTCGCTGATTCCCAAATCCCCAATGTCGTAGAATCCTTGAAGAGAGTATCGTGGTGTGCAGGAAATGCCTACAAATTGTAAAAACATTTATCCTTGAACAAAACCTCTGCTAGCTGTCTCTGCTGTCACAATATCCTTGTGTAAGTGTGAGTTCAGCTGCTAGTGTTTAGCCAACCCTCTGTAAAGAGCTAGCGCTCAAACTGCAGTGCATGGTTGTTACTGCTCGCTCTCAGGTGATTGTGCAAATTTCCAGTGTAGGTGTCAGCGTTATTGATCACGTAAGTGGCAGTTAAACCATCAATCATTCCCAGGCTGCCACTCACCTGTCGAGTTTGTCCCAAGGTGCCCTGGTGCCAGGTCGGGCTACAGATGAGATTAAAGCTTATTAGAAGGCTTTGCTGGGGTGCAGTTTATTGTATCAGAGATTAAATGATGACAAGTCGAGATGTTCTGTCTTGTTTTCAGCTATGCAGCATTGCATTCTGTTTTAACAACCTTTGCATGTGAAAATATTCAGTGATATCTATTTTCTGCTTGCACATAAAGTTGCAACACTTTGAACTAGGAGTTAAAATCCAATTATTTTCATATCGCTCAAAGTAAATTAATGTAACAGCATTTCACGACGTGTCAAAAACCGAGCACTTAATGTTCCCGTCCCAAATACACAAGATAATGTGTTCTGAAATGATAGCAAATCACTAGCGGCAGCAACATTGAGTAAAAGAAAGTGAGGGCAAACTGTCAACCCGAATTCCTATACAATAGGATTTTAATAGTACTATAAGGAAATGCTGCAGCGCTCTCAAGTTTATCTTTGACGCCAACCGTGCACTCAAGAAACACACACACACACATATATATGAGAACCTGTGTGAGCACACGAGTGCATTCCTCCCGGTAACCTTATCTACTGAGAAACGGTGGTGACAGGAGACTGTGTTTCAGTGAGTGGGGTTCCAGTTGAAAGCACTTGATTTAGTTATCAGAGCAGAGATGATAGTTACACAGACAGGATTAATTAAGGTGTGTAGAGATCACATTCTTAATTACAATGTAGAAAATGGACAGTTATATAATAATGTCAGCCATTTTTCTACCTGGATTTGTTTTTCCTAAATCCTGGAGATGTTTGCCATACATGTGCATCATACATCAAACCCGTCAACAGCAGATTTTAAGCTTGACTGCTGCTGTAAAATCTGACCTGCTTTGAACTGTGGGTAAGGAAATAAGATACGAGCTGGAAATAGAGGCAGAGGCCTGGTTTAGTAATCTGTGTACACACAGTGTGTGTGCGCATCCATTAGTATGCACAAGGGCCAGGGAATGACATTCAAGGCCAAAGGCCAGCATTGACAGCCTGCTCAAGACTTATCTGTTAAAGGTACAGTGAGCAGCGGCCCCCCTACTCCCACTTTATCCCTGGCAGGCCACGCTACAATAAGTCTGAGCTCAGAGAGGAGAGGGGCCACAGCTTCAGGTTCAAGTGGGATAAACCCTGCAAAGATACACACACATGAACACGTATAGTACAGATGGCATACATGTATACACAGACACGCACACACACACAGGTGCAGACGTGGAAACATGTGACAAGTTGTCTGCAGTGAGCATGAATATCTATTGCAGCCACACAGACACGCACAGACACACACACACACAATATCAGTGCCCACTTACAATGCCAGCCTCCCCTTGGCTGCGCTCCTGCACCATTCTTCTCCTGGTTAAGAGACAGAGCAAGACCCCTGATTCCCATTCCACCGTCTAATCCCCCTCTCCTTCAACAATAGGCCTGGTCAGGATGGTGGAGGCGTGAGGAGCCCCTGTGTCTTTTTATCACAGTCAAACAACAGAGCAACACAGCCCATGTCTGAAGGTCCATGGCACCTGCTCATATCTCTGTGTTCAGCCAGAGTGGAATCAATGAGCTCTGTCTGAGTGATAAGAAGTGGAGCATGATGGTCAGTTTGTGGTGCAGCTTGTACATATTTACTCTGAGTGTGACAGCTAGGGTTGAGGAAGCATGGGCAGATTGGGGATCAGGGCCTTAAGGGGGTGGGGGGCTGGTACCTGGAGGTCAGAGATAAGGCCTGGTCCCAGAGCGCTGTTTGAGATAAGTATTTCAAGTCATGACCTTCTACAAATGGGAGACGATGGTTGAGCCGATCTGAGAGGAGAATACTGTGAGGTCTACATGACCAACTAGGGGCTGCATGATGAAAAACAAGGAGATGGGATGTAACAAATTCCCAGCAGGGATCTTAGTTTGCCGCGGCAGAAGGCATGCTAACTATATCACCATCTCTCTGTGGTCTTTTACATTCCTCACTAGTTCTTACTGCATCTCATTCTTTCTCTGGTCTTTCTCCCTCTTCTTCTCTCCCTGCACTTCCATTTGCACACAAGCACATCAAGCGAAGTGCACAGCTGGAAAAAGCTGACTGACGTCTTCTTGAAGACCAAAAAGACCGAACGGCAATGTTCGATAAATTGTGAAGATGTGGCGAACAGCGTTCCTTGGCACCTTCTCCTGGCTATTTTTGGCTTCACTAACCAGAAGAAAATAGAACAAAACTCTACTTGTCGCTGAAGGGAAAGGTTTTTTTTTTTTTTTTTTTTTACACAACACAGCCAATTAGGATTGATGTTCTAAAATCAATTATGCATGTATTATACAGCAGGGGTTCTTCGCCTTTTGTAATTTGAGGCCCACTTCTTTTCTGAGGACCACCTTCCCATGTAAATGATTAAAAACACAAGACGACAAACTAAATAAATGAATAAATAAACCGAGCTTTAAATATGTCACTGTCAGCTGAAAGTAAAGATTCTGCTTACACCCTCGGAGACATTTGGGCTTACTTCTGGGAAATAATGAGACCAAGTCACTGTGAGATGCTGACGTGCAATATATCATTCAAAAGAGCTTTTAGTTTGTTCCTTGCTTTTGATATTTGTGACCATCACAATGGAAAAACCCTGGCTCTCATAAATAGGTGGCGGTGAAGGGCAACAGAAATTTGATTGCCTTGTTTTGACAGAGGGGGATATTGACTGGCAGCCAGTTTCCAGAATGAAGCAAGGTCAATGTGTGTGAGCTGAAGCTTCAGGCTGCTGTCTGCTGATAGTTCCATCAGTTCTTTTCATAAACACAATGAATCCAGCCATGTTTTCTGAAGCAGGGTCCACAGAGAAAGGGTCCGAAATATAGATGTTTCCATGTTGTGGGTCCTCAGGGAACATGGAGAAGGGGCTACCGAAGTTTCCCTTATGTTAAAATACGTTGAGTGGTTCTGCCTTGACTCTTCTCTTCCAGAGTATATCATCATATTTTCTTGAATATATCATGGCCAGATTTACACTGATCGGTGTAATGCTCAGTGAGACGAGAGTGATACTCTTCCAGAAATGTGTGCACCTTTTTCTCCTTAGTTCAAAAAGGCTGTGAAGCACACGTCCTCTTGAAAGTCACTTCACTTCTCTGTGGTACAAGAGCTGCAAATGATCTGCATCAAATCGTTCAGACAGAGCAGCAAAACACCTTGGGCTGAAGCCATTTCTTTTTAATCCTATTAGCATTTTGTGCAGACAACAGACAAATGTCACGCTGTTGACATTTTCTTTGAGGCTGGACTTTCCCTATGTAACAAACAGTGTATTCTCTTGGTGTCTGGTGAATTCTCTTGGGACTGTTTTGACAGCAGCACAATGTATTGTTGTCAATGATGCAGTAGAGATTGTGAAAAAACTGTATAGTATTTCCATTTGGGGAGTAATGATCAAGGTTTTCACAAAGCAGCAGATCCTCATAATAGCGGCATTTCTAACAACAGTCTGGGTTTACACTCATTCTTTCCAGTATGAAAGAAGAACTTGACTTATGTCAACAATTCTTCTGCCCACTGTGTCATTAGGCAGTGGTACAGTATTGTAAACACATCACAGTGCTGAGCATTGTGAATGGCCTCTTGCGAAGAGTGAGCTAGGTCACAAAATGGCTTTCTGACTGAGTTGTTAATGTGAATATGTGCTGCCTGAGGCTTATCCCTTTTCCTTCGCAGATATTCTTTTGGCCAACATATCATAGGTGCTTTGTGTTTAAGTGTCTCTGTTTACTGCCTCATTCAACAGAATTTCACCACATTCGACACACTGTGCTCTCAGCTCAGCACCACTGCCTGCCATAATGAATTAAAACTTCTCACAAAACTTTCTCACTTCTCCTCACCATGGAGTTCGGAGCTCTTGCTGGGGCAGATTTTCCTCCCACAAGACGTTTCATTTCAAAAAATGATCCATTTTATGTTGATGCTTCTATTAGGCAACAATGAAGAAACATGTTTGATGAGGTGTTATGATCAGTGTGGTGATATTCAAACATATTTAGTGTTAGAAATGACACATTTTGACTTGATCGAGCCCTTTGGCAGTGGCCCCACCTCCAACTAGATGTTGCTCTGGTTTAGAATGGCTGTCATACTATATATTTACTGTATCCACAAGAGCTCATTGACTGGGTGTAAACAGTGGGGCTCAGAGTGTGTTTAAACTTTATCAGTTGGAAAGGCTGACTTTTTACTTTCTCCACACTTACTGTACAGCTTTCTTTTTCAATATCTTTTGCTCATTCCCTCAGGTGTGCTCTCATGAGTTATTTATCCATTATTATTGACGCCATTCTTCGCATCATTTGATCACTAAAAGCTCAACGAATGTTTGTTTTGCTCCCTCCCTGCCTGGCATCTTTGTTGTATCAAACAGCTCAGCTTCTTCATGCCTGCTGATACTTTATACAGCTCATTCTCAGCAGGAGCCTCTTTTAATGGGTTAGACACCCACATTAATGGGTTCCCCCCAAATCAATAACAGCCAGCCGCTGTGCACGTTAACGTACAGAACTGCATCATTTCTAATGTTACTGATACACACACACACACATCAGTTTCTTCCCTGTGATTATTGCTTTGGAAAATATGCACATTTATTGATGATCCCATCGATCAGTGCCAGGCTCAGGCGCGTATGCACATATTCTGTAGAGGAGAAACACAAGTCTCTCGCCCACGCAGCCGCAGATGAGACAGACCACACATCAAGCCGCGGCACACAGTGCGAGAGTGAGTCAACTTCATGCCCATCTAATTAATAATGCAGCTTCCAGCTATGCATCATCTGTAGCCTCAGGGAGCTGTATGATATTTGTTAGGAAGGGTTATCATGTAGCTCTGCTTGGGAGGGTGTTTGTCTTGAGAGACAACTCACACAGCCTATAATACAAGCATAAAATGCAGGGAAAGCACTAAAGCTAGAACCATACATTATTTAAACGTTTGTCTTCATAGACTCTTTTAGTTTTTGTGCACTAAGGTAATTCCACTCTTTTCCAAACTAAAAAAGGAGGCATAATACTGAAAATCAGTCAGTTTGCAAAGCTCTGGAAAACTCTGAGCAATAAACACCACAAGTAAACACTTGGTTTGTGATGCTAGATGCAAAATAAGGTTATCAACAAATTAATTAGTATTCATCTCCCAGGGAAAAGGATGTCTTTACCAAATTTAACAGCAATCCATCTGGGGTATTTTACTTTGAACCACAGTGCTGCAGAGGCTGTGTGGAGTGAAAACAAGTGGAAAGACTGACATATAAAGTAAATAAATACCACTTTCTAAAAGGGAAATTGACAATTTTTTGGTGCTTTATAGTAAGTAATGCTGTTTTTTTAAGGTGGCTATAAGGAATTCTTGAGAGGAAATGCAATTTAATAAGAGGGAAAAAAGTTCAAGAAAACCATGTCCCTGAGATTTGAAGATCTTTCTATGAATACCAACACTGCTAAAAGGTTTCCCAGTAGACTGGCAGGGCTGGAAAATGCTGCTTTGAGAAACTAGGCTAGCAACGATAAAACATCACTCGAATGCCGTCCCTCAGGAACACACCCAGTTGGTCCAAACATGTCTATTGTGCATGGTCTACATGGAGATTGCCTATAGCTTCATGCATGCAAAGAGAAGGCACACAAAGATGTGTTCATAATTACATGAGTAAATAAATGCACATTATCACTTTGCAATGTGCTTTCACATGCAGTAGGGAAGTGCAAATACTGAATGAGAGATAACCCTGATAAAAAGACCTGTGAAGTTTTACTGTCTCTGCTTCTCTGTCTTATCTAAATATGTGAAAAATAAAGTAGCTATTCATCTAAATGTAATAATCCTGCAGTTTGAAGACAAACGCAAAGGTTGTGCTCCTTCTTGTGCTTTCATCACGGATTCTTGTTGGCTCTGAAGTTGTGTTTTGGATGAAAGGAAGAATTCCTCACACAGGGCAGACATTTCTCTCTACTTTGGTATTCCCCAGCAGACGTGGCCGCTTGTTGGTTGTTTTGCTTCAGCATTTATCCTGCATGAAACTGTTAAAATGAAGTACTGCCACCCTGCAGCTCCACGTCCTGACAGCCGAACTGACTGACTTATCAAATTCAAGTTTGTCTGCTGTTTAAATACACATTCAGAATTCTCACTGGACTGCATGGCATCCACAAACATACTGAAACACTTGTCTGGATGAAATAATAAATAAAGGAAAGAAAGAGGGCTATAGGAGAGCTTCACTCCTTCAGCTTTAACACTGACAAAGGAGTGTGCACATACACCGATCAGGCATAACATTATGACCGCCTGCCAGATATTGTGTTGGTCCCCCTTCTGCTGCCAAATACGCAACAAACTGGGACGCACTGTGTATTCTGACACCCTTCCATCAGAACTAGCATTAAGTTCTCCAGCAATCTGAGCCACAGTAGCTCGTCTGTTGGATCTCGCCCATGACCCTGTCGCCAGTTCACCACTGTTCCTTCATGGCCCACTATTTGATAGATACTGACCCCACAAGAGCTGCAGTTTTTCAGATGTTCTGACCCAGTCATCACAGTTTGGCCCTTGTCAAACTTGCTCAAATCCTTACGCTTGCCCATTTTCCCTGCTTCTAGCACACCAACTTTAAGAACACAATGTTCACTTGCTGCCAAATATATCCCACCCACTAACAGGTGCCATGATGAAGTGTTATTCAGTGCTATTCACTTCACCTGTCAGTGGTCATAATCATAATGTTATGCCTGATCGGTGTATATTCATACTGCATATTCAGCTCTTCCTGTACCACCCACCATCAACACCAAGGATATTCTGCTCACAAGATTTATTGTTCAAAGTGATTTCTGACTCTACATCCTGATGTTGAGTGAGATGTGATTGTTGGCTTGGCTCCACTGACAATTAAAATGAAAACATCAAAAGAAAGCAGTTAGCTAAGACAGGGCCCACCAGAGGGGGCTTAGGAAGGTCAAAGTTAATTTGTAGATCAGCAAATCAACATCGATATCTGTCACCAATTCGCTATTAAACAGAAACCTCAACCGTAAATGTAATGGTGGTTCAAAGCACTGTGTAAAGTTGTTCAGGGATTCATTTATCATGTCGGAGAAGTTATGAAAAAGATATTAACCAGCCTTCGTTCTGTAATGGAATTAATCTTCACAGGAAATAATAATCTTTATTCATTTAGCCAGCACTTTGCAAAACCCAGGTTCTTGTTGCTTTCACAGGGCAGCAAATTGAAATCAACACTACATGTACTCCTACATGCTCCAGGATTTGGCCTTATCTCTAAAATGAGAAAAGCTTGAGATGTGTTTTTTTAGATAAGAAACCCGAGCAGTTATAGGAAGATTATTATAACAGTGGACCATGCAGACCAAAACACAGCTGCAATGAAATAGTGATCACTGATAAGCTAACGTACGTTTGGCCTCAAGTTAAAACCTATGTAAGAAAAATGTATCGAATTTAAGAAATATGACTGATATGCACTGGTATGTTCTGTCTGGAGTCGTCCTGGTCAGAACCATTGCAGAAAAGCTTGTTGTGTATGTATATCAGGCTATATCATACTGCTCAATAAAAGACTTCTATTTTATAAAGTCTGAGGTGAAAGTTTGCACTCAGAGCTGTGTTTTTCCTCTCTCCTATCTGTAGCACTAACTTGAAATGAGACTACCCAGCAGCCACAGTAACATATACCACAGATCCGCACATATACTTGTCCTGCAGGCATACTTGTCCTTGCTTTTTATACATTCTCTCCACCAAACAAAGCTGCTTAACAGAAGAGCAAAGGGGAAACAGACACCAAAGATCACTCTCTCTGTATGTCTTGCTTTTCCTCTCCCAGTTCCCCTGGCTCTCTCAATCTCCAGCATGGCCTCAACATGCCTCTGGCATGTGGGTGTCCATATGCGAGTATCAGACAATGGGAACGGAAATGATGGGCGAGGCAGAGGCAGAGGGAGAGGAGAGAGGGATTGAAAAAAACAAAAAACAAAAAAAAAAAGAAAACACTACTGCAGGAAGCTCAGATGTTTACACCTTACTCATCTGAACAAAGTGACCACAGATTGCCAGAGGAAGCAAAATCAGAGAACATAGGAGAGAGCGGAAAACATATGATGAGAGGAAACATGACAGCGGGGGATGAGGAGGTGAAAAGTCAAAAAAAAGAAATGAAGAGAAAAGGGTGGAAATGGCAGCCAAACATCAAAACTGAGAGAAGCTGATAGGAGGTTAATGGTACACGGGCAGAGTGAGTTAGACAGACAAGAAGAGAGACAGCAAATAGGAAAAAAAAGAAAGATGCAGCAAATGAGCGCGATGGTGTAGAATCCGGTAATAAATGAGAGCACTGTTGCATGCAGGGACTAATCTACAGCCTCCCTCTTCAGTGTCTGAGCTTCAAATATGACCCCTATTGAAAAATCCTATTCTGTGGTTCTTCTCTCATCCCTCCACCTCCTGTCATCATCCACACTCTTGTTCTTCGCTTTGTTTGCTGTTTTCATCCTCACTTTCTTTCCTACCTCACCCCTCTGGCTCAACTTCAGTCATCCTGATCATTCGCTTTGTTGTTTCCTACTCCACAGCGCTCCTCTCTCTCTCCCTCCCTCTCTTCTGCTCTTACCTTTGCTTCCTGCACCTGTCTCTCAGGTTTCTCCCTGCTTATTCCCATCTCTGCAGATATTTATGTCTGCTTACTTTTCCTCCGCTTGGCTCCTCTCTTTACCCTTTTTTAGTGTTTTTCTCTCCTGACCAGCACCCGTGACCCCCATCCCCAGCTACCATTTCCATCTCCTGTGCTTCTTTGTCCTCCCTCTTGATTCCCTGTCTTTCTACACAATGAATCCAAAGGGTTTTATCTTTTTTTCTTCCTCAATGGCTTTGCCACTCTCCCTAATCCCTCATCTCCATCAGCTTCCCTCACTCTCTCTATCACTCTTTCGCTGACGCTTTCCTCCCCTCTTCCACTCCATCGTCTTCACACTCACATTTTACTCTTTTTTTCACACACACACACCACCCTCCCCTAATGTCACCCCACCCACCCCTCATCGCCCTCTCACATTTCTGAATCGCACTCTCTTGACATGCAATCCCTCTTTTCTCTCTCTGAGGCACTATTCTTCTTCCTGTGTTCCACTTCAGCTTTCGTTCTTTTTGCATTTCCCTGACAGACACACACACACACACACACACACCAAGTACATTCATGGATCTTCCAACCTCCAAAACACACACACTCACACACACACACACATACACACACACACACGTCACTGCACCCTCACCTTTATTGCCACTCAAACACACATCTGCATTCAATCACACCTTCATAATTGCCGTGGCTCTTTCTCTGTAGAGCAAGACCTTCAGCTCAACCACGGCATGGGTGAATGCACGCTTACAGTATTGTCAGAAAATGCATTTGCAGAAAATAACCCAGCCCATTAGAGTGAGAGCTGAATGACACCTAATGCATCACTCAAGGCTGTATATCTGTTTACTCCTAATAGCTGCACATCATTTTGGCCCAGCGCCACAGAGATGTATGGGGATAATGCTGACCCTTAGTAATAATTAATCCTGCATTAGTAACTGTCACACTAACCAATAAATAAATGCACATCATCGTAAAATCACCCATGGAATGAAATTAAAATATTCAGCCTTGAGACTGAAAGCTGTGTTCCAAGCCCCAAATAACTCCCAGCACCCTGACAGCCAATCAGTGGGATTTCGCAGCCTAAAGGAGAGGCATTTAGGGACCCACTCATTTTGATTAGAGGCAATGGAGTACCTGATGCCTGTACTGATTGCTCCAATTTTAAATTCATATTTTAGCAACTCTTAGTCACTTTATCGCACCCGCCTTTCAGCCTCTGCACAACTGAGGTGGCAATTCTGGGCTAACACCATGATTTACTGCAGCAGAAAGGAGTTTGTAATGCTACTAAGTGACTCTGCTACTCATGGATGGGTGCATTAGATATGCCTGAAGAAAAGATAATATGGTCAAGAAAAAAATCGTGTGGGCGAAATTAAATTGAGCTCTGGGCACATAACCATCTTTTAAAAGTACTGTATCTAAATTTCACCCGACATTCATCAAAGTTATCCAAGAGAATGAAATCCATTTCAGTTCAGCTCTTTGCTCTGGTTTCATAATTTTCTCCATTTTGAACTAAATGCAATTTAATAATGCAAAAACAGCATTTTTCTCTTCTCTTGGGCCACAGCGAGCCAACAGAGATAACAATAAAAAAAAAAAAAAAAGTCTGTTGTGCAAACGTAAGGAAACATTTCTAAGAGAAACTGAAAACGAGGAGTGATTAAATTTCCCTTTTAAGTTCCCTTTATAGCATGCTGAAACTATTAAAGACTTAATTAATAGTCTCTAAACTTTTGCAAAGACGTAGTCAAAGTATCTGCGGCCCCTTTACAGCTAGTGAGGACCTCAGCAGAGTGACTAATGAGCAGTTGATATCTCGTATTGGTGCAGCCTCCACACCTCTTAGTTCTTCTTTAATGTGATATTTTTCAGGACAGATAATGGCTTTGTGAGTCTCATTGAAATTTGCACAATACAGACAAGCACATTTTTCTAAAGCAAAAAACAACAACAAAAAACGACAAAAAAAAAAAATGCGGGCGTGCTGTGAAGAGAGTGGAGGTAGTGCAAATGACTGAAATGATTCAGATGAAGAGATGGAAGGAAAATACTTAAAGAGAGAGCCTCATTCAAGCACCGCACACTTTACATTGTGATCTCACTTCCTTTTAGCCAACCAGTGAGTGTGTGCTGAGGGGCCAGAGAGGGGCCCGTCTCTCCAAGCCAAGTGTCGATGGAGCAGGGGAACAGTGGAGTCGAGGCCAAGCTTAACACACTCTAATGCAAATGTGATGCTCGTGGATGCACAAATCAGTGAGATAATGAGCTTGTTTTCGGTCCTCTTTGGGGATTTCCATTTTATGGTGTCACTTAGGCAATCTAACGGTTCAATATCAGGCCACTGAACATGACTGAGTCCTTCTGGCCGGTGTGTGGATGCCACAGAGTGAGCCAGCTCAACCGGAGATTGAAACTTGCACTGCATCAGCTGTTAATGGCAAACCTGGACTTACTTTAGACTCATCCAGCCAAAAAACTCTTCAAGTTAGCAAGTGAAGAGAGAGCGATTTTGAGAAGTGATGGGAAACAATCACCAGAGCACGCTCATTCACCACCCACTCACCAACATACATGAACACACAGACACAAGACAAAAAAAACAAAACAAAACACCCTCGCTCAAAGTACAGCTCTACAGTGGAGCTTTTGTTCTGAGTGAAATTCCTCCATTCGTCTGTGGGTGCAGGTCATCACTTGACCACCATCACCATGGTGACTGAATGAGGAGAGGTTTAGGAGGGAAAGGTTGTTAATTTACAGGAGCCTGAGCAGCAACGGCTGACTGGTCCCGATTCAAGGACGTGGGATGATTCATGCAGACACTGGTCCCGGAAGAGAGACCCCCCCTCCCCTTTTGAGCAGCCACAGTCAATGGCAACAAGGCCCTTAAACAACAGAAGCTGTGACAGGACTGACACTCGGGAGAAAGGGAGGAAAGATGAAACAAAGTGTGGGTATATACTCAGATAAAGCAGAGAAAACATGGAGTAGTAGGATGCAGGCAGCAGATGGATGGATAAACATGAACTACTCATTTCCACAACAGAACAACAGCATTGGATGGATTCTACAGGCCACTGCCAGACCTACTTCTTTAAAATGCACTCTTACAATACTAGAAAAATGTATTTTATTTATGATTTGAATCAACAAACTACAAGGCTGCATCCCCACAGTTCAGCGTCGATGCCAGAAGGAGTAAACAGCATGTTGCCAACTGCTTGGACGTCTTCTCCTGCAGACCAGCAGCAGAGAGACCCTCAAAGCTGCTTTGTGAAATGTGCTACAGGCTGACAAAAGCAAAAAAAAAAAAAAAAAAAAAAAAAAACTCTTTGGAAACTTTTCCAAAGTTCAAATCCATGGGCGGTGACATGTGCAACCTCCCCTATTTGTGCCTGTCAAGTGTGTGTTGGCTCTGATAAACTGGCACTATTACATTCCTCTCCCACACCTCAGTCTACTGCCATTATATTCCCCTACGCCATTTCACGCTCCCTCCCACACCTTTCTCTCTCTGCCAGCGCTCACAGAGTGCTAGTGACGAAGAGCATGAGCGGGCCAGCATCTCACACGTTGCGCACAAAAATTGCACATGGATTAACTTGTCATTTTAATCTATGGCAAGAAAAATATTCGGCCCCAAACTCTGGCAGCAATCAATGAGGGAGGACGTGGTAGTGTAAAAAGCTATTAGCAATCTAAAAGGATACCAATAGTGAATACAGACTGTGGGACTTTTAATCACTCTGACATCCTTTGTTCTTTATATATCAGACTGATACTATATATTAATGTCTACTTTACTGGCTATGCTAATGGAAGGCAAGAGTTACAGCTAGATGTCAGCAGACAGTCACTGTATACACAGCCATGTCTGATTTACTAGTGTTTATAGGGCCTGTAAATGGTAGGGCTGTGGAGACAGGTTGTTGAACACATAGTGCTTATGCAAAACAGCAGATGCAGTGCTAGTTGATCTATCGAGTAATTCTTACACAGCCTTGGGAGGATATAACAAATAGAAAGCTACAGATTACTCTCTGTAGAAGGGGAGCATCCCAGGAGTTTAAAATGAGGGATTTGACTTCTCAGAGAGGAAGCTCCATATACACAAACCAGAAGGTTAAAACTGCTTATTGTGCTGCTGGTGAGGAATGAGAGCATTTGTGAATATGTGGTGATGTTGGCCAAAATGAAGCTCATGAGCACATTAGTGTTTTTGTTGAACAGCCATTGTTACAGTAAGTCAAATTCCCCCGACAAGCACAGTGAGAAGGAGTCATTCTGGCTGAGAGGCTCGCCATTCAATCATACACACTCATGTTCTCTGATAAGTCTTGGTGGCAAATCTTTGGGCTATTTTTTTTTTCTTTTGGACTAATTTTTATCACACCAATCGGGGAGGGAGGGCAGGGGCAATGTCAGCTGGCAGTGTTTTGACAGTACACTCATGTAGCATATAATGTTAATTGTCAGACTGCTGGCTGGCATCTCGCACTGACTGACGCCTCTCTGAGGACCTGTAGACCCATTATTTTTCTGATGGGGTCACTTGTAGAAGCTGTAATAAAAAAAAAAAAAAATGTGACAGTTGTGTTCACTGGACCACACAGGATGAGCCACGTTCAGTTTGCTATGGGGACAGCCTGCCTGTCTCTGCAGGAGTCTGGACATTACAGAATATGTGTAGCTACTGATACAGACTACATTCAGGCCTACCCTTGGGTGCAGCCCCTCTGTTGTAAGAATGGCACATAGATACACTTGAGCAGAAAAAAAAACTATAAATACTTTCTGTTGCATGCATTGTAATTTAAATCACATGTTAATAGATTCATCCAGCGCACAGTGTAAATATATTCTAAGATGCGTCGGGAATGTCAACATGTCTGAACCCTGTTGGTCTGCACAATTGATGTCGGCAACCTTTTTGTTCAAAGAATCCTAATTGACGACGAGAGGCTTTCGTAATGTTTGTGCGGTTTTTATGAGCTTAAGGATTTATCTTGCTTTTATTTGGCCAATTATTTCACTGATATTAAAATAAATGGAGTCTGGAGCAGACACAGCAGCAGGAGCATAAATCCTCCTCTCCTCTCTAAGGCGCAAAAGTGAAATTGAATGCACAACGTTGTGGAGCATTACTGTCACAACTTTACATTGTTTTTTTTTTGTTTTTTTTACGTGAACAGAACAAAATTTTGAATTACTTGTGCGTTGCCAACTGGACCAAATGCACATTGAATCAGATGCACACACACACACACAAACACAATCAAAACGAATGCCTTTCATGCTCGTGTCCACACAAAAGCATACCTTATCTTCAAAAATGCACAAAGCCGGCTGAGAGAGTTTTGAAGCCCTCGAATCATCCTCAGTCCCTGTGTTTTTTACCGTCGCACCAGTTGCACTCCCCCGCTGTTACTTCTACTCTCACAACAACTTCACTTAAAAAGGCTGCAGCCAGGAAGCAGCTTCTTTTTGATGGTGGAGATGTGAGAATTAATCACTCTCCCACAGTCACCACACCATCTGATACTTTGTCTACTCGTGTTAATTAATGCGTAATGAGAGACGCTGATGTGTGCATTTTAAATCAATTACTTTTCTTAAACACCTCTAAGGGAATTCTGTAACTCTTTCTGAAACGCCTCGGCTCCTGTGTTCATCACTTTTTCTAAACTTGTCAGTGCTGTGACCTTCAGAAAGTTTCTTCAGGAGATTAACAAGCCTCTTTTTTTGTTTCAATTAAACGTGCAGAGCAATCACTGCCAGATGCAGAGTGATTCTTGGAGTTGTTTGTCTGACTGTGTATCTGTGCTCATGCTTCCTTGGATATGCAGAGCCACTCTCTTGTTCTCAGCAAGGGCTCCCCCCAGCATCTTGCCAAGTCCTGTTCACCCTTTGGCGGAATTTCAACACCAATTCGTTGCAAGAGGCCGAACATGAGTTCTGTCACTGCGTTCTCTTTTCCCTGCTATAAGCAAAGACCGGAGAGTCCGGGAAAGAGCAAAGACAAGCTCAGCTTTGCGAAACTAGCTTTCATGTCATTTCGGTTTCCAGAGTTACACTGCTCGGCCTCGGGGCTCGACTTGAGATGGATGTTGCTCTCATCCTCTCCCGCTTATCGCTACCCCTCACTCACTTCTATCCAAATCCCTGCCTTTCTCTTCTAAATCACCTAACTCTCTTTGCTTACCTCCATCTTCCTGCCCATTGCTATTCATTGCTCCTCGCGACTCCCTTTCTGGCTCGCTATATTATGTTTATGTGGTACGCTTTCTATTCCTTTATCTCTGTTATCCGTTACAGACTCCCCATCCCACTCCTTCTATCTCATGGTGCGAAGATTGCACCACTGCATTTATAGAAGATTGTGTATTGTTACATTGCACTGTTTGCCACTTTGCCACCTCTCTGCTATTTCAAAAAATCAATTATCCATCAAATAAAAAGATAAACAGTAAGAGCAGCTCTCTGCACCCATGTTTGTGTCTAAATGTGCCAAAGTATTAAATGGGAAATGAAGACACTGGAGGTATAAAGAAGCCGGGAGGATGGTTTGTGTAAATCTGGCCGTCTGACACCTTGGGCAAGATAACCAAATGCTAGTCTATAAATGCCATAATGATGTGTCTGCTGACAAGCTGCGTGCCGATATCTCACTAGATCATTCAAATAGAGAAGGCAAATGTGGAGACACTGAGGTAAGTAATTATGGGTGAGGAGGAAGACGAGATGAACAGAGGGAGAGTGTGGTGGAGGTGCAGGGGAGAGAGAGAGAGTGAGGAAGGAGATGCCGTGCACAGGTGGCTTAGAGCGGATATTGTACGCCTTATCTGTCACCTGCAGGTCTGTGCTTATTATAGAGAGAGGGAAGTCAGAGCAGAATGTAAGGTGTGTGTGTATGTGTGTGTGCACGTGAGTGTGTATGTGTGTGTGTGCAAACAGGAAAGAAATGCAGAGTCAAACTGCAGCGGTGCCTTCACTTCCTCTGAAGCACAGAGGGTGATGATAAAAAAAGAGAAAAAGAAAGGAAAAAAAAAACAAGCTTTTCTTTCTCGATCTGTTCTGAAGGCCACAGCAACATGGAGCTCACAGCTCCTCACATCTTCTCAGCAGCTGTACTCCTCACAGGTTTTCAGCACTAAAAAAAAATAAGCAAGGGGAACATTTGGGGCAATTGTGCTCCATACATACAAATACTACTATAAAAATAGCGATGACAGAGTCTTTGGGAATATAACAACACATCCAAGCAGACTCAAGTTGCAAGTAGTCACACTGACACATTTCTGCGAATTGAACACATCCAATCTGCTCTGCTGGATCGCCAAAAAAAAAAATCATGCATTTTTATGATGAGAAAAAAGATAAAACTTGGTTCTCGAGACCTGTAGAAACATTTTAGAGATGAAGGCAGTCTAAGGAGCCTCTCAGTCAACCATGGCAGGCCTTTTAATAAAATCGCTGCAAAGCAGAACACTTTCTCTTTGAAGGAAATGGAGTAAAATAATCGCACTCAGGATGAGCAGAACGAGGTATCGTAAAGCAGCCCTCAGACATTCGCTGAGCCTATATTAAGGTGCATAAGCATTTCGAGGCGCAACAGAATGAGAGTGATTTCTAAAGTATTTGTTAAAAAACAGTGAGGAATGTCCATAATTACTATGTGAGCTGTTTCGAGTGTTTCATCTCCTCATACAGCGGCCGGTTATTGAGATCAAATGCCTTAGATGCCACAAAGACGCACACTCTGTGTTGGTATTGTTTACTTCCCCCAAACAAGGAAATGGAGAGCAGTGGACACAGACATCAGTCAGTATTCCTGCGTCACTCCTCAGCTCTATTCAGCAAACTGTGGCTCTGCACTGAGTTGTGGAGTCAGTTCCTGATGATGGATGGACTCTCCTCTCTTTGTTTGTCTCCCTCTCTTTCACACACACACAAACACACACACACAAACGTGCAGGTCAAAAAAAAAAAAGAATAAATAATTAGAACCTCACATAATCATCTTCACAAATTACACAGATATTTCTTAAAAGGTTAACTAATTATAGCATATTTCCTATAGATTTTGAGGAAACACATCAGTATGCTAAATTATAATAAGTAGAATAATTATCTCTTGCAATCATTATCTGATCTGCGGTTTGCCTGTGGTGTCAGAGCGCTGCAATTTTCTCCAGCTGAGGAAAAATGAATAAATAAATGGCGTTGAAATGTTTTTCACCCGATTTAGCGTTTATATTTTGAAGTGTATGCTGTGACTGCTTTGCTCTGTTTATCAGACATGTTTTGCCTCTCGAGTTTCGATCAGGATTCTGCTGACTGGGCCAATCACAGCACTGGTAATGACGTTACCGTCTCATGGGCAAGAAGACGCTGACAGGTTATTGTCAGCTTTGTTTTCTTATTTCTGACAGATTTTTTCACCCCAGAGAGTAGCAGCACCGCAGCTCGGGTTTTTTTCATTTTTTATTTGCAATTTTTTTAGAGGAGATAAAAACACACAGCCAGTGGTCCACATTTCTTAGCCTGGGGTTATATGCACATCATGGCTGGCCTGCTGGAGGGAATCATGTCAGCTTGCCAGTGAAAGTACAGTTGAGGTGAAGACAGGCTGAATGTTGTACTGTGCTGGTGGCAGCTGCCTGTGAGAAGTGAGGCTGCCAGTGGAATAAAAATGGCATGCCAGATCTAAGTGGTACCTGCCAGTGGAAAAGACATTCTTATAACATCAGACACCAGACTCACTGTAAAGGATGATCCCACTGCTGCTGCAATACAAACTCACCAGGATGCCATCAACAGCATTGTATTTTATTGCGTTATGCTAATGATCCCACGGTGTGTTTGTGTATTACACAGACACTGGAAGGAACGCTCTTCGGAGTTAGGTGAATAAAAGCAGCTTATGTCTCCCTTAAAGTTTCATCTGTCAGTGGCTTTGTATCTTCATGAGGCACAGACTGTGCTATATACTTCTTAAGTGACATCTCCAGAAATATCAGATGATGTGACATATTGAGTGACAGAATCTTCCAACCCCTCTATCGTCACTGTATCCACTTTAAAAGAAGAACTTAATGCCCCATCTACGAGCTACCACCTGCTCTGAAGTTTACTGCCAATATTTCTGGTGATTATGTCTTGATTAACTGCACAAACACCAACCAGTTCGTCACTTTTGATCTGTGGTGCAAATTAACTCTAAATGGAGTAAATTAACTGAATGAAGATAGAGATGGCTATTTCAAGACTTTCCCTTATAACTGTGAGAGGAAAACTTATCTAACTCATTCACTCATAATTGCTCTCGGCAGCTATTTCTGACAAACCAAATCACAAAACCAATCTCTCAAAACTCTAAAAAGTTATCCACACAACCATTCTTGGTGTTGTGTAATTACAGGACATGTGTAGGGGATGCTTCAGTGGCAAGTCCACACCAAGTGGCTGTGTGTTTGAACATATGTCTTTCATTTAAATCATATACTTTTCATGCAGTAAAACATGTTACTGACTGGACTCAGATTTCAAGTTTGCAAATCATGCTGTCAGTATAAAGGCCCATCAGCGGGATCAAGAATTTCTGCTCTTTCTGTTCCTGCCTGGGTAGTTTCCAGTTTTAAAAACAAAAGACCTTCATCCTTTGTTTTCCTGGTTGCATGGCAACCTCATGTTTGATTTAGTGACGTACCTGCTGTGGTCAGGCAGAGCTCCTCGTCACTGTTGTCCTGGCAATTGTCCTGGCCGTTGCACAGGAAGCTGCGGTCTACACAGCGACCATTTCGGCACTTGAAGCGAGACTCCAAGCACACCAGTGGGTTGCCTGCTGTGGTAAAGTCAGAGCAGAGGTCAGGGGTCAAGTGTTGGGTCATGGAAAGATTTCCAGTTCAAAGCTCAGTGGGCCACAGGAACACCTGTCTAACTAAGAAACAAACTTAGAGTGCATAAACAAGATTTCGAAGCAAACTGCATTATTACTCTGCAGAGGTTTGGGCAATTTGTTTGATGTGGATTTTGTAAACTTGTTGCTCTCATCGCAATGACAGTGATATCATTAAAATTAAATGAAAAACACGGGTGTTGCAGTTTCATAGGGGTTTTCAAATAAACAACAAAACAGTAAAACTGATGTGAGTCAGTAAAGCATTTGATTTGAGGAGCTGAATCTAAACCTCAAAAGAAAGAAAATCTTGTCCAGCCCTACCACTTCCTTTTAGCACACATTCACACTTGTCTTTGTTCTAGCTTCTACAAAATGAGGCGGAATTATCTTGTGAGAAGATCCAAGCAATTACACAGTCATGACGCAGTATGTGCTGGGAGCATGGAGCATAGCCCCATTTAAATGGCTAGATTAGATTTGTGAGTGTGGGCCCCTGCAGGCTACAGTGCCTCTGACAATGGTGAGTGATTGGTTTGATGCACGTTCATGCTGGGAAAAGCAGAGATGGGGTCACGTGAGGACAAGGTATATCCCTGATAATACAGATGATAACTGCAGCCTGTCAACTGTTGCATGGATATTTAAGTTAAAAAAAAAAAATAGCTGAGGGAGCAGGCGAGCCTAGTCAGGAGTTACAATGCAAAAGAGAGAAATATGTTGAAAAAGAGTGGAGGGGACAGTGGTGCAGTATAGAAATTACATTCTTTATAAAAATGACACTCTCTTTCATTTTCCTCTGCAAGATGGGATATAAAGCAGAGCAGCTTCACACAATAGAACAGAAACATAGTGTTGGCACCGGGAGAGCTGAAGCAGAGCAAAGTAACAATGTTGATGATTTCAGTTTGGTATTTAGAGCAAGGCCTTTTCATTTATTTGTTTAGAAATGG
Source organism: Caranx ignobilis (assembly GCA_021432705.1). Classification (NCBI taxonomy): domain Eukaryota; kingdom Metazoa; phylum Chordata; class Actinopteri; order Carangiformes; family Carangidae; genus Caranx; species Caranx ignobilis. The sequence continues at coordinate 57,261,928 of MU269990.1, forward strand.
AAAGCAGATGAAGAGAAGAACAGAAAAGATGAGACAGCAAAACGTGCAACATGTAAAAATGTGCTGTGATTGTTATCTGTATTTGACTCCTCCTGTTAGCTCCTAGATTAAATGAATCAAATGCATTTTCATTTCCAATCATTTTTTTTCCTTTATTACTCTGTGCTGGTCTGTTCTTCTCATTTGTTCTTTTTGTCGTTTACTGATGAAGCCAATATTTGCTTGAAGTGTACTACAGCAATTTAACACAGCATTTCCATTATAGTGGATGAGTGTGTCATTATTAGAAAAACAAGAGACAGCAGAACTTTTATTCCTCAGTGATTGATTCTACCCACAATGCAACAAACCTACCTTCTATACCTGCCTGGTTAGCACCTGAGTCCACACCTCCAGTCTTTCAACCCTGTCTTTCTCTTTGCTTATTTCATTTTATATATCCATGCTGAGATAACTCCCATGACATCACCAGGGCTATTTCTCATATTTACTGGCCTTAATTTGTAAAACAACTGGAATGCCCCTTTAATACCTTGCTCAGCCCTTGCAGGAATTATTGTACTTTGACATGATTAAGTTCATATTCATTGTCTACCATCTGCTGGCTGTATGATGAGTGGCTGCAGTAATAATAAACTGTTATGACTGGAGGACAGTACATCACTGGTGACCATGGTGTGAGACCAATTGCTTTTATTGGATTTGGTTGTCGTGTAGTGAGACTCACTGCAGTTGTCCTCGTCGCTCCCGTCAGGACAGTCGCTGAACCCATTACAGCGAAAGCGTCCGATGATGCAGTGGACGCCATTAGCGCAGGCGAAGAACGTGGGAGCACACTTGGACTTGACCTTAGCTGAGGTCAGATGGGAGGATTGGTGGTTAGGTGGGGGTAGGGTGGGTGGAGGAAGAGAAGAACAATGGATTAGTCTGTGGGTGATGGGGAAGATGATGCAGCGATATCTATAGCAATACATCATGTTTTATGACAGAATTTGCCTTGGCTGTGATGCAACAATGGGAGGGTAGGACCCATCAATAAAGTTAGTTTTAAAGTCTTTCTTTTGAGATGTTAATGCAACACACACAAATGTATGTTTGAACATTAAAACAGTGGACCATTTAACCAAGGTTCAAACAGTCAAGCAGCTGCTGTGTAATAGAGACCAATTAATTATCCAGCTCATTTTGTTCTGCTGGGCTTATCTTCAAGTTCTCTCTTAAGTATGACAAGTAAAGGGTGAGATCCCGACCACAACGCACTGATAGGAGAAGAAAACAAGTTAATGACAAAGACAAAGAGAGCAAATCATGTGGGAGAGTGTTTGTATGGATTCTGCCATTGATCAGCCTAAGCAGGCCAACGGGTCTTATCTCCCAGGACAGGCCTGAGACTGAGTGACGAGCCTGCAGAACATCAATGCCTGGCGTACTCCGTTTAGTGCTAACTCCCTGAGTTTTAATTCAAACACACTGGTCTCCCTTGGCAGAAGGAGAAAAACAAGACAGCAGGTAAGGTGCGAGCAATGGAAACGGGGACATAAAGGACCTCGCGTTGTCTCGAGCACTTTGAAGTTTTACATTTTAAAGCCTGATGGCGTCAAGGGAGGACATAAAAAAAAGACATGGCACTAAAACCGTTGCTAGTATTCACAGTTTGTAATAATGAGCCAAAACCATGTGAAATCCTGTGTTATCTCTCAGATCCTTTTTTATTTTTTTTTTAATCTCTAACCTTAACCCTCTGGTATTTGCCAAACTATAGTCATAGATTGTTCCATTCCAGTCATTTACATAATACTAACGCTTAAATTTGTATATATTTGTTTATATTTGGCTTTATGTGAGAGCGTCTCCTGTTGTGGCTGTGCTTACTGAAGACAGTGAAAGGAAAAGCCACCACCAACAGCTTAGACAATGTTACAATAGTGGTTAAATAAGACCAGATTAATGCCAGTGAGCGAATAACATTTTAAACATCATATTAAATACTATGCAACAACAATAGTATGGAGCAACCCACACATTTAAATGACTGCATTAAATGTGTGCATCTCAAGCAAGCTACTGCACAGTCGTTCTGTTTTTTTCTCTTCTTTTTTTGTTGTTTTTTTGTCTCTATACTGAGTACAAAGGGTGGAACTGGCCTGCTCATAGGCTGGCATTGTGCCATCCCAAATGCCAGGGGTGCGCATTTTTCCCTCTACAATATATTGTGGTAGGCTGATTTATGAGTTCTTTCAGGCTTATGTGTTGCAAGGGCGGGAGGGAGGGCTAGGCATAACAACCAGGAGGGTTTGGAGCGCCCGTCTCCAGGATGAAATTTAATCCGCTGAACGCGGGAGGAAGCTGGGATAGTGCCCGATCTGTGTGTCTATAGTCTGGGAAGCCTTTGTTTACCTGGACGGCAGAGGCCCTAACCACCCAAAGCTCATTTTCCATGGTATATCGCAATCATTAGAGTCCAAGGAGAAAAACAGATATGGCTTGGAGCTGCAGCCACACATAAAAGAAAATATACAAAAACATCTTGCTGTGGTGGGGGGTACGGTGAAATCCATCTGGTCACAAACAAAGGAAACATCGTCTTTTTATTCTTTAGTTTGATCTTTTTTTTTTTACATGGCTTGGATTTTTTTCTTCTGTTTCTGGGTTTCTTTGTTTTGAACCTGTTGTGGGAATTACTGGAAACATGCACTGATCTTCTAGAGACATATAGAGTTTCTTCTTGGAAAATACAGCTTCCCTGTCCTCCTGTACAGACATGGATCCTGGCTGATTTTTCTGTATTTCCTTGGCAGGCATGGCTGGAGAGACAGCTCTGTTATTGCTCTGAGATTCCTTGTTCGCTTCCTCCCTCATCCGAATCCTCATTACCACTTCTACTGCTGGCAGGATTCATCTGACCCAGTGTTTGTGTTCCAAATTAGCTCAAAAGTCACTTGAAGGACAAGCTCATGAGGGGAAATTCGTGGGTGGGAGAGAGAGTGCCGGTTGGAAGGATAGAGCTAATGTGCTTAGCTGTGTTTTGGGGATGCGTGGCCCTTTATAACCCGTGCTGAGCAGTTTCCAGAAAAAGAAGACAAAAAAATTAATTAGAAGGAGCAAGTTGAGGGTGGAAGAGCTGCTATAAACACACCCACTGAGTTCCCTTTGATAATTCTGTTGAGGTTTGTTCCACGTCCATGGGAATTTCCAGGTAATGCCGATTCATTCCAGCACCTCTCCCTTGCTCTTTAACCTGCAACCACAAATTTCATCCTGTCTCCAAACTTTTCTGTTTCTTGGTTTCAGCTGATTTAGTTTCCTTCCCAAATCTTCTCTCTCTTCCTTGAGCCTTTGTAGAAGTTGTTTACGTAAAACAAGCACGGTGTTGGACGCCTTCCAAACTTGGTTCCAGTGTTCACTGAGCAGCACAAATGAAAACGAATGAGGTTAGCAGTCGAGCTGATTCCTTGAGGTAAAACTATCACTAGCAGAAAAACATGGCTGGATCAAAACGAAATGCACAGTCTGAGGACACACAAAACGCAGGCACGAAAAAATAAAACACACAAACCTCTTTGTTACTGTCTCCTATACAATTACAGATGCACACACACTATATTGAGCTGCCTGTTTTTGACAGGAGCTGAAAATTTCTTCGGCAAGAACATTTTCAAGTACAGAAAGAGAGACAAGACTTAAATATTTCCACTTATTTTCAATATGTAACCCAAAACGAAGTTCACATCCACAGAATAGCTTGGGTTTAAGACTAACTCATTTGATAATCTGACATGAAGTTGAAACAGAATGCTACTGTTTGTCTCTCCTTCCCCATCTTTACCTCCCCTGGGGCTTCAGGATTCGTGTCAGCCTGTATCCAACAGCAGAGTTCCTGTTGCATATAGTACGCTTTGCTCTTCCCCAATATGCACCCTTGTGCCCTTCTACACTTCTCCCCTTTTCTCCCTCTCCTCAGCTCCCCAGAGAGCGGAATAACTTGTTCAGCACAGGTAGGCTTGGTCGTGATGGGCATGCATGATTGACAGAGTGAGGAGAAGGACCGGAGGAAGAGACTAACAAGAAAGAAAACAGGGGGAGAACGAGCGCAAGAGAGTCTAGGCCGATGAAGAGCGGAGACAGCCGACAACTTCAAAGGTTTTCTCTGACCTTGGTGAGCTTTTCTTAAGAGAGGAAATCAATATGGACTCAAGGTGTAAGTAAGAAGGGCAGGACTAGATTCAGTGGAGAGGGTTTGGGGGGAATCACAATAATTATTCCGTACAATTCACTGTCTAAGCCCTGCACTCTTGCTTGTACAATAACCTTCTGTGCAGGAAGAGGAATTACAACATTATAGAGCTGCCTCCTTCTCCAGGGCCAAGCATTTACGGGCCACTGGAGTTCTCCGAAGCGATCAAACTTGATGCTAGATGAGGAAATGAATGTGGCCCGTGCACATGCGCATGTACAAAAATATCAGTAATATCAACAACTTCCAATAGAAGGGGAAAGCGAGCATGCAAGGGCACATGGTGGAAAAGCAGCGCGTGATCTGTCAGATAATAACTCTGCTGCAATATTCATCATAGAAAGCAACTCGCTGCTAAAATTGCCTTGTTTGAACTGATAGCGGCCAATGTAGTATTGTAAAATGAAGAGGCAGCATCTCTTATTCCTTTGAAGATTTCGAAGCAATCATTTTTGCGCCTAATTTGTGACTGTCGATGGAACAGGGATAAAATTCAATCCAAAAGAGAAAAATGGGGAGACAAAGACAATGGGAGATACAGCTTCAGACTGAGAGACAGCATGTAAGATTAATCAATATTTCATCCATGTTCCGTGGTATTAATTACACCAGCTCATTGATCAGTCAACCGTTAAGTGCATGGGATGCACCAGACTCAGTGGCGTTATATCTTCCTCTGCTTTCCTTACTTTTCTGGCCATCATTGCTCCACCATCTCTCTCTCTCTCTCTCTTCAAAATTTTCTTTTCCATTTTCTTTTCTCTCTCTTGACTGGAGACATGCTCCAGCCAGAGACACGAACACACGCAGAGCAAAGAACACCTACGCATAATGAAGCGTGGCAGAACCAGGCGTGAAGAGATGACAACAGAAGAAGAAGAAGGAGGAGGAGGAAGAGGAAGAAGAGGAGGAGGAGGAGAGGAGAGGAAAGAAAAAAAACCCTTCTGCCCATAGTCTATAGCTCTTTGTGTTTCAGTCAGTGCATTGGTCACTGCTCTTATCATATAAACACACACTCCTAATCTCAGCAACCCTTCCCTTACCCGAGGTGGGTTTTGGTAACCAGTTGGCAGTGTGTGAGCATTGATATCTACATCAAAACCAATCTGTCTCTGGAGTCTTTTTTTTTTTTTTTTGGCTACCCCCCCCCCCCCCCCCACCCCTGCTGTCCGGCAGAACTTTGTTGTTGATTTAGAGGCTCTTTGGAGTTCAGTAACTCATGGGTATTTTGTGGAGGTCAGTACACAAAGAGAGGAAAACAAAAAACAAAAAAACAAAAAAAAAAAGCCAACCACTGATGTACCTCCAGGCTTTTGGCTGTGTTATGACTGTGGGAAGCGATGATGCGATAATATTCGAGTAATCCCCTGAGCTGAATTTATTTTTCCTCCTAATTGTGGTGAGGAGCTAACGGGATCAATAAACAGTACATCAGATAATGAAAACACCAAATGGCTCAGTATTACGAAGTATTGATAGACTTATAAACTAAAACTGACAAAAAGCATCAACTCCTGTGTTAGTCTCTGACTGTCCCTCCCCCTGCAGCTGAACAGAACAGGCCTGGCATTGCTGTGCTGTGTGCTGTACAGTGCATACCATGTTGTGTACTACACAGATCTGATCCTCTAGCAAATGTTACAGCATGAAGACAGTTTGCTTCCCCACACAGGTTAATGTGTCTGCGACTGATGAGCTGTTCAAACAGAAGATCATTTCTCCTCTCAAAGAAGCTGAGAGCTACAATGTAAAAGAGTCATCGAGACAGCAAACTCTGCAATGTCATCTGAAGTTAGCTAACAGTTGCTAACGTTAGCAATCATGAGCTACTGATCACCACATACGGCTGATGCAGTAAAACCTCAGAGTGTATTTAGGAGAGAAATGGTGCATTTTACTGCTTATGGATTCAGCATCATTTAGAGTGGAAGAATGTATAAAGTCTTTTTTTCCCAAAAGTTTTATAGTTGCACTTTCAGGCCCAGGGGGCTCTTATCCAACAATTGTTCACATCCGCAATTGTTAGGGAGAACCAAAGATTAAATAAATATATTTCATGTATCGGAAAATGTTTTCGAATATCACCTCTCCTCTGGTATTCTGTGACCCCGCAGATTTATCTTGCAACCCCAAGGATAGGAATCATTGTCTGGAGGAAAACAGGGTCAGGCAGCAATATCGTGTATGTGACTGGAAAGCATTTTTTTTTTCTACAGGAAATGTGGTCGACTGGATGGAAACTGCAATGCAAAAAGACATGTCTTTTTAAGATTCTGAGCAAATGACAATATAAGCACTGGATTGGAGACATGCTGACATGAAAGCAACTCCATTTTGAGCCTTACATGAGGAGATGTAGTCGATGTGCTCTGATCTTGGTTCCTTCAGAGCCACTGGCCCTGCTGATGGCCCTTCTAATTTAAAGCAAAGTAAAAGTTGAAGTTGCTCAGAAGTTTGTGAGAGAAGAACTCTGACTTCAGTCTTGCACACAAAGAGGCCGTGGCCTCAGCCCGCAGGACCGCTAGTTCAGAACAGTTGTTTCTTTGAAATGTGCCTCTCTGTCGTTTCTCTTATTCCCTACTACATCTTTGCCCCCCCACCCGTCTTTGACTCCTCACTCCTTGCTTTATACATCATATCCACTCACCCTTTCAGCCCTACCACGTATCTCTCCTCTTTTGCCTGCTCATGCCCTGCCCAGACAAGGGCAAAGAGGCTAATCCTGGCTCTGAGGTCCAGTAAGCTCAGTCAGCTCTCCTCCTTCTCTCCTCTGTCAGTATCCATTTCGTCTAACACTCTCCCAGGCTGTCGTTATGGACACCAGAGAGCAGGATGGTACTTTTGACCTCTTTGTGTGAGGAATTAGTCAGAAGCCTGTCTCTGAATCATTGCTTGAAAACCCCTCAGACTTGCCAACACATACACACATGCAAGCACATCCACATAGAGCAGATGGAGAGACTGCAGAAAAAAACAACATATTTTTTCATCAATTCTGTTAAATTTGTGTGCAGCGAGGCAGAGAATCCGCTTCATACTAAACCGGACTTCATAAAATCACGGTCCTAGACTCACACAGCAGGACGGTAATACAATAAGCTGCATCTTTAATGCAATAAGACTCAGGATGGAGCTACTGCCTCTCTTCTCTCAGTCCAGACTGTTATTTAAGAGCTAGCAAGAGGTATTTACATGACTGAAGTTGACCCTAGTGCCAGAGGGGACCGGAAGAACAAACAAACACAAGAAGAGCAGTGGGGCCTGGGAGGAAGGGAAAAGCCTGTCTTTTCTAGATGAATAAAAATTCTCTGACCATACGGGAGAGAGCTCTTGGCCCGTGAGGTGCAGGCAGACTGCAACACATCAACAGTAAGTAAATAAATAAATGACAGAGGAAGGCAAAGGAGTGGGTTTGCACAACTCTTTGTTTTTGAAGCAAAGGAACTGCTGGTAAGAAAAAAAAAAAAAAAAAAAAAAAAAAAGATCTGCCATGGTAAATTCATGCGCGAGTGCTTCTTGTACTAATTGGAACCTTGCATCTCCATATGGACATAGTAAGTGTGTACAAGTTTACACGTATTAATTTCACACGGATTCAAAATAAAAGTATTATTTACATAAGCAACAGAATAATTTGCAAGTCCAAACTGATTTGCTCTCTTTTGTGTTTCCCCATTAGGTACACAGATTTCCAAAAAAACACACAAAAATTCTCATTAATGAGACACCAGGGAGACATCGCCACATATGACCTTTATCCCGGGCTGTGCATAAGTATTCCTTGGATCAGAGACACTCTCATCAGCACAATCTGCTGGCTAAACAGCATGGGCTTACTGGAGGATCTATCCTCTCACTACAGCTGTCTTCTGGTACAAATTCACGTGGTAAAAATAGGCACGTGGCCATCAGCAAAAAAATATACATGCTCACACACTGATATCATAAATACATGAGGTTATTGCACAGATCTTCATGCATAGCACAAACCGTCCATTCCTGACAGAGGTCTGAAGGGAGAAGCAGGGGAGAGGTGCTAAAAATAAAACGCTTTAATGGTCTTGTCTCATCCATTGCGCCTTAAAGCCGACTAATTAATGAAAGAAGTGGTCAAAGTGTTAAAAAAAAAGGTGTAAACATCCATGTTGATGGTCAATTAAAACACTTGTTCCTGGAACCATCCTGGCAGAAGCCAACTGCTCATGTTGCAGACAGGAGGAAATTTAATATCCTGTGGTGGTGGTCAACACTGCCCTGCCTCCATGGTAATGACTGTGATCGCAAAGGACAGTGGACAGACATCATCAGATACCCTGCGTGATTTCCTACGAGGTTATATAAAGCCAGGCTGATGGCAATTATTCTGAGGAGTCTGCACGGAAACACCTTATTCATATTGTTCAATGACAGAAGTAGACTAAGCTAAGTCAACAAACTGTCTTTCAAGTTAAGTCTCCCACTGTGTCTGATATATATATGTGTGTGTGTTTTCTTAGAGGGGGGTGACTAATTATGATTCTACTTGCAGAGAATCCAGTGCTGCAGTCTTTAAGTTTCCAGGCACTGTGTTCTCCTCAGATAATAGACATCCAGACAGAATTCCTCCTGTAGCCACCATAATGAGTCCTCCTCTTTACCTCCCTTCCTTCCCTTACTCCCTCGCTTCCCCTCCCTCCGTCTGTCAGTCTGTCCCCGCAGATCACCTAATGGAGCTCGAGGTTTGTCTGGGGACTTTTGTGAGGCAGTCGCTGGAGATATCAGCTGACAACTAGCCATCTATTTGAGGATAATAAGGCCCACTTATGCCAGAGCAGATAATGTAGATGTCAACAACAAACACATCCAGAGAGGCTGGCTGAGTGTGATGCTTTATGATAACGTGCTTTTTATCTACGCCGGCATCGCATGTGGTGTCACCAACTGACAAAAAATGTTGTCTGTGGGTTCAAAGTACTTGGGGTGAACTTGTAGGAACATGTCTGAGTGAACTGACCCGTGATCTGCATCATTACATAAACAGGAGCACATTATGTATTTACTACTTATGCAATATAATCTAAACACATCTGAATATGATTTTTTGCAGGTCTGACAGTTGTTGACAGTTTAAGGTCACTGAGTGAAGAGAATCTGGGGCACACAACCCATCTATTTAAGTAGTTTATTCATGCAACTGACTTACAGGAATGTCATTAGTAAAGGCATGCATAAAAAGATAGCCTGGGACACCAAATTTTTCTAACTTAAATTACCAAATCATTACAAACTAAAAAGATTGATGACTACAAAGTTTATCTATATAGGGTGTGTGCGTGGTGTGTGTGTGCTGGTACGCCCTGGGACACAAGTTTGTCAAGAGTAGTTTGACTGTTCCCTGAGCTGCCAACAAGTGAGAACAGTGAGAGAAAGTGACTGCTGCAGAAAAGAGGGAGGGGAAGGAGGAGGAGGAGGAGGAGGGGGAGGAAAGATGGAAATAAGGAGAAGTGACAGAATGGATGAGAAACCAGTTTCTTCTGGCTGAGAATTAGCTGGGAAAGAAAAAAAACAAAACAAAACCTCGGCAAGATGTGCGTTATGCTTTTCTAATTGAAAACAAGCCTCTGTGAAGCAAATTACAAGCCAAAAGCCAAAAATCATCAGATGAGATAAAGGGGGAAGGCGCGGAGAGGAGTAAAAATGCAAGACATTCAGAGACATGAACATATTGGGAGATGGGGGGTTTCCATTCAGTGTGGCAAGGCCTAAAAGTCAGTCTTCATCAGCGATCCCATCTTTGTGAGGAGCTGTGGCTGCGGCGGGAGGGGGAGAAGGAGGAGCAGCAGACCAGAAAGATCAAACCCAACTAAGAGTGAGGATCAAAACTGAACTATTACTGTAGCCTTACAGTGGAATTATGCATGCGCTACTATTCCTGCACATAGGAGTAATCGGCCTCTGCTTTGATGGTATTAAGTTTTGCCCTGGTGCTAAACTGGGGCTGAGGGTCTTGCAGGAAGGAGGAGGAGGAGGAAGAAGAGAGGGAGGGATGCATGCTGTGAAGGAGGGAGTTCATTTAAGCTGGCAGAGAATTAGGTTTAAATGGCCCTAATGGCTCTATGGGTAAGGAAAGGAGAACTTCCAGTACAATTCTGTACAGCAAGAGGAGTTCAGGAGTTGAGAAGACATGACTAAACTGGCTATCTGGGTACATTCCTTTAAGGCATGGCTAAGAGCTAAAAAAAGATTTGATAATGGAGCCTGAACTGGACTTACGACAGCCCTTCTCGTCGCTCTCGTCAAAGCAGTCGGGCAATCCGTCACACTGCCAGCCGCCCGGGACACACATCCCATCTCCACACATGAAGTTCCCAGGGATGTTGCACTCCGTGGTGAAGTTATTCCCCGGAAGCAGCTGGCTCTCTGATGGATAAACAGATAGAAGAGAAGGGGAGAGAAGGACGACAACAAAGAGGACACACTATTACAAATCTCAGTCCATAACAAAAAGACAGACAGGAGGAGCGATATTGCATTGAAGCGATATTTATCACAACAGTCAAAATAGGAGACCCTTACTATCTCTCTTCTTTCAAGATAGAAAAATATTAAAGGCGGTGGCTCTATTTAAAAAGCCATATCAATCCATGGGCAAATAAACAGAGGACCGTCTCATGAATACAAAAGCAGAGGAGGTCAGTCAGTGTTAACAGTATTGTGGGGGTAAGCATCACGGTAAAGCTGGGCAATATCATAATAGGGAAGATAAGAATACAAACAAAAAAAACACACATATACGGTACAAGGAAAGTATATAGTCATACCTTGGACATAGATGTACAGACACACACACACACACACACACACATGCAGAGCAGAAATAAACTCAATCAGCACAGAGCATGTGCCCTGATCTAGTTCAGGGCATTTCTGGTTGATGCACTGCAGCTGCGGCATAATGGGCTGGAATGTGAGACATGGCCTTTTGACTGAGGTTTGACACTATGCGGTGAGTATTTTAGCTTGTAAACAAAACCATAGGGCAGTAATGAGGAGTCCCGGCAGACATCTTCATGCTGCAGAACGGAAACTGATTTCAGCTGGTAGGCCACTTCATTACGCTCGGGAGCAGGAACGCAGGAGCTGCACCTGCTGCCAAGAGGTGTGGAACTTTAAGCCTCAAGTGATGGTGTGGTTTGCCCAAACAGGGAATGATTGGGTCACACTAAAGGTCTTTCTCAAATAACTCCATCTGTGAAGAAAGTCTGCCACCCTGAAAAATCTTATATCTTACGATCACTATCAGCTGAACTTGTGTAATGATAGTGATCACGAGTAATTAGGCCAAATTGGGATTATGAGACAAGGCTGGGGATAGCTAGCCTCTGCCTCACTGGTGTCACTTGTCTCATCTGGTCCTTCATCAGATGTAAAGTTCACTATTAGATAGTATTCAACAAATATTGTAAATATTTAAGCATGTCAGATTCCGCAGAGATTATATTGCATTTCATAGGGATATTACTGTGCTGCGTCTGTTCTCCCAGTATTTCTAAATAAGTCAGATAAGATTTCACTTAGCACAAATCATCTGCTCTTACATCATCCTCCTTTTGCTGCCCTTTTAACACAGCAGGCTCGGGAAACCACATATAGATCCTCTCTTAAATGAGACAGCACGGCCCTTCTGATCCTCTGTGGAGATGATGCAAACCAGTCTTATGCCGCTAGCAATATAAAGGAGGGGAAGTGAGGGATCAAGACTAAAAAGGATCTTGTAATTTGTGAGGACTGGAATGTAGCAGCATGAAATCCGATGAATTTACACCATGATCGATCTAGAAGACATCCCTGATATCCTTTTCAAGTGAATCGTAAAGAATGTGACATTTTGCCAACTGTGCTCAGTCTAGCCTAATAACGTGGATACCAGCTATGTTCAAAAACAAACAGAATGACTGCCTTCAGGATGGCTGTGCTGATTGGTCTCTATAGCAGGGTCTCCGTCATGTGTGATGTATTTATAAGCCGATGGTCCCAAAAGAGAACTCCACGTCAGTGTTGCGCCTTTGGTTCAGCTATGAACAATCTGATGGTGTATTTCTCAAAGCAAAATTGTCTGGAAACTATCAGCAATTCTGGAGGTAGTACGTCTATTCAACAACCTTCAAAAAGAATGCAGAGACAACATGTTGTGACGACAGAACAGCATTCAGGAAACTATTAACAGTACATTTCAAATTTGGGACAGAATACTGCAATTGAGATTGTAATTGGCCTCCCTTCATGTAAAGTGAAATCACAGCAGCCTGGTCGAAGGTCAGCCTGAATTGGCACATGTCACTCCACTATTCGTCAACTTGTACCATAACCACCTGAATCAGTATTCAAGACACTAATGGTTGACCTTCAGAGTGACTTCTGACTCTACATCCATCTACTTGGACTTAATCACATAGCCTTAAGGCCTCTGCACACCAAGTCTGTTTTTTTCATCCCAAATTGCCGCACGTTCAATTTTCTGCGTATTTTCACATCGGTAAAAAGCCTTTTTGATCATTCACATCGGTGTTTCCAGGCTGTTCTGGAGGTCTCGGCTGAGCTGCTTCAGTGTGTATGTGTGTCCGACATACTGCCGGCCACTGTTCAGGATCAACTGGATCAGACTGGTAGAGCTAATATTCTATCAATAAAACTCCAGGTGGAAGCAGGTGGAACTCCCCCTGTTCCTGATGTCCTCTCAGAATTGGATAGACCCAACATTTCTTTATCACTTTTTATTTTTTAATAAGTGAGAGGACCACAAAATAGTCCTAACTGCTTCACAGACTTGCTGTGCTCCTTCTCGGTCACTGCGTCCCCACATGGAACATCGTTAGCCTTTGCCCTCCATAAGGAAAGTGCCTATAGTGTCTGTAGGTCGCCTGATGGTGGAAGAACCTACTGAAATGCTACCTTGCAGATATCCTTTGAGGATATCTTAGAGGAATATGTCCTCTGAAACCTCTAACACCATAACTTGCCTAATCAGCCCACACTACTTTACCTTTGGCTCCTTCACTTTTTGAATGTGTGCCCACCAATACTTTGATTTGGATAATTATCATTTTTTCAGTGGAGGGAGGACCTGCCAAATGCAAAACCTAATGAATAGATGCAATGTGAATCACATCACTGATTACTCCCTTCATAAAACAAACACAAATAGAGGACTGTTTTTCTTTGTGGTATGATATTTCAGAAACTGTTGCTGAGACCTTTCCTTGTATACAGCACTCTTACATGGTGAGCCTCTTGGATATACAATATATCCAGGTACGTTTAAAAACTGCCAAATATATTTTTTTTGGTTTTATATTTCAGAAAACAACACCATCTTTACACTATCTCCCTGGGTTCCTCCCCTGCTACCTCTGTTTGTTCAGCTCTTTCTGACAAAGGAATCAACACAAACATTGTGAGAATAAGAGCGAAAGGTAAACTGACACAGTAACGCTGGGAGTAAATTACGACTTTGGAGGGTTTTCTTTTTTTTTTTTCCTCTCCTTTTTTCTTTTTGAAACCCATAGCAGGTGAAATGGCTTTAAGGTCCTCTTTGTAAGTTGTGCTAGTGCTACCTACCCAATATTAGAATTGACAGCTGGTTATTTACCTGTCTAGAGGAAACACTGTCAGTTGTGATAAACTTTCCTAAAAGCTGTCTCCAGCTGTAGCAATCCTCCTGTTTCAGTTCTTTCCTTCCACTGAAATTAGCAAATTAGCCACCCAGCTAGCCTCAGTCTGATGATCATTTTCCGATACCGAGTCAATAAGTCACTGTCACTGTGCTGCCCTTAGTAAGTAGCACAGCTCAGAGGACGTATTACAATCTCTTGTATTTTAATTTCATTCATGGCTGAAGTTCACAGCAAGACTGGTAACAGCTATTACCACTAAAGTCTAGTGACTAGCTATGTAGAAATAACAAATTTACAAATAGCTCCTCTAAGATACAGTCAAGCTGGGTGCTGAAGCTACTGATTTGTACTGACAGGAGTAGGCAGCATAAAAATACTTATTAAATGAGCATTGGGGAATTAGTTATTTTCCTTTTGACCTACATAACAGACCATCCTCTAGGCCAGTGTGTATAAAGCTACTGCCCTGAATTAGGAGGTGAAGTTCACTACACAAATCTTAATGCACTCTCTTGTGTCAATCTGACTTGCTCTCCATAATGGTCCCATAATTTGTTTACTTTTCACACCTTGTACACTATAGATCCCTCAGCAGCCGGCAGCTTTTATGACAGTTTAAAGAACACACAACCAGTGTAGAAGAGCGCAGTGTAAAATAGCTTCAAAGAGCTGGCGGCGTTAGAGGCATCAGGTTAATTGGAGAGTTGCTTTGAGAGCATGTGAGAGAAAGAGGGAAAGGACAGACCGTGTGTGTGTGTATGTGTTTGACAGAGGGCCAAAAAGAGTGAAGAAGAAAAAAGGTTGTCAGGCAGCTCATCTTTTCCCATGAGTCTCTAAAACTGCCAATAGCAAACAGTCTGCGGCACTTCTTGCATCCAGGTTGCGAGTCCCACTTTTGGCAGACTCCACACATCTTACTCCAATGCCCTTGTCATTCTATCGATACAGTAATACCCAGAATACTTACAGTGGTTTGCCATTGGGGTAACGAACAAGCTCACCTCATTACCACGGTAAGTGCGGCTACGCAGCTCATTACAGACTGCTCTGTGAGCTTGTTAACAGAATAATAACTCACTACACTTCTCTGTGGCCACTGCAACACTGCCAAGGTGACCTGGGGGATTTTAAAGGACATGACAGCATCCATGATGCACAGCACCTCACTTACCCCCATATGTGCGCTTTTGGCTATTATGTTGCGGATAGCTCAGGGCATTTTCTGCAGACGCACAACACTGCTTTGTACAAACTGTAGCCAGACAGAGCGTGTGAGGGAGAGCCGGACGAGATAAGGCAGGGATGACGCTGGACGCCTGTGTATGTTCCTGGGAGAAGTGTAGCCCAATTACTCAGGGTAAATATTGACTATAGCATCCTTGCCTCTGCAAACCCATCCCTCTGCCTCCCACCCTCAACCATAGCTGTGTCCACCAAGGCCCTCATTTAGACTG
Organism: Caranx ignobilis; assembly: GCA_021432705.1. Lineage (NCBI taxonomy): Eukaryota > Metazoa > Chordata > Actinopteri > Carangiformes > Carangidae > Caranx > Caranx ignobilis. Next base: position 57,277,269 of record MU269990.1, read on the forward strand.
TTAAATCACCGAGCGTAGGACCTTTCAAGCAGCGGCTGGGCACTTTTTTTTTTTTAATTAGCATTTACATTTTGTGTTTGCACTCTTTCCACAAAGTTTCATTGGTTCACTCAGGGTGAAATTCTTCCCTCTCCCTCTTTCAGCATAGCTGCTCTTGCTGGTACTGCATATATAGAGTGCACCCCCTTGTTTCAATTATAATTTGAAATAAAAATGAACTCCCTGCATGAACACTAGTCTAATTTCCCAGAGGTTCTGGATAATACTGTTTTCAAATTTAGAATTTTTTTTTTTTTCGTAATATCATCTTTGTCTTATGTTAAGTCACAAGCGACATGTATATGAGCATGGGTGCTGTGCTGTGTAAGATTACATTCAAAACACAGGGGATACTAATGGGAACCCATCTCTCACATTTACATGAAGTTTGAAGATTACCTCCCACACACACACACACACACACACACACATACAAACACCCAGCATAAAAACACTTCAAATAAAATAATAATTTGACTTGTAGATTTATTTTTCACAAAATGAGTGACTACCATGTTCAAAATTCAAAAAAACTCAAAGTTCTCATCTATGAATTTTCGCACAAGACAAGATTTCTCCCACTTTACAGGAGGCCTATTTTCAGCGTGTGGGCTTTGGAGGCTTCAAGTTCCCACGTCATTGTGGTTAGTTGCACAGTGGACCACATCAAAATCCCACTCGTACATCCACGCAAACTCGGATTGGAGTTGAGAACAGAGAAACCCTCCAGCTTCAGCAGAATTTAAAACAACCTTCCACTGTAAAACTCTGCTCATCGTCATCCCATGTGATGTTCCTCAGAACAAATCCAGGTGAAGTTCCTGAGAGAAAAACACATGTATTTTTCTTTAAAAGGTACCTTGTGGAGTTTTGACCATTATTAGAACTATCCTTCTTCCTAGTGGGTCCCTGTTTTGTTCATACTGTGCACACACACGGGAGTGAAATACACATTTCCGCTGCTAATTCCACTCCATTCCACTCCTCGACAGTCGCTTGTGGTAATACACAAAGCTTTCTGCAAGCTAGCAAATGAGGATGTAAACAATGCAGCATTCAACAATGGCTTCGTAAATGTTTTATAAGGAAGGACGTGCTCTCAGTGTTTGTTAGGCCTGAAGGGTACACACAACACTTTATGGTGAGTGGGACAAAAAAAAAAAAAAAAAGTTTTATAATACAACTCAATAGGGCAACTTTAACCAAAACAGACATTTCTGGGTTAAATTAGACCTTGAGGAATGTCACAAGTGAGGAAAAAAAAAAAAAAAAAATCAAAGTCATGCTCCATACAAATGAAAAAGTGAAATTAAAATGTTGTGGGTATGGAATTGAGGAGATGTGGGGAATATGTACCCACAGCCTCTTAAAAGGCCTGTCAATTATTCAACATCTTTGACCACCGTTGCCCATTTAAAAAAAAATAAAAAATCAAGTCAATGCACAAATGGCAAGCTTCCAGCTTTCATTCCAAGATTTTCCATGGGTACACTTCATACATAATGATTCTGGAAATGGCAGCCTGGAGACTTCAATGCACCCTAAGCAATTCTCAGAATATGCAAAGACGGGCAGAGTGACGGCAGCCTACGGTCCACCCACCCACATCTGCCACTGTCTCCCAGGTCTTATGAATATTTTCATACCAAATGTCAGCATGCCGCCCCAAAGCTGGACATCTAATTTGGTAATAAAATCTATATTACTCTCGACAGGGGCTATTGAAAATGTAATAAATCTTAAAGCACATAGATGGCCTCCCCTGGAAGACCCTTCGGGGGTATATCTGAACCTTGGGCTGTGCTACAGGAGGCACCGCTGGTCTAATACTCAACAGGGAGACAGTGGAAAGCACTGTGAAGTGGGAGAGAGTAAGACCAAAAGAGAAAAAAAAAGATGCAATGAGGAGTGAACACGTCGGCTTGTAGGGAGAACATGTAAAGACTGACAGCTCACTAAGGAAAAAGCTGAGAAAAAAAGATGAGTAGGTGAAGGGGAACAAATGGGAGAGGAGGGAAGATCAAGATTCAGCCTGACAACAGTTATGGAACAATTGTGGGAGAAAAAGGTAGAGGGGTAATAAAAAAAGAAACAGAGAGGTGGACAGTAACAGCATTTTCTGCCCTTGGAGTCCTAGTAATAACCGCCTTAAGCAAGTTCCATTCCCTATGCTGTGTGCATGAAAGGTCAGTGATATAAATCTGTATCTGAGATGACTATTGGCTTGGCTGTTACTGCTTTAACCCCACCTTCCTCAGCAGGCTTATATGTCTGACCTGCATTGATTAGCCCCAGGTGAAAGGTTGAGGCTCCGATTGAAGCAGCACCAAAAAAAATTGATTGGGCCGTCTTTGTGTGCTTTGTGAGCTAGAGTAAAAGTGAAAGTTATTCCGAGGCTATTGGAGAGGAGTCACAATAAATTGTTTATAGAGAGGAGCTGTTGAGCTCTCCAGAAGTGAAAAATAAGTTTTTATCCATAGAAGAAATCCCACATTCTCATCAACCACCCTTTAACGTCAGAGATTTGTCTTCAGTAATACACCATGCGCGGTGAAAGAGTCTCAAGTGTATTATGTCAAATTCTGTTTGAAGCTGAAAAAGAGAAAGTCGAGTCACATTACAGCCTGATGTCAATACAAACATGTCTGCCCCTGTTGGAGGATATGGGCGGAGTGAATCGATAAGGCTAAGCTTGGAATAAAAACGAACTTTTTCAGGCTCAAGGACAGAAACATATATTTTTTTACACACCATTCTTAATGGGCTGGCTATACATGCGGGCTCTGAGGTGTAGCAGGTGGGTGGAGGTGATTTGTCTCTTTTATGTTTGTGAGGGGGAGAGAAAGAGAAAAAAAGACACTCAGAGAAGAGGGGGAAGGATCCCCCCCCCCCGGTCTTGTTCCTTTGGCTCCATATAAATAAGCACAAGTGTAAAGAACCTGGTCTGCATCAATTAAAGACACCCTACAGCGAGACAGACACAGGCAGGGCAACATAAGCTCAAAGCAACAGAGCAAGCAAGGCCCTAATGGGGAACGATGAAGAAAAAGGGCAGTCGTGCATGGAAACAGTCAACAAACCCAGAATAATGTGTTGCTGGCCACATTTAGGCCTCTGCCTCATTCAGCTGTTGTTCAGCCTTTCTCAGCCTCATGGAAAATATCTTGTGGGAGGGGGGCTCAGGAAATCTGTGCATGCGGGTGGGAGGGGCAAAAGTTACCACCTGCTATGTAGTAACTAGTTACTCTACCTGTGGTGTCAATTCCGCACAGTTATGTGCATTTCCGCAAGACACACAGGAATGCGGCTCTGAATAAAATGGTAAGGTTGGTTCACTCTCACAAACATGCTCAGATCAACAACTCATTCATATCAATCAATATTTAAATCCCCAGAAAATCCCCAACAGAGTGCAAATACCCGATGAAGAAAATGCAAGACAAAAGCTGATTATGAATGCAATTAGGCTTAAAATAAAGCAAAAAAAAAAAAAAAATCTAAAGTCATTAAGCAGATCTCAAACCCTAGAAGAACACTTGCTTAATATTAATACACTTATACAGAGGAACAAGAGTTGCTTTTGTGGCTGTAAACTGACTATTTTGTAAGCAACTTTCAAAATAAATTGCATTTTATAAACTGCATGAAATGTATTTTCACATGATGTTCAGTCTATGTGCATACTGTGAAATTGCGGAATGGATCTTTTTTGAAATTGTTCATTAAGTCCTTATTACAGTTGATGCTGTGGGGTTAATGTGTTTACTTGTCCTGCATCCCTTGTTCCACTTGTGCCACAGCAGAAAACTAATTGTCAAGCATTGATTGCGCTTCAGTATTGAGTAAATATTTTACACACTGAATCAGTTTGTGCCTCGGTCTCCTTGCAAATTCCCATAAACATGCAAATTAAGGGCATTTTAAAGTAAGAGTGGTATAAAAAAAAAAAAAAAAAGAAAAAGAAAGAAAAGGAAATGTGACTGAGCAGAATAAAAGCATGAAACGAGGGGAGACAAATCAAAAACGTCTTACACATTTCTTTGTTTATGAAGTAAATAAATACATAAACTGTGGTGGAGAAAGTCTGAATAATCAGTTAGCGCAGACACACTGTGATAAACAAAGTTTGGGATAATTACCAGGAAGCAAAATAATGGCTGGTGAGTTGCAGGATGTGGACATGGCTTCCAGTATAATAGCACTGATAATTATGCACTGTGTGTGACTGAGGCCTCCTCTCAGTTAGTGAGCGTGTGCAGCTGCAGTCAACCACCAACATCTCAATAATACTTTAATTTGTGATTGATACAATAGTTTGCTCCAATTTCCTGAAAACAATAATGCAACTGCAAAGGAATCTACCATTAAATCACAATCAAACATTAATAATAAATAAGTTCTCTATAATTTAGACATTCGCTGTCATTTGTCATGTATGCACAACACTGTACTCCCATATGCTCCAATTTCCACAATGCTGTATTCCCATTTCTCACTTGTTTAATGCCACGCTGTGTGTATTTACTTTGTAGTGTCTAGCTTACTTGGTATATAGGCCATATATTTTATTGCAACTTTAACTGAGCAGCACACTACTAAAATAAGACTTCCCCAGTAGTCAGGGTGTAGATGTGAGTCAGTCTCACTGCAACAGCCAAAAATACAGACATGTGAATATGAGAGACCAGGAAAGCTAACATCCTTCCTGTTCTATATTCTTCTGACATGTAACTATCTTCATCCTCATCCAAAAGCTCATTTACATTTTTGGTGTGTTTACATTCCAATTTTTTTCTCACTTATTTTTGCACTTACACATCGTCAGTTTTGATCATCCGCTCTGTAGCATTTCACTGGCCGGCTTCATTGACACAGCGGCGCTAATAGCTGCGGCTTCACAGCAAGAACCTTCTCATTAAACTGTAATAACTCTTCCAAATTACGTGCTTTATGTGACATCACTGCACTGTTGACTTTCTTACATCCGTCACCATGTCAGGATCATAAAGTCATAAACTTGGTTATCATCAAATATGAAGGCAAATACTGTGAATACAGTTTGTAGAAAAAAAGAAGAGGAAGAAAAGGTCACCATAGGTCAGCAAGCCAATCGAATGTAATGAGACTCATTTTTGCCTATGGCTTCAAGTGACAGTTGTGAGCAGCTTGTTATGTAATCTCAATTAGTACCGCATTATCCTTAAAGTCAGAAAATGAGAACGTGATATGGCTCAGCATGGTTTGTCGTTTTCAATCTCGACCAAAGCTGCAGGCCCTTTTTTTCATGGGGATTGGTAAATAAGAGACTTATTGATCTCTCATCTGGGCATCATCACTCGTTTTATTTACTGAGGGAATAAAGAGCGGTCGGCGGGGCAGCCCGACATCGTTGAGCACTTTGCTGCTGATGAGGACTCAGATTTTGTTTATGAATCATACGGTGGTAACGCAGGGAAGACAAACACCACCATTAGACATCAAAAGTGTTTTCCACAAAAATCCCCAATGTCAGTGTGGTTCCGTAGTGAACGCTCCATCACACAGTGTATTCATGATCCATCTCAGTCTTCGACAATTGGCTTCAATCCTTAACCGTTATCTACACGCTATATAATCAACTTAATGAACTATGTGCAGCTTGTCAGTAAAGTGGAAGATGGATGAGTCGGATAGGCTCATAGAATACAATTAATCATGGACAATAGGGGTGTGATGATGCAACAAAACTCAACTAATGCTGATAAGAAAAACTAAAATGTATTAAAAATGCATTCCTCACCGCAAACCTTAGTGCTGGACGGAAGAAGGCAAAAATATGACCCACGGTGGTGCTGCATATTTGTACCTTCCAGCGTATTGGAATTTAAAACTGCCTGCCCTATCTCTTGTTGTCTTTATTGTAGTACATGAACTAAGCAGCAGCACACTGTGGGTATAAAATCCCACAGATACTCTATCTGCTTTGTAGGTGAAACCTGATGTTCCTCGCTGGTATGGTGACATAATATATCGGGTTGAATTATTTCCTTTCCCATGTTTGACGCAGAAGTAGAGCATCCCAGTGAAATGGAAATGTCTGGTTAAATTTATACATTACACACACAGAGTCAGACAGAGACACAGACCGAGCAGAGGAGCGATTCTCTGAAAGACGGTTAAGCGAAGGCAGCATCGTAGCTCAAGTTTAAGAATTCTCCATAATTATAGTCAGAGCTGTAGCAATCTTCCATATTTCACATGATGCTCAAATATTCAAACTGCAAAACAGGACTATGCTTTCTGAGCCATACGCATTTGTCTGCACAACTAATGCATGAAGATTTCACATGTGCCAACATCCTAAGGAAACTGCTACTAATCAAAAATTAACTTTTTCCACCTACTTCATCTTCCTGATTGTAATCCTGAAGAATCATCTACACACAGATTCATGGGGATGCAAGTGAAACTTCCATCTTTGGAACGAAATCTGTGGTTTGTATGCCTATATAAGCTTAAGACCGAATATAATTTGGCCTGTGAAACTACGTTGGTGGGTGTGATGCAACTCACCACAGCATCTGGAGGTGGCTCCATGTTTACATATTCATATATTTTTTTGGAATTTCTGATGAGGGCTAAGAAACATATGTACTTTTAATCCTTTGAAGTAGTTTACTGAGCATATGTTTGTGTGGAAAAGAATGTTAGGGAAAATTTCAGTGCCAAGTATTTTTCATGTGTTATAATGTCTCTGGAGGGGAGCTTCACCACATATTTGCTTCTGTCTTCATGTTTAGTCCAACTTTGAAAGCGTACAAGGAGAAATTTGGGTGCAAAAGAAACCCTGGCTTGCAGCAGGAAAGGGTTACAGACTTTTTTCTGGAACAAAATGAAAACATCAAGTCATGCGCAGATCAAAACAACCAGGCAGAGTGCTGCCAGCTGACTTCACCTCCCTGAAGGGGAAAAAAAAAAAAACAGGATCCAAGGGTGCCCCAAAAAACCACCCACCGTCAGACCGAATCTAGAAAGTTCTCAGCACCAACCTGAGGAGGAGAGAATGCTTCATTGGCCAGAGCAGTGGTCATCAGCCCGACTCCCCTGCTTGCATCTGGAGAGGAACAAACAATGGCCAACAAGCTTGTCCTCTCCACAGGCTCAAGGAGGATTAGCAACCATCCATGCGGCAGATCATGACGCAATTGTTTGGCTGAAGGACTTAACATCCTGTATTTAATGAAATAAGGACACTGGCAGGAACAAAGGATACTTTTACACCCCACACTATTCTACTCAATCTCACAATATGATGTTTGTGTTGTAGCCAAAAATGTATATAATGGGAGGCATAAGAGGATATGAGCCATGTTTAAGACTGAAGTTTTCTCATTTTTACATTATTTTTTTCTTTGTTTGCAACATTAACTGTGAAGTACAGTTTGTGAACTAAGAAAGACCAAATGTGTGTGAGGTTTGGCATCAGGCCTATTTCTTTAATGGACAATAAATGGCCGTCGTTGCCTTCTCGTTTTTCATTGTGCAATTCTTTATAGAGGGGGAAATATGCCAAATTCAGGCTCACAATCATTACCCGAGAATAAATACTGTGCAGATGCTATATACGTTTCTTTGCTGCACTGGATCTACTCCTTCGGCTTTAACATCAAACACGGTTCTGTTCTCAGTCAACTTGCCAAAATAAATGGAAGTGTCCTACCCTCCTATAGCTTATGGCATTATCACAGACATTGAGGGATAACCGTGATTTGAGAGAGCATTACTCAGAAAACAAACAGCCTCTATTTCCTCAAGACCCCTTCTTAACTAATCCAAATACACAGACACACACACACACACAACACACACAAAATTAAGCAGGTTTCACCGCATGGGTTTTGCCTGGAAAGATATTTCAGTGACGCTGCAGGATGACGCTGAAGTAATTCTGTCGCCTGCAAAGAAACACTAAACAAAATGTGTTCAAGTAGAATCTGAACTTTTCAGAGCCACAGAGCAGTTGTGTTTCTTTCTTACTTTAGTTACAATTTCACTTTTGGCCTTCAGCTATGCAGTCGGTGCTTAGTTCTTTACATCCCTGGTGAGTCAACAACCTCTTGCCCTTCCAGTATTAAGGGCTCTAACGATAAACTCTAAAATGTCAGGTTAATTTTCGGTTTTCAGCACAAAAATCGAAGCCTTTTTCCGAAGAGGATGTGGCCATCCTGTTACTAGCAGGCATCTTGAAGGGAGGGGCACTGACAAACCCTCTTAAAAGCCACTGCCTTGTTAAAGAGGCTACATTATTGATAGTGCATCGATGGGCTGAAATAGCACCAGAGTGACCGGAGCGAGACAGAGAGACATCGTGAGAGAGAAAGAGATTACCAGCATGAAAAGGCGAGGGAGAGGGAAACTGCAATTCTGAACAAAGACCAGCTGCTTAATGTGCACTCATTCACACACTCACTGTTGAAGCATAATATCACTAATAATCCAAAGCAGACGAACAAAATAAAATCATACGCGTATCAACTTAATCTTAAAACACTGTTATCTTCTACCCAGCCTTTAAATATCACTCAGGGACTATGAAAATATGATTTTGATTATAAATTACAAACTAAATGTGTGTTCTTGATTTTAAAGTTTAAAGAGGTTTACAAATCCACCAGTGCTTTTCAATAATGCACACACATGCACTCTAAAAAAAGGTAAATGTAGAACAGGATCTGCAGGGTAACAGGTCTGTGGAGAGAATGAACGAGCCTTTCTCTGCTCTGGATGCGGCCGCAGAGAGTAGCGTCTGTGTACAGTATACGCCTGCACTAGACAACGTACAGCTGTCTGTTCAAGTAATTATTTCCTGCAACTGATTTCCCTGAAGCGATTTCCTATGTATGGCTCTACAGAGGTTAATGGAAACATAAAGATGCACACTTTGCAAACAAACAAGCCCACACAGCTCTCGGGCAACATGAGCGCAACACTGGTTGTTTCATTAGCCTCTGCCTTATTATTATGCATTCATTTAGCAGCCTCTCCTTTATCAAATAAGCCTTGCAACGACTGCCTCGCACCGCCTTTGCTTCTTCGGAACGGTGACTGGCCAAATTAGCCTGGCTTGGCAAAACAAGGCCCCATTAATCACACATTGCTCCTCCATTAATCTGGGATCACATATCAAACCGAGCCTATAATCCCACAGCAGCAGTTTATTTTTTGCTGTTTACGAGTTCATCTGTGGTTGAAATTAAAATGGAGATCAGACTATAAATGGAATACAATGCAAAGTTGACATTGAAGGCATAAAATCCAACGCGGTACTGTTATAGGACAAAAAACAAAACTAAACAAAGAACAGTAGTAGCGGTATAAGGCACTTTCAGAAAAGTTGTTTTGTTGCAGTTTCTTTTTAACCACTTGGCTTGGGTTTCAGGGAAGCAATTGTCCAGCTAATCCTCGAAAAGATGACAGTGGCATTTTCGACAGCATCCCACCCTATTAACATCACCTTGGGATTACCTTGACAGAGAAGAGGAGCTGATGGAGATAGGGAGGGGACAAAGGATGAGGAGGAGAACGGTGACTGAAATGAGATTTAGTTGTTGGCACTGCGGGCAAGCTGCTCACCACTCAACATCAGACGGTAAGCAGCATTGTTTGACACACAGACGGATAAAAATAGACAAGAATACACAGAGAGTATGACCACAGAGCTGGGCGTTCAAGTACAAACATTTCCAGCCAGAGGTTTTTGTTTATTTATTTATTTACTGGCTTGAATTCCTCATCAGTCCTGAGGAGGAAGCTTTCCCTGTCAAACAAACACATCTCTCTCATTAATTCAGATTCCCCGCATTGGCCCATCAGCGGCACAAAAATAAATGTCAACACTCCCCTGCGTCCCTTTCATCATGCGGTTGGCTGTCGTGCAGCACACCAGCGAAAAGGGAAAAAAAAAAAAAAAGCACACACCCTTCATCCACCGCTACGCCGCAAGACCCCTTACCAAGCAAATTGGCATTTCCACAGAGCCAGCCAGATAGTGGGAAATGATGCAGACAGTGGCACGGAGGGAGGCTGCCAGAGCTGACCTTATGTTACACCTGTGAGACTCGTGATTTGCAGTTTTTGTTCCAGTCACACAGCCTGAGCTCTGAAACACAACAGGGAGCAAGCAGCTGCAAATAAAGGCATCAAACCTTACTCAAAAATATATATATATAATAAGTTGCTTACAGAAAGGTAAACAAAATTCATGAAGCACTTCAAGCTTACTTGATGCTAAATGAGCCAGAAAATGACATGCAGAAACTCAAATGTCACTTGGGTTGAGAGTACATTTAATTTAATAAAAACAATGCTTATGAGATGGAAATTGAACGATTAATTCTTTTTAGCATACGCAGGTTCATTATGCACCGCGGAGGAGATGTACTGTGGCAGAGGGTATGATGAGAGGAGTGAGAAAGAGAGGGAAGAGAAATTGCACCCTTTTACTTAAAAAGAGCCTGGGGAGAGAAGAGAGTGAGAAGAGGAAGAAGAAGAGGAAGAAGCAGACAGAGAGTGAGGGAGAGATAAAATGATGGAAGGAGGGAGGGCACAACAAAGAAGGCACAGAGTGCCTTTGTCTTCCAGTCTGTGTATTAGCAAGTAATGAGCTCCTAATTGTGTAGCCAGGCCATGGAGTCACTGCAGGGGTTGAAAAGCAGTGGGAATGAACTATATCTGCCAAAAGCACCAGGGCAGAGAGAGTCATAGAGAAACAGAGAGAGAGAGCACAAGGTGAGTGGGAAAAGAAATAAAGAGATGTGAGATAGAGACACTACATTAAGGAGACGGGGCAAAGGGGGAATGATGGGGGCATTACAATGGAAATTTTTTGCTTCGACAGAATGCAGATGAGGGAAACGACTGCCAGTGGCCCCTGCCTGTGCTCTCTGCCTCTTTCTCTGTGTCTGTCTCCTCTCTCTCTATTGCTCTGTATAATATAATATCTACTCAACTGAATGGTAATGAGTCAAAATGGTAATAAGTCAAATGGAGAGCCTTAGTTTAAAAGGTAGCGGGTGTATGAATAGTTCTCACCATGGCAGCTGATGTTGTCACTAAAGGTCATTCCCAATAAGCTCTTGGTGTATGTGCTATCCGTAAAAGGCCAACTTAGACATAGAGGTAACGTGACAAGAAGCAATGTGAACGGTGATGAGAAAGGTCACAAGAGCATTAGATGACCAATTTCTTTTCTTTTTTTCCCCAGCTGGTAATTACAGTCCGGGGGTGATGAGTTCACGTCTCACTTTCTCATCGTCTCTGTCAGAGCTTTTCTCTCCTCCTTCTGTTTGACAGAAAGTGGACGCGTGGGAGATGTTAATTTGTGTGTTTCTGTTGTGTGTTCATGTACTTGACCATGCGTTTAAGCAGGTGCACACGCCTATTTGCTCATCCAAATCTATTTCGACACAACTGCACTAACGGAAGGCGCCCTCCGTGTCTCCTGGCTGTCGCCTGACTCTTCCCTGTCATCCGGTTTTCACTTTCCCTCCTACGAGAGATCGGGGCCACGTTCCTCAGACCTGTTAATTCTGTTATGCTCACTTGAGCCCAAGACCTTTATGTTGTCATGGTAATGGTACAAAAAAGTACTCTCACACTGCATTGAGAAAAAGCTTCATACGCTCACAGGGCGGTTTCCTTCTTGCATGAATCAATGCTCCTGATGCTCCTCATCACATGCAGCCTCACACTCAGAGCCGCGGCACGTCAAAGCCTCCGAGTGCCCTCCCCTGGGTTAATATCGGCATCTGCTCTGATATTTCTCCACATTATCCATTGTTTCCGATTGGCCCTCTGTCCACATCAAAGCATGTGGAAAAAAAACGCAGAGAGCAGTGCTTTGCTAACCAGGTGACTGAATATGCATCAGTCAGCAAACAGCAGTTAGCGCCATCCACCTCATTTTTTTTCCCTCACTGCTGCTAAACCACAGCAATCAAAGGTGGTAATATGGATCTAGGGATACAGTTCTGATGCCCGGTTCCTGTAAACAAGCTAAGTCGGCATAATGTAGGTTCACAGACAGTAGAGTTCTCAACGGGCCTGAAAATTAAAACCCACACCCACTGTTGGGTCCAGTGTTGAAGTCCGGAGCCGATGTGGTCCAACTCACTAGGATTTATTCTCGGCCCGAACCCGGCCGAAGAAAAAGGGGAAGCCCAAGGCCCGACAGGACCCCAGTCATTTATATATACCGGCCCGGCTGCATTGTCAATCTGTTTGTGAGAGATAGAGAGCATGTCAAGGAGGGGCAATGTGCTGCGCATCAGCCAGACACTCCTCCACTGTCTCACACACGCGGGGGTTCCTTCAGGTACCAAAATGTGGTACCGTTTGATGTTACGTGAATCGATACTCGGGATTACTGTGGGAATTCAGTCGGTACCAATGAAAGTACCGAATCCGGTATTCATCCCTATATGGAACCAGGGCGGTAGTTATTGGTGGAGGCGGAGGTGGAGGTGGAGGTGGTGGTCGGTCTGACAGAGACACACTGCTCAAACTGCTTCGCACGGCACCGGTAAAGACACCAGACCAAATGAAAACAAATGGCCTGCTCTGAAAGCTGCTCCCACTCTCTGGGGCCTCAGTTTCAGAAGTTTTATTTATTTATTTGTTCCTTTTACTGGCGGGTTTATTTGCTTTCATGTGAGTTTGTAGTGAGTTAACTGGGGTTTGCTCAAGCTCTTAACTGGTACTGATCTGAGCTAACCTACAGGAAGGTCATTTACAAGTAGCACTCCACAACACCGCATAGTGTAGTGTTGTAACATGAATGTGATCAGACTGAGCTAACAGTGTTTCCATATGTGACTGTACATCCTGCATGTGTGTTCTTGAGTGACATGAACCTGCAGATGTCTGCTAATGTGCGTACTCTGAGGTATCAACATTTAAGCGTGTGTGCGGTTACACTTGTCCGTGGTTATGAATTTATGAGTATATACATGTGTGGGTGTGTGCAAGTGCGGCAAGGAAGTGTGTGAGTGGCTGCAGAGGTCAGTCAAGGAGGAATCTATCATAATCCATCATAATCAGCTCCTGTGCCATTCCTTCAGGACACATGAGCTCCTGACCCGTGGCGGACACGGTGGGGATGAGAATCACATGAGGGTGAAATGTGATGTTTACCAGCTTGACTGATTTCTGTGCATTTCCAAGAGTTATCGGAGGACGCTGCGTAGACAACACAAGCAGGTCAAAGAATCCTCAAAAGCAAGGTGAATACAGCGAGCGGACGTGGGGCTTTTCTTTTTTTGCACACATTTTTACTTTGAAAATGTCACTTGTGAAATTTCACTCCCCCCTGGAGACAGTCTGATGTTGCATTAAGACTAAGCAAATAATGTAAGCGGGTGCACACTGTGGGGATTTTAATCAAAACCCTTAAGAATCAAGCTACATATTGCTCAGCACGGATTGTATGAAATCACATTTAACAAGTAATTCTTCTTTGGTTTGATTTGGAGGAAGATTTTCCTACTTGCACAGAAACAAGGAACGAGCAGAGAGTATTTGGCAGTGCTGAGCTGTCCATTAATATCTTTACAAAGTGAGCTTTGGTTGGTCAGCTGTCTTCTCATTTGTTCAGAAGCCTATGAGATGTGGTAAATTATATGTCTGCCGTCTGAAAAAAAAAAAAAAAATCAGGGATCATTAAAATATAACCATCCGACAGAAATACTGGCATAAATACAAACAGAAATACAAGACAACTTTTGATCAGTGGTGCCGTGTGCCGTCAGGACATCAAAGGCCTTTGGAATGTCATTAAATGTGTCTCCGGAGCGCACAAACTCTTGCGGTACATTAATACAAAGCTCCATCCAAGTCTTTGGAAATCCCACCGATCCTTCATTAAGTATCAGGAGTCATTAGGCGCAGGATGGCCCGGGCCGACGGCTCGTCCTGGGCATATAAGAAATTAGTCACATCTTAGGCCTTCAGCTTCTCATTAGAACAGGCTGCACAGTGACAGACTCAATTACCATTTCTGACACAGTAGACCCCAGCAAGTCTAATAGTTCTCACCCAGTAATGACCTAAGCTAGGGCTGAACCTCCTGCCCTCTCGCCTTCTCCACAGCTAACTTTCATTTGCCCTCCCATGTCGCTTCTCTGCTCACGTCAAAATATCAGAGGGTGAAAATACATGCAATAAATGAAGTGCAGGAACCTCCCTGTTTGAATTCATTTTGTGGCCCAGCGCTGGGGGCTGCTGCCAAGCCATGGCTGACAGGGAAGCAGCATTAAGGCAATTAACATGGGCTTTGCATTTGATTTTGGCTGGCGAGTCTGTCTCTGTAAACAGCAGGCGGGATCGGGTGATTAGTTCCTGTGAAGATGAGCGCCTCGCCTCCCCCTGGTCCCTGTCCAAGAGAGGATTACCCTTTATACATATTGTGCACACTGCACCTTATACATACACAAGCACACACATACTCAAAGGCATGATCTCTGCCGGAGAAGAAAGAGATCAAGCAGCGGGCGAATCTAAAGAGCTCTCGAAGCTGGCAGCAGAGAGCTAAAGGGGTTAAGTCATGTCTGTGACATGACAGGGGTGGAGCCATGTCTTCTCCACAAATGATCTCCCAGCTTCTGTGTTACTTCACCTCAGACAAACAGGGAAATTATCCCTGCCTGTTTTGACCCTCTTATCATCCATTTAACACACAGTCTAATTCTTTGGATTCAGCTCCATTTAATGTGCATGGTTTTCAGGTATGTAATAATGGGAAATTCAATATCAATATCAAGGGGTCTTGAGTCAAAGCTCTGAAATTAATTGTGACAAATAAGCAATTATTTCAAGTCAGGCGAATTGAAATTGATCTTATTTGTTCATTTATGCACTCGCCTGGAGGAGTAGCATCAAGTGCATAATAGCTTTTATGTCCCTTGATTGCAATTTCACCTGAGAGGTTGCTAAATCAAACGTGTGTCTGTGTGACTGAGCACGAAATAAATAGGTGAAGTGAATTCCTTTGGCACTGTCAACGAAATGTCAATCTGGTGCGAAGAGAAGGGCGGGTCACACCCCCCTCTCCCACTTCCCTATTCCCCATGGACCAGTTGATGTGAGACCGACTGAGACTTTTAAGTGTCTCCTATACTTGCTCTGTCATGCTCGGCCAAACAGCCTTGCTCTTAGAATTAGGTTACTGAAATAAGGCCCATAAGGTCATGCAAATACCTCCAAGGCATAAATATGGCACACTTAAAAAATCTGTCAGATCACTATCAGCAAGACATACAGCCATAGCAAATTCTGAAAGGGCGGGGGGAGGAAATTAAGTGCAGTCTGCACATTGCTGGAATTTCACACTCTGCAGCACCTCAATTATAATTTTGAGTTTCATTTCATCAAATGGATTGTTTCATGAGCCAGCATTTCTCGCGTGTGAGTCCCACACTCAGAATCTGCTGCGTTGACCTATGGAACAATCCTAAATCACTGCGAAGTGTTAACAGGGGCAGAAAAGGTCTCCATAATCCTAAAGAGTCATCTAATCCTGCAGATCAATGCATTCACAGCAACACTGTGCTTCCCCATAAAAAAGGCTTCACTTACAATGAATTGCCAAGACAATTTGCATATTTATCACACTCAACACTTACATAATCACACTTGCCCCGCGAAAGGCAGAAACATGGAAGACAAACGTCTGTGTGATTGCAATCACACAGACTGCGTCTGGTTGAAATAACCGTTTTTATTTTGATTAGATGTTTGGAAAATTGCATCTAATTGCAGCGTCCAAAGCCAGTGGATGGAGCCGGGCCACTCACTGGGATGCTGAAGCTGCCAGAGCTGTATCACTATTACAAAACAATTATGCACGAGGCTAAAGGTATGTCCACATGAAGGTTTAGTGCAGCATAATCACCGCCACAGGCATTTGGCTGCTGATAAATACAGTTCCCAATGCAGATGATGAAACACTGGCAGGTACTCAATGATCTGTGGGTGTGCAAAATATTATGGACGGTCATTGAGCTGCATGGACACCATCTGACTTGCTTCACAGGTTTCAAATTGCTTTACTTGTTTATTTCCCTGTATCTAATCTATCCTTTGAGGCTGATAGAGACTTCACAGTTGTTCAATGAGTCTATTTATCTTGCCTGAGTTCACCTCGTAACTTCATAACTTGAATAAGCATCCCAAATATTTTCAGCATTCAGTATCTTATAGTTATCTTAAGTGCTTGAATGAGTCTTTGAGATTCTTAAAAAAAAAATCCAAACTTCAAGGCTGTAGATATCTCACTCATCTAAAAGGACAAATCAAAGTCATGTGGAGATCCACGTATCTAAAGTTTGCACTCCCGCTGTCTATACTTCGACCTGGGTCGACACTCAACGAGAGGATCAGCTGCCCTGATGTTTTTTTTGCTTTCTCTCCGGGTTTTTTGTTGACCTTTAAGGTAGTGTTTGTTTGGTTTGACAGAGGGATGTTGGAATTTCAGTCCAAAATAGCCTGTCAGTGTCCACACTGGCTGTGGCAATTGCTGTGAGACACAGTACAGCAAATGACTGCTGATCACGGGGGACGACGAGGGGCGCCAGCTGTCAGCCTGCCAGGGTCCGTCCCCTGTCTGACAGCAGGCAAAGCAACACAGGGGACACATACAGCAGGTCATTCTCCTCTCTGAGGAGGCACAGCGGATGAAGATAAAAGTGTGTGTGTTGGGAGGGGGGGGGGCAAGGTGACTGGGCAGGGCAAAAATGAGCAAACATGCTGTGTAAACAAAATAATCCACAACCATATAGCTGTGTTGCAATTCAGGGTTTTGGATCCTCTTAAATCTAAAATCTATGGACCAAATGCATCAAAAGAGGTGAACAGCTTCAAGGTCAAACATCTCAGAGGCCTCGAGAACTTGGTTTAAATTCCACAATGCTCTGGCCTTCAGCAGTCCAGCTTCCTGCTGATTGTTCAGCCATACTCTAATAAAATGGCTGGAGACTCGTCATCAGAGTCTGTATAATTACAGCACCATGACAGCCTCGAGCTGAGACCTGCATAATCAACTCTGGACAAGTTTCCTCCAACTATAAAATCCAGCAACATCATAAACAATTAAGTGTTAAATAACCTTGATATTTTATATGCAGACTGTGAGTATATCCAAAAGCTTAACGGCACAAATAAAAGCTTCAGTTTATAATGAACATCTCATGCACCTGTCGGGAGTAGCTAATTAAACCTCATCACTGACTGCCTTGTGGTGGAGCCAGCCCCCGAGTCGAGGCAGGGCTTAAACCCTGGTATTAAAAAATATATAATGTTTGTTATTGTTCAGTAATGAATATGAAGGTGTTGAGGTTGCGCGCACACACACACACACACACACACATACAATGGCAAAGCTTTCAGGTTGCTGATACATCCCAAAAACCTTCACTTAGCTATTCAGATTACAGCTTTTTGTTGCAGATTCTATCAGTACAACCATCTATTGTATCTATGAAATACATAATAAAATAACAGATGTCAGATGTGGTCGGTGTTTGCGTCACAGTCCAGTTTAAATGAACTTTCCCCTCTGCTCCTGCCTAATCATGCTTCCTGTGAGTAGCTTAGTGCTGTAAGACGATGAGTGAAATGGTGCAGCCCCGCCTAGCTCGCTGAGTACAGGGTGTCTACTCAGATGGATTATTCTTAACTGAAAAACAATGGGATATCAGTCAGGGAGAGAGAGGCTGTTTGGATTAATAAGAAGGATTTTGTTTATAAAAAAAAAAAAAGTATGAAGTTTGGTAAATTCAGCCATCTGTCCTCCAGTGTAACTGGAAACAGAGTGGGTGAAGAGTTCAATATTTAGATTAGATTAGATTACATATTTGATATGTGCTTTATTGTCCCCATAGGAGATTTGTCTTGAACTCAGTGCTCTGTACAAAAAATGCCTCCATAGTTTACATTGTACAAGATGACATGAAATGCACACATCCGACACATAATAAAATATACCGCATGCAAGTTGCGTAACACATATTGCACACACCCATGACCATACACCAAGACTATTACACAGTCCGTACAGCCTCAAACATGAATGGATACTAGAACAAATTAGTTTTTTAAAGCCGTTGGCCTTACAGTAGGGGACTCTGTAGTCTTCATCATATTCTGCATGGAGGATGAGTGATGGGTTGATCAGGATCTTCTGAGCTTGCCTAAGAACAGACTGTTGATATAGGGACTGAAGGGGTTGGTATTCACCCCTCCCCACTGTCTTCATGGCGGTGTGAACCAGGCAAGCTATTTTGGTTTTTAATTGCACAGTAAGGTGATATCCTGTACCTTACTAAGCTCTATTCAACTATTTAGTAAGCGCTATTTTCCTAATTCAAAACAGTCCACTGTAAAACTTGGCATTGATTGGGTGAAATATCTATGGAGCTACTTATATGCAGTATGTAGTCGATGGGTGTGTGTGCACACATCTCCATGTGTTGGAACACTGAGAGCCTGAAACACACTTAAAAATGCTCCAAAAACATTCTTTGCTGGATCTTTCCTTGAAAACAAACTTCTCAGCATGTCTAAGGTCACCCTGTGGATTTGGCACCGTCGACAGTTAAAATCAATATCTGGCACAAATCGTCCTTACGGTTAACTCCACTCCTAGTAAATACAAGGAGGAACAGAAAGTGCTGGTTAAAAGTCACAAGTAAACATCGTATTTGGTGAAAAGCAGAAGTTACATTGATTCATAGCATGGGAAAATACAAAAATGTACAGGTGAGCATTTTAAAAACAACTCTCTCTTCAGTAAATAAGCAGATTCATCCAAGGTTTGAACTTGGCAACCAAGGACGTGGTGGATCAATACAAAGCAACCATCAGGGATTAACAAAGCCTCCACATCTCTGCATGGCAAATTAGTTACGATCAATCCAAAATCAATATGTAATGAGCTGTCCACTAACTTTTTCCAGTGCATTTTACCCCTCTCTGTTTCTCCCTGTCTCCTTCGATCCAAGGTTCATGAAACATTGAGGGTGTTTACATGCGCACCAGTATCCTGGATCAAGTTTTTCTGGAATTGCAGTTTGGAGAAGCCTGGATCAACTATCTGGACTGTTCTGATAGACGCCCAGAATCTGTGGCATATGAAAAAATCTTTCAGGTTTCTGAAACATTACATAGCGGCCAAGATGATGGGGGAAAAAACACAAGGGGACGCACCTCCAGGGACATGGTCAGAAACCTGGATACTGCTATGATCATATGGGATATGAGCAGCCAGATTTCTCCTTATGAAAACCAGGCCAAGTCTCACATCCAGGCCACTGATGGCTGTAGAAACAGTACATCACTCATAGATCAGAGATGCTCAGAGAGAATGGACAATAAACCAACAAAGAGAGAAGTGCAGTATGATTTACATGCAATAGTCAAAGACACTATCCTGCAATATTAGTGTTCATGCCTAATGTGTGCTTACATTTGAGTGATAAATGATGACAGAATCCACACAATATCTGCTTACAGTAGTTAATGCAGCAGTGTTACCAAGGTCTGAAACACGACTCCAGTCATGTGGTTTTGTTTAACAACTCTGGGAACTAAAGCCGCACTGGCCTTCCTCAAACCCTGGCCTTCTCTGTGCAGCTATGGCTGGAAGCATATCAACCATGACAGCCAGTGCAACATCTCTTTCTATTTCCCTCGCTCTGTCTTTTCTATCCGTTCCAAAGACACGCAAAGATAAGCACAGACACACAGAGGCTTATTGGGCCAACTGGACTGTCTCTGGGACGCCACGGTGCAGAAATACAAAGCACAATAAGTGGCAGACAATGTGATTCTGTCTCCCTGTTCAGCGGGAGAAATGACCCGAATAGTCTGTGTTTGGTTATGAATGAAAATATCCTACCACCTGGCCTGTTGTGTATGTGTGTGTGTGTGTGTGTGGCCTAGTAACACAGGACAGGTAATGGAGCATCAATTTATGTTGATTGAGGAGATAATTGGTTTGTTTTTTTTCCCATGCAGTACACTGGGAAAACAAAGTCATTTGGATATTAGCTTAAATACGGTTCATCCTGATTTCCTCAAGGAAGCAAGACTTGAGCATTGACAGCTCTGTGAATTGACTTATTCATGAAAGGTGGAAAACAGTCATGGTGTAATGTAAATGCAAATAGGAAAGTCACTTTAAATCTTAAACAAGGGTAAACTAGCTGAATGTGTTGCCGTATCTTATTGGTGCATATAAATCAAAGGGCACTGACCCAGCTGTCACTCTGTGTACTCATCTACAAGCCAGAGACACAACTGTGTTGAAATATCTGATATTAGTGATTATACATCAAGGGATTGAAGGGAACAAGCAGCTGAAACATAGTACATCATCTAGCTTAAGAAAATGTATAATGTCTCTGATCATCACACGCATACTTGTAACAAAAAAAAAATCTAGTTGACACAAACACCTCTGTGTGCTAGATTGATGTAATCAAACATTTATCAAGATGGCATTCATATCATGGTGCTGGCTCTGAATAACAATCATCTAAAGTGTAGGGGGAAATAACTGATGCAAAGCTACTTCTTCTTTTCTATCTTTTTCGCCTCAATTTATTTATATCAATATTACGCCTGGAGCACGGCCATGCAGACCAGCTTAAATATATATTTCAGTCTGCACACCGCCTCAGCATAAACCAGCCCTGTTTGTAACTGCACTGCAACATTCCATTGTCAGTGGATCGTGTGGCTAAATCTCACGTTACATAATAGCACCAATTTATCTCATGGAGCTCTGAAGGCGAGTGCGAAGGCTGTAAGACTGCAAGGCTACGAGTATAGCCCAGTGCAATGCCACCTAATCTGCAAGATCTGTTAAAATTCTGTGAAGGGGAGTACAAAGAGTGCCCTTCTTCATCTGGTTTTTATTTCATTATTACTACGGATCAGATGCCGTATGCATTGGAACATAGGTTTTATCAACCCAAGGTACATTTTATTCTGGTAAAATGGGAGGAATATCTGCTTGGATGAAAAACTGGGAGCTTTCTAAGCCTGTTTTATGATTCCTAGTTCCCAAACGACACTTTCTGCAAAGTCTTCTTGTGTGGTGAGGTGTGTGAAGGACATTAATAGCGCTCACATATCATCTGAGTGTTGGCAGATCTGCTACATTCATGCCTGCAATTATGTGAAGGTAGCGAAAATGTTAAGACTCTACAGCTCCCATTTGGAGAAACAATGATGCACAAAGCGCACCTTCCACACTGTGGAAATTCTACTCCATTCATACATATTTTATTTCCCTTATTATTTATAGCCGTGACTCCATGTGGGGTGGGAAATTCTGCCAAAGTCAATCGCAATATCTTCATATGTCAATATTGTGATTATCATTTTAATACAGATCCAAAGATCCAATTAGATTTTGAAATGCATAGGACTTTTATGTCAAATTAAATGCAAATCACTGTGATAGAACACCCAATTTAGAGTTAATATTATTGGTTCATACAGAGGCTAGAATACTAACCAATAGTAATGACCTGCGAGACAACAAAATTGGATGGTAATATCTATGCTCAAACTGATATACAGACCTGCACACTGATACAACATGCAGTCTAGCTGACATTATTATTACCCTTGTCAGACTATGAGCTAATAAACAGAAAAAAAAAACTGAAGCGCTGTTTGTTTATTCAAAGCTGACAATGCGTTAAGTAGTGCTGAAGTAAACAAACTACGGTAATATTCTAGGAGAAGATTTCTGGCATCAATCATGTCCACAAGCTCCTTTGCTGCAATAAAGAAAACAAGGGAGGGGTTTGGCAGTGCAGACTAAATCAGTGCTCCACACCTAATATAATGATATTTACACTTCACTCTTGTAGACATTGACAAGCTCATATTCACATGCATATGCCTGAACAGGGGCCTTGTGGAAGAAAATGCACACTAACTGTATGTGTACTGTGTTCAGTTACAAGTTTTCCGAAGAATTTTTGCTTGTTTTTACATGTTAGTGTTTTTTCCCACAGTGACATGTCAGAGTGTCTCATGCAAAAGGACATATATATGTATATATGTATATGGGAGGAGTACCTTACAGGTGTTTTATAGCAAGTCCCATAAATGCACCTGCAACATCAAGATGCACACAATATACTAGGAGTTGGCCCAAAGCTGGTTGACGGAAAGTTGCATCTCCCACTGTTGCACACCATCAAACTGTCCCAGAAAAGACATCAAAACAAACCTTATAATGCTTGAGAACTTATATCCTTTACTGTCAGATCAGACCACCACTGAGGTGTGGGGCTGTATTGGTTTTTCAGCACACTGTAAGCAGCACATAGATGCAATTTATTAGAATACCAACTCAAAGCTACAGCTGCATGGTTAAAAGGAGTAAAGTGCCAACTGGCTGTCCTATGTATAAACTCCTGCAGAAGTGTCCTCCACCGGGCCCCAGCTGCCATGGCGGGGCTGGAGAACAGATTGACTTGTCAACACTGCCCTGTCAACAACCTCTTGGTCATAACCTAGCCCGGAGGAGACTACAACCACATATCAGTAAAACAAATAGAGGATGATACGGGTGTCTGTAACGAAAAAAAAAGATATATTTTCAGTCAGTGGTGAAGAGAGGACATGCACCCTGTTCGATGTAGGCTATTAGACATGCACGAAAAAACTCTGCTGCTGCTGCTCCGGCTGCTCCAACTCCCAATTTTACAGACAAAAAGAAGAAGAAGAAACCGTTCAGTCGATGGAAATGAGAAGTGGGATAACTTCTTTTCATACAGGTTGCTCCAGTAGATTCAAGAGCGAGCTCGCCGAAGAGGAAAGAAATATATCAAGAGTATTGTACCAGTGGGCTACCTACAGATTCTACACTTCACCCCCCCCTCCGCCACCCCCCCTCACCCTCACCCACCCGTACACTGAAGCATGTCCGCGCCGTCACAACATTAGTTTCCGTGTGGTTTTCCTTTTAAAAAAAACTAAGGAAAACTTACCAGCTGTTCTTGAGCCTGACCCCGAACCAAGAAGAAGGTACCAGATCCACATCATACGGTCTCCGTTCACCCCCTCCCGGCCTACCCTTGCCGTCTTGCCCCGCCGCGGGGCCAAAAGCTTGTGGGCAGAAAAAAAAGAGAAGAAAACTTCTCCGGCGTCGCTTCTCCCTGCTATTGTACGCCTCAAGTTTGACTCTTTTTTTAAGTGTGTTTCTTCCGGTACAAAAAATTACACGGACATTTCGCGTAAGAGAGGTGGGAAGGTGGGGTGGGTTAGTTGCTTAGTTCGCGTTGGGACAGCGGTATGGAGTCCGGTTTAGGGAAGTAGGGAAGGGGGGGAGAGGCTACACAGGCTGGAGCTGGAAGGGGCTTCGGGGTGGCGGCAGGCTGGCTGGGGGAGTCAGGCGCTCGTGTGTTGGTGCTGAGAGAGAGGCGGAGTCGGAGGCAGAGAGCCGGAGAGCAGAGGTCGGCCACTCCGGGACATCGGTTTCCAAACAGCGGGCATGGGGACCGTTAAGGGTCCCTGAGAGCAAGACCGGGAGTTATTTGATTTCACCGTTACTTGGTCTCAGCAAAGTTAGCAAAGAGCTGCACAGTTAGGCGACCTCAGCAATTCACTGGAGACACTGCGACTACACCTTCCACTTCAAAATAAAAGTCCCATATGGTTTTAATTGATGTGAACACAAGTGACCTGCATGTGGATCAGTGGATTTTCATGCAAAACTACCTGATCAAACTTTGAATGGGATTACTAACAACAACAAATAGCCTAACAAGTTCATCACAACATTAATAAATATCCATGGAATAGTTAACTATCCCATAGGCCTATAGCCTATAATATAATAAATTGGCCACACAAAAATGCCAGTCAGTTGTCATGCTGTGAAACCCTTCAGACCTACTGTGTTTTCCATAGGAATTTAAATATTTTGAAACTAAAAAGTAAAATTATAAAAAAAAAAAAAAAAAAAAAAAAAAAAAACAGACATAGAGGCAGCAGATGGCACAGGGGAAAAGTGTTTAGAGCAATCTTTTCACAGATGGGTTGCCTTGATGAAACTTAAAAGAGCAAATACTTGTAGAAAATCAAAGCATGAAAGAACTTTTGGTGTTGGCACAGAAAATGGGAAATACACACAGAGAGATTGGTTCCTGCTTTCCCATTGTTGCTGGTGTTCCTATACAAACCAAGCTCTAGAAACTTCCACACAGGGTGTGGGGTGAGGAACTTAATATCTAACAATTCAAATAAAGTGCTGTCCAGGCACTCATCCACATAGCATACAGAGATGAGAAAGAGAGAACGGGGAGGGGCGGCTCATGTTGGTGTTTTCATGCCAATTTGCGTTGAACTGAATTAGAGAGAGACAGAGAGCGCAGTATGGAAGGACAGGAGGCTTCACCTATCAAACCTCTCTTCTTTATCATAGAAGTGCAGCTGTGTGCAGACAGACAACCTCGCTTCAAACAAACCCCTGCTTTTGATAGTGTGCTAACCTGGAGGCATATGATTGGGATGAGTTCCAATATCAGACTCTTCCAGCTCACTTTATATTCATCCACACATTGCCTTATCAAGCCAAAGCCCTGTGCAGACTCAAACTCCAGGGGAGGGTCTTGGCATGTCAGTCGGATCTGTTAAAACTTTGTCAAAGATTTCAACTCGATAGCTTCTGCATAGGGAGACTGTTGTCCTAATACCCCCCTCCCCACCCTCCCTTCACTATTGCCTGAAGTGTCTTATATATTTCAGTCTGTTATGATGCATCCTGGGGGTGGATGGTTGTTTAAGTGCACTTCATAACCACTCTTTAAAAAAGTCTGCAATTGGCAGATATGAATATTTTAATGATTGCCAGAGTTAACAAAAGGAGACAGAAGTCTCCTCAATGCAAATCCTGAATACAATCAACACTAATAAAACTAAATGCTTGTTGAGGAGGAAGAAGATTTGTCAGTCAATGTTAAATGGATTTTATTCTGCTCCCCTGGAGTTATCATTAATGTTAATGCTGAGCTGTCTCACAAATTATACAGCCGGATCCATGAACCAGAACGGTATAATCTGTTTTTGGGGGCTCTGTAGGCTACAAGCTAAAAGCAGAAATGGGCTCAACTACATTACTGATCGACACACAGTGTTTCAGTAATGCCCATCATTTAGTGCAGGCTATCTATAAACAGCCCAGACCTAATTAGCCGCCGGCCAACAAATGGACTCATTAGGGGACATTAAACTCTAATATGAAGGTTGTTATTGACTTAATCGCAGGAGAAACCCAATTAGTGGCCAAATTTGTAAAATGACTCTGAGGTAGTGAGACAATCTGATTGGTGAAGGAAGTGGGGGGTGGTGGTGGTGGGTAGCAACCTGGGATGACTTTGCCTGTGGGTGAGTGGTGGCATTGAAAGAAAGATGGAGTGAGATTCAGCCAGAGATGTAGAGAGAGGTAAGGGAACGCATAAAGCAAGCCACACAAAAGGGAATCTATAAGAGCATGTGTGTACGTGTGGGTGTAGAAAGGAAAAACAACACTTGCAGAGAAAGTCGGGGAGGAGAATGAGTAAGGAAGCCAAGGGCAAGAAAAACACATGGAGGTGGATGAGGAAACCAGGAAAAGAGGAAGGTGAAACAGAAGGTGTGTGAATAAAAGAAAATGTCACAAGGAGATATTATAACTGAAGAGATGGAAGAAATCAAGCTGAACAAAATCTTCCTTAATACTAAAGCTATTGCCTTATTAATGATGCAAGCTGTAGAGTATTTCTGAAAGTAAATGAGAGGACTTGAGCCCACTGTCACTGAGAGCTTTGCTAATATATCACTCCTTCTAACGAGAGTGTGAAATGAGGGGGAGAGAGCGCAATAATACAACCCATGAGAGCTTCAGGATGACATGTCCTTGTCATGTCAGACTGGCGTCGAGGTAGCTATGAAATGCCAAGGCCCCTAAAGGACTGGCAGTGGCTGCTTCACTCTGTAAATGTGAGGCTCTTGACATTCATCTTACATTTAATAACCAGTGTTCTGATGTGAAGGACATCTTTGTTTGTGTGTGAGTGTACGTGTGTAAGTGTGAGCCTTGGTGTAAGAGAGGACACATCAAGGGACAACGCCCCAATAATTTTACCAAATGTGTCTGCTGACTCATTAAGAAGTTGACTTTGGTGGTGAATATTCAGAGCTGCACACAACCTCTCTGTAAACAACCACACACTCACACCCAGGGCTTATGTGACCAGTCTTATAGAAACAAACAAACACAAATAGTTGTATATTGAGTTATATATTGATGCTCTCTCTCATGTTCACCCAGAGTCTCCTTCATGCTCCTCTAAATGCATTAATTGAATAATCATTCAATTATGTGATCAATGCCTTGTTCCTCTGACATTAGTTAACAAAGCTAACGTCTTGCCTGGCAGCACTGCTGGGACATCAGATAGGCATCGACAATTGATTCAGAGGGTGGCTGAAGTGTTTTTTGTAGGTCTGTGACTGTGTGTGTGTGTGTGTGTGTGCAACTGTCAATCTATAAGGCCCAGGCTGAGAATCAAATGAGGAACAGACATTGATTTAGGATTTCAGAGACAGGGGCCAGTAACGATTTGAGTGAGAAATGCCTGAAGCATCAACAATTACTTTCTTAATTAATCTAGACAAACTGATTGGAATGAGTTACGGATAAAAGTGCAGAGCCCAAGGATGACAATAACAAAATTAGCATTAGCATAACATTATTGTAATGATAAAATACAGGGATGTGGCTATTAAGAAAATAAGATCAGTCCCTGGGCTGTATTAGTAAAGGTAAAAAGCTTGTTGCTTTTTGCTTGTTGCTGTTAATGGCAAAAATGTTCATTAAAACCAGCTCAGTAAAATCACAAGTAATAATGGATTCTCAAAACAGAAGTTAATTATATCCCAATAAGCAATAATAATTCATAATTTAAATGACTGTGATAGAATGAAACATAGGAAAACAGGAAAACAGGTCTGCATAGTTTAGTAGTTTTACTGGGAACCATTCAAAAATGGTGAAGCAGCTCCCAAGGCCGCAGAAGTCCGTTGTCACATCTGGCTTGTAAACAACAGGTGGTGGCATTTCTAAATAACAGCCTTAAACAAGGTCGAGTCAAGCTGAGCAATGGGCAATTTCTGCTCACGCATAATTAGTAGCGAGCGGCTAACTGTGAGCACTCATCAGGGCTGCATCCCACTGATTATGTCCCCCTCTTTAGACAGAATATAAAGTAAACAGTTGCTTAAACAATGGTAGCCGTCTCCCAAAATGGTTAAATTATTGCCTATTCAGTGCAAACAATGGCTAATTAGAGAGAGGAGATAGAGCACATCGGCATGTCAGCATGAGATTGTTCTCTGTGAGGCTCTACTTAGGCGTAGTGATGCTGTCTGAGATAAATGCGGTATATAGAGCAAGAACAGCTGAGGCTCTGCTGAGGGAATGTCATTAGTTTCACAGGTATTAGGTCATAAACCAAAGCACTAGACAAATTGAAATTCTGACCTGATGATGGCACCAGATGAAAAGTCAGGGCACAGTCAAAGTCGTTACATATCATCATGTGTGGAGCATAAATGTCTGTATCAAACTGGAGCAACTCCACTATTGTGACATTTCATGCTGAACTAAATCTGTCAGCTTGTCGGCGGTGCCAGATGAAAAAGTGAGGGGGATCACCACAGACTGCCTGAGGGCCAATCAATCTAGTCGATGTGAGGATATTTCGCTGGGTAATTGAGGACTTTGACCTGGTGGTGGCCCTCAGAAGAAAAGCCAGGAGATCACAGAGGTCATCTGGAAGCCTGTACCTCCAATTACGGCTTGAATATCTATTCTTTGATAATAACCAATATCTACAATTATCAATTAGCCAGAATCACCATAAGAGGACATTTGTGTGCTTGAGTGCTGTTTAGGACCACAGGTTAGCTTTCTGTGCACTTGACAAAATAGTATGTTTACAGATGGAAATTGATTGTTGTGCCTCCTGTCTTCGTTGGCATAGCTCGCCTGCATATTTTACAACGGATAACCCTCCACTGTTCATTCAGCTTTAAAGATCCACGGCTAATCACGAGTGCTGCGTGACCTCTCTTCGCACAATTTCCATGTCACAGTCGCTCATTTTCATGTTTACAACAATGTGTGTGCGTTTACATCTCAGCCCTACACGTGTCTGCTATGTAAATGCAGTGATGTAGGGTTAAAGGGTAATTGGTTTATGCAGATGACAGTTGGCTCTGATGTAAAACAGCTACGTTGATTATAAATCACTCATCAGTTAAGTGTTCTTATTGTGCAATATTGTTTCTGCACTCACATTTGTTTTGTTTGGCCATTTCAAAGAAACAAAAATACCGGACCTCAGGGTGCTAAATAGAAAGTCAAGGGACAACAAAAATCTTTAGGATTCATTAAGGGGACTGTCTATACCAAAGTTTGTGGCAATCCATCCAAAACAATGCAAAAACCTCTGAGGGAGAAGATCGATTGGGCGTGTGTCCAAGTGGTGACCCTGTCTCCAAACACTCAGCATTGGTTTCTTTTAACGTCAAAAAAGAAGTTTGGCTGAAAAAATGGTGGCAAATTTAGAAAATGCAACATTTCACGTCACGGTCATAGCCACATCATTTTCAAAGGCACTGCGAAGCCATAATGTCCTGCAAATAAAGGCATCAGGTCAAATCATTCTTGATTTCTGATATGAAATGAAAGATGACTGTCCTTTTTTCATCCGAACACCTGATGGTCAGCAGGTCATATTTGTATATGAGCTGTTCTGCCTCATGCTTCCACACACTGTACAATACATCATTTTTGTTTAATACAGCTGGTGTTAGATGCATAATGTCTACCTCCTCTATTCTGTCTATTTTTCCTCACCTCTCCAATGTGGTGCTAGTGTCATCCATCAAAAATGGTGTTCACTTTAAAGGAGACTTATTATGTCCCTTTTCCACCAATTAAAATAGTTCCCAGGTGTCTTAAAGACATGTCTGTGACATGCTTCAGTCCAAATACCTCAAGGGTCAAACATCATGGCACTCTTTTCATCCGCTCAAAAAAGCCCTGTTCAGAACAGTCTGTTACAGTGCCCTGTCCCTTTAAATGCAAATGAACCACTGCTAGCCCCACCCCACCCTTTCTACTGGTAACAGGTAGGGGCGGTATTATGCAAATTCGAAAACTAATGACATCATTATCAGACAACCGAGGGAACAGCTCAAAAAACCAAATGGATTTCAACCTGTAGAGCCTGCAAATTACAGATTTTTTGGTCAAATCTCACATTTTGGGGGCCAGAAGGGGAGCCAAATACCAAAATATAGCCTTCAAAAAGTGATATTTCCATAATATGTCTCCTTTAAAGTCAATATCTGGTTATCAAAGGTGACATAAAAACAGGCCTGGCATTAAACAGAATTTAAGAGCTGAACCTTGTCAATTTTGCTTCACTCCCCATTGTATTTAAGTCTGGGCACTCACGACCAACAACACAGACAAGATCTAATAAAATATTGAAGAATAGAGGGAGAAGGAATATCACAGCCAGTGAGAGAGGGAGCGAGAGGAGGAAAACACAAGGAGAGACGAGAGCATCAGGGCCAGGAGGTCGTGTGATGGAGTGAGGCCACGATGAAAAGAGGCACCAGTGCTCCCAGCAGGCTCGGCCTGTTTCATGGCAGTCATTTTGATTTGGCCCACTGCTCACACCCGCAGGCTGCCTTCATTTAGTGGACCACCAACTGTCGCAGGTGTTTTTTTTTTTTTATGGGCCAAAGTGGGCCACTCATTCCCTGCCTCCCCACCATGCCCTGGCCCTATTCTGCATTTTTCATCAGACTGCTCCGTGCTCCAGGCTATATTTGTGTTAGATAAAAAGCCCCAGATTTGCAGGAGGGTAACATTGAAGGTAACCTTGAGAAGATTACAGCAGTGCTGAGAGTCTACGGGATGCCAGAACGAAGGAATATACATAACAGCAGTGTGTGAGTGACATGCGTGAGCTATTGAAGTGTGAATTAGAACAGAAGGAGCGGTGAACAGTATTTGAGAACAAAAGAAATTTGAAGCAAACAGGGAGGAAAAAAAATGATTCATACTTAAGATTCAGAAGTCAAGTGCATAAATGTAGATGGGTGTTTGAAAAGGTGGTTAGAAGGAAAGGGAGCATGAAATATCTTAACTAAACTCAAAGTTATGGGTGTTAAGAGAGATTTTGTCAAGGGCATGACAGACTGCATCATGTGAGGAGATCAAAAAACTGTTCAAGAGGCTAATACGGGTCGATGGCGAGAGGTAGCAGCACTGTAAGCTGTTGAAAAAGGTTTCCACAAAGGCCAGAAGTGGAAGAAATTGAAGAAAGTCCGGGTGCAGCTAGACCATGAAGATTTACCATGAGAGGAGGAAGCTGGGGTCGTAGGGGTAAGAGGTTGCAGAGAGAGTGGGCTTACCAGTCGGGAGGGACCAGTAAGATCAGCAAAACTCAGGGATAATAAGCAACACTGCCAAGGGGTTATAACTCACGCCTGGCTGCTTTAGGCTCTGATTGGAGTAGCACAGAGATGGGAGGGAAGAGAAAATAAGGGGAACGGAGAGAGGCCGGTAGGGGAGCTTGCAAAGAACCGGGCCTTTGATCACAGGGTGAAGAATTACCAGCTCAGTCCCGACTGCTGCTGGACCTCGGCCCCAAAGCACCATGGGAAATGTTGACGTTCAAAAAATCAACCCCTTTCTCTCTGCACATCTCTGATTCGTTTATTGGCACACACACACACAGACCAAAATCCACACACATTGACAGTGACACACACAAACAAATAAATCCCTCTGTTCTCTTGCCTTGCCTTGGGCGACCTCTCATTAGTGTCACTACTGTGGAGCTATGGGACTGTGTCACACAGTAACACATGGGTGTCACCAGTCTGCACACACACATACAAACACATGCATGCACAACTGCACACAGATATATGTCAGCCAGTACTGACACACTGAGACTGCAAAAGAGAGCGGCCATCAGCCACATCTAAACAATAGCAAGTGGGAAAGTGGAGCATAGTTGAAATATAGGACATCTTTTGAAGTGTGAAGATAACAGACTAAATATGTCTCTGACTGACTGACATGGAGGCAGCTATTCAAATTCAAAACACGGAAGAAACGCAACAGGATTCACCTATAAACGAGTCCCCTGACAATTACAGGACATGGCAACAAAACACGCTGCACAAGATTTTGAGAATCCATGAGCAGCAGTAGAAAGTTTCCATGCAGTATTTGGTTGTGTATCCCTCTGCCCTCTTGAGCTTGCCTGAAGCTTAGCCTGCTGGCTGGTACAGAGGTGTGTGTGTGTGTGTGTGTGTGGGTGAGCTGATGGGGGTTTCCTGCCTGCTGTTAAGAGGGGAGGAAATGTGAACGTGGAATGAGCATAGCTTTGATCGCTTCTAATCCTCAAAGGAGGAGAGGGAGAGGGGGAACCTCAGCACGTCGGCAGGGGAAAGCCAAATCCAGCATTTAGGAAAAAGGGGGAGTGTCTGTGCATGTTTGTGCGTTGTACAGTGCTAATACAATGGCTTAGCTCCACACACTTAAAATGGATTATTTAAGCACTTGAGCTGTCTGTGATGGTGACTTTTGGAGAAATTTGGGAAGGTATCCATCCTCTGTGACATCTGATGGGATGACTAACTGCCCACTTAATTGCCTTTAAGACCCAGCGTGTTCTCTAAATGTCAAAGGGTGGGGGGGGCAGAAAGTGCTGACCTCCATCTTTGTTTCCCCTGTGGATAATTTAATTGAGAAAGTCTGATTAAATATCATTGCTTGGTGGCGGTGCCCATGCTCAGACAGACACTGCGACTGACCTTATGAGAACAATTAACAAGACTGCATGCTCATTCAATCCAACAGCCATTTTATTATCTTAATGGCGACTTATATATCACGGTTAAAGTCAGTCGCCCCATTCTACAAATTGTGGCCTATGAGCGTTGAGAGGTGGGCACATGGGTTAAGTGGCCGCTCTGATTGGTAGCCAGATGCACGTTACATCATCACAGGGGGTTGAAAGTAGATGTTAAATATGGCGGCGAGAACAGGCTTTCATTATACCCACTCATTATTCCGCTCAGTCATACGCAAAGCTTTCATGAGGAAAGGACTATGTGTACAGGGAGACTGTGACTCAAGTGCAGGGTGGATATAAACAGATACTGGCTGTCGGAGACAAGCTGTTTTTTTCTTCACCTCCATGTTATCAGATAGGGGTCTCAGTGAGTGTGTTTGCTTGCCATCTTTTTTGCCCATTATCTGCCATGCATGGCCCATGGAAATAGCGTGGCTACATCTGAAGTGATACATTTTCAGGGACTGACCTTTGTTGGTGGAGTCTTCTCAGGGGATACAGTCTGCTTTCACAGCACAGATTCACATCATTTTTGGTATTCCACCCACAGTTAGAGATCACAAGGCCGCTCAGGAACAGTCCGAGCTACCACGGGACAGCTCTAGCTCTCTCTTCACAGTCCTGCTGTATACTGGGAGACCCTGTGGGGCACTCAGAGGGGTGGTTAAAATTGGAACACATTCATCTCAATCCCCTGCCTGCCACAGCGCTAATGGATGTTAGCCTGTTTTGGAGAGACAATGAAATCGAAGAAAGACAGGATTCGGGGCTCCTGCGGCGTACGTGGACACGAGTGAAAAATGCAAACACATTTAATCCCCTCGTCCTGCCGTGTGTATTATACACGATTTGAATTCAACAACAGCCTTGAAAGTAAAGCTCGTTGTTTCACCGTAGCCCTGATGTGTCACTGTGCTGCAATCAATGTGGAGAGTAGAATTACTCGTTATTCTGCTCCATCTCCACACTGTCTACCATTTGTTACTACAAAAACATGATGCATCGATAATGCTAAAGGATGATTGAATACAGCCTCCTGTGCTACCTGCAGATATGTGCCTGCTTTGAGCTGGTGAGGTAAATTGAATAAACCCGGATCCTGAATGCAATAACACCTGTATTTATGCTTTTTCAGTTTTTCCTGCAACCTCATGTGACATTTTCCATCTGCAACTGCATCCCGACGCGGGCGCAGAGTTGGCCTCCTGCCTCGTTTACGGTTTGTTACTTCTCCACTTTCCATGCCTTTCCAACTGCAACTCAGTTCACACACCATTTATTATGTGTCTCTCTGCCTGTAATGTAATGTAGCTCTGTCTTTTGCTGCAGAAAAGCATCAACCCCCGAGACCACACCTATATTGTTTTCCTTAAAAAAAAAGAGAGAGAGAGAGAGAGAGAGAGAGAGAGGCAACAACACAAACATTACACTGAAATATCCAGTCTGACAATTTGCTGCACCAGTTTAGGAGAAATCCATCAAAAATTGCAAGTCTCTCTGGGTAAAAAAAAAAAAAAAAAAAAAAAAAAAATCACCATTTCTCATTTGTTGCTTTTCATTTCTCTTCTTGTGGCTTATGGTTTTTTTAAAAACATAGTGAACAGATGTCTATTGGGAGTTTATGGGCTACACTTCTAACCATCCAGAAATACTATCTAACATTGTAGAGTATCGATCGTAGTCTCTTAGCAACACTATCATGAGCGATGTCTGGATTTCTATGCAGAGGAAGTGTTGATGTTGCAGCAGAGGCAGAAGGTTCAGTCTTTCTTCTCTCTGAATAGAGGTCATTAGCAAAGCTGCCACACCTGCAAATGTTAGCTCTGTATGTGCAAGGTGCCTCTGTGTATTTACAGCCGAAGAGGTGACAGAGACATCAGCAGCAAAGGGGAAAGTGAGACATGTTAGTTTGTGTGGTTATGGCAGAGAAGAGGCTGGACAGCTTCAAATAAACCCATGTTGTAATTCTACACAACTTCCACTTCAGAGGATGTTTTAGTTGAGAGAAAAACTCATGCTGTGGGAGAGAGTTATTTTTTGGGCTGAAATACATGAAAGAGTGCATGTTTAGTTAATATCTTATCACCACTGCATCAAATTAGGATCTGATATTTAAGATGCTTGTCATCTTGATTAAGTAATCACCATGGGGAGTCTGCAGAAGAAACATTTTGCGTAGGCGGCAA
Organism: Caranx ignobilis; assembly: GCA_021432705.1. NCBI lineage: Eukaryota > Metazoa > Chordata > Actinopteri > Carangiformes > Carangidae > Caranx > Caranx ignobilis. The sequence continues at coordinate 57,311,476 of MU269990.1, forward strand.
GTACAAGGGCACACTAATACAACATGTCAAGAAACTACATGGATAAAATCTTGTTTACTGTAGAAATCTTTCCCTGGTATTGACATCTGGGCATATCTGCTTTCTAAATATGCTTTCTTTTCCCCTGTCTAAGCCATTAGGCCTGATAGAGAAATGAATATACATATCAGTGTAGAACAATTTAAGCATTACAGTGTATTACCTGTTTGTTTTCCTACAATAAATGTGCTGCACATCTATTCAGAAAATGTAACAGACATCTATGAGAAAAGTATTAGAGCACATTATGAAAACAAATCTGATCTTACAAATCAGCATATTCTTGTTCCACAATAAAAGCTTTATCATGGTTTTAAAATCACTATCGCATTTGCTTGGAAATTGTTCACATTAACTTCAAAGAGCAAAGTGCCCGATTTGTGCAAAGATAACTGCTAGAATTCCTGGCTTTATAGGCTGCCTTTTCTTTTCTTTTTATTTCAATGTTTGATTACACAGTGAAACCCATGAGCACTGGCTAATGAGGGCACACCCACAAAAACCACAGCCTGGATAGTGGCTGCATAAACAGCCATTGTATGCTACAGGCTGCAAAACTGAGTCATGTCGAGCAAACACATAGTGTACCAAACTGGTTCCAAACTTTCTGATCTAACACAATACCAAATGCAACATACATACCTGATTTTTGCAGGCTTGAGATGAAGGAACCATCTATACCTCTTCTCTTGCTCTCTCTCTTTCTCTCTCTCTCTCTGGGTGGGTGTTTGGAAAATTCATCCCGTCTTGCTGAACAAGAACATGTACATTTCAGTGTGTTATTCCACACCGCAGGGGTGTCTAGAATAGTATAGCAGACGGTGAAATACAGCCAATAGTTTCTCTCTGTGTTGCGATAAAGGTTAGGACATGGAATAATACCCCATAATTTCACATCTGCATTTTTAATTCTAAATACACATATCCCAGAGTTACCTCTTTGTTATAATGAAGTATGAGTGATAAAATAATAGCTTAATACATTCTCACTAATCCTGGCAGCAGCTAAAGCAACACCTTTTATGTTATGCTTCATTAATCACTGGGAGGAAATTGTCCTCCCTATCCGACCCATGAAAAGTATTTAGTGCAGCGGTCAGCTGTGTTGTAGCCCCAGAGGAACCGAATCCAGTCCTAAAGCCAGAGTGCTGGTCAAGGGCAAAGTTAGGCACATTCTTAATACCTTGTTATTTGAGGACACATCCCAGTTGACCATGGTGGGGTTCAATCCTAGGCCCATTTTACTGTGAAGACACACTGCTAACCATGGAGCTACTGCCAGGTCTCATTCACATCGAAGGGAGTGAGACTGTGCCAGCATCCCAACTCACCAGCAGCCTCATCCACATGTACTAGAATACATTTCAGCACATACATTATATATATATGTGTGTGTGTATTTTACAGTGCCCAGCATTTCTTTTTCATAAATCAAACCGCAACATTTTGGGGTGTTTTATGTATATATATGGTCAATTTATTTCACTGCTTTCCCTCCGATGCTGCTTTCGATTTATTTAGGATAATTTGCTGTGTAGAATCTACAGTCTTTCCCAGAACAGGCCTGATGAATGGGGGCCACTGACATGAAGCTACTAACTGCGAGAAAGCTATTTGTACAACAGCGGGCATTTAAGTCTGCCACTCTTGTGCATTTGGGTCTACAAATTATGCAAAGTGCTGCCATTTGATCTCTCTGTATCAGGGCGAAGAGAAACAATGAAAGTGAATGGATAATACAGTGTCCCTGTTGTAATTTAAAGGTCATCACGGTATTGCACAAATTGTTTCCCAGGCACTGGTGAAGCACACGGCCAAAAAAACAAACATATGGCACATTTATACAGCCTGTGTGGTATAGCAAACCTAATGAAAACAGCAGTACAAGTTCTGTCCCTGATAAAACTGCTAATACTATCCATCTCATCAAACATGGAAGCATGTATCTAATCTCGCAGCCTTGGGGCAGACCTTGAGGCCAGACGGCCGCACCCCTTCCTCTTTTCAGGCCAGGCCAGAGCAATTACTACTGCCGCTTCACACACAGACCTGTGTCACCAACGCAATTAACAAGCTCGGGAGGAGCCTGGGCAACCAGAAAGGGACAGACTGTGTACACAGCATGAATGATGAGAGGCATGAGCAGGGATGGGGAGCGTGGAGGAGACGGGACAGAAAACAAGAGTGGATCAAGTCAGGTTGCCATGGTTTTAAGGAACAGCCAGCGTGGGTGGATGTCAAACTTTTGGGAAACGCAGAAAGTTTTTCTTCCCCTCTCTGAAGCAATACATCATATCTGGATGTCGCATACACTCAAATACATTTGCGTCAACAAAATGCAATATTTTGTGTGTGGTATTACATTATGGACATACATTATTTTCACGTCTGCGCTCCTCTGGGCAGAGATTTTGCAAAGCCAGTCTGCAAATACTATATTTTACCGCCCACTTCTCTACATTCTAGATTCATCCTTGTTGTGAGGATGATTCATCACATCTGTGACAGAGGGAGCATAATGTGTTACAGCTCGCAAAAAGGAAGAGCTGTGGGTGTTATCTGGGCGGGATGTTCATTTTATTAAGGCACGTTCCATTATCAGCTGGAGGAAACCAAGCATCCCGGTTCCTTTCCACCGCATCCAAACCATCATGATCCCCATATCTATTACCTTGCACGTGACCAGTTTTATGTCTCCCAATTGCAAACTTTATTCTAAACTCTAATTCTCATTCTAAACCCTGCTATGAGCCTGCTCATCTGTTGCTCTTTTGATCACAACACCCCCTCAGCCTCCTTTTCCCTTCCCACTTTGCAGTTTCCTCACTTGTCCACGTAGGAACGTTCAGACAGGAAAAGATTGCACAGAGGTTAGAGACAGAAGACCTAAGATGTCTTCGCTGACTCTGGGATGTAAGAGTGATGGAGGCTGTCGAGAGGAGAGATGGATTCCCCCGGCCCGTCTCGTCTCCACCCAGTCATTGTTCATGAGCTGGGGCTGCCAGACAGCTGTCTGTACCTGCCACCTCTGACAGATGCCTGCTGTCAGTCAGCCTGAGATGGTCCACAATCTGTGCCACTACAATCTGGATCGCATATGAACCAAAAATCAACAACAGAGAGAAATTTGTTTTTGTTTTTTTCCCCCCTCATATTTTCTGTTCTTTAGCTTTAGCCTTTTGTTGATCATTGTAAATGAAATGGAGACAAGCTGACGGTGGTTGTGCCGACTAAAAATGCAAACAAACAAAAAAAAGGGGGCTAGAAACCAATCACAAAATGTCACTTTTTGTTGCATGTGTCTTTTCACTGATTTGTTTCTTTGCGGATATATATTTTTCCACACCTCAAACCCTGGCAAACAAATTGAAAAGCCAGGTTAGTCACCACATGGGATGAAAAAGTCAAATTCAAAAGGTAACATCTATCTTAAAGCCTTTATACCACTGTGAGTGGTGTCAGGCATTGTAATAGTCATATCTGGATTCAGCGAGCGGTAGACCCCAAGCAAACGGTGGAAAATGTAAAAATTTGGGGTTATTGTCCCTCAACTGTTGCCTATTTCCTTATTTTTGTGTGTGTGCATGAGTGTGCGTGTGTGTGAGCAGAGGCTAAGGGGAAAGATGAATAAGAAGGTGCATTCACTGTGAGGCAAGCAATACATTCTCTTGAATGGCACAAGAACATGCAATCTGAGCGAGGGCGGAGGTGTGGGTCTCTGCAAATAAACTGTCATTTTTCACAGGCTAATGCACATCCTCACAAATACTTAGTACCACACATACAGATACTTGCATGCAACCCCCCCTTCCCCACACACACATCTTAGGGAAATATGTTAGGCCTGTTATTAGAGAATTGTCCTATTTCTCTTGCAGCTCCTGCATGCTAATAAACAGAATCATTAAGGCATGTCATAGTGGGCTGATGGGTGGTGGAGCCGTTCCATTACTGTGAAACCACAGCCTCCAACTGTCTTTTAAATGATGGCGAAGAGAAATAGGCTCTATTAAAGGCAGCAATCAAAGCCATATCACCACTAGCAAGCATGTCACGTAGCTAATTCAATCTCACAACCCATGAAGCAATTAATTCATGTCAATACAAATACACAAATAGTCTCTTTTTTGCCCATCAGTAAAGCGGGGGTCTTAGGGATGTGCTTGTTTTTATTTGCACATCTTTGTGCCTCTGTGTGAACACGTCCAGTGAAGTGAACCTGGAAGAGCAGGTGTAATTGGGTGTGGAGAAAAAAAAAGGGAACCTTGTGGTCTCCCTGGCTAAATGAAATCAGACAATCTTCTCCTCTCCATTTCCTCCCAAGACAACAGGCACATTGTAACCACCACCCCCCGTCCTCCCTCAGGTTTGTTATTATCTCTTTGATCAAGCTGGACTCCACGACAGATGACGGGATAATGATTATTCGCAGAAACCGTCTTCTTTCCAATAGCCCAGGAGCTGGTATGTGGCTAAGGCCATTGCAGCAAACTTAAATCAATTTAGTCCCAGCCACACTAAAACATACACAAGGAAAAAAAATCTCTAAAGGGGTTTGAGTGCTCTGGTGGTGCTTGGTCAGTCAGCAGTAGCTTAGTGAATGCTGAGGATCAATGCCTCCTGCGGTAAATCATTAAGCCCCATTATTTCTGTAAAGGGAAACTCACAGGAGAATGCAAACCCCAGATGTGTTACCACCCAGATAGCAATGACCACAGGCTAAATGAGTTTCTCTGGGTCAATATCTCAATGTGGAGGCAATGGACATGCTGAGGAAGCATTCTTGGCTTGATGAAGCAGCTCAGGTGGAGAACAGGGTCTGGGACCAGTGTGCACCGCATGGAGTGAATCTGAGAATGAAAGATGAGCGGGGGTGAGACAAAGGCTTTCTGATTGTGGCTGCGAGCTGATGAAAAGTGGGTTCTGGCTTGTCTGTTGGCGTGAAACCAGTCTGCATTTAAATGCATCTTTAGAGAAGCACAGAAGCTAAAGGGTTCTGCTGCTCCATCACCCCCCTTTGTTCCCAAACCTCCTATTCCCAGTCCTATCTGGAAGGGTTGTTGCTTTGAATTCTGATGAAAGAAAACCCGAAATCTTCTCCTTCCTGAATTCCCTCTTTACACCACTTCATCTCCCCTCCTGTCTCAATTCATCGTCACATGCCTTTAAGGTTTTCTGATAATAGCATCTTGGGTGACTGATGGTTTTCAGGTGTTTGTAGTGTTTTGCAAGAGACAGATAATGCAAGAATTGTTCTTAAAGTAGAAATATGAATTTTGTCTTCAGCATCCAATCTAAAAAAAAAAAAAACAGGCTGTTTATTTATAGATTTAAGAAAAAAGCAGACAAATAAAAATAAAAAGAAACATCACACAGCCAGACTCCTGTCTGCTGTTACACTGGAATAACGAATGAGCTGTTGGAGATATTTCAATAGGCTGTTGACAAACCAACATTTCCCTTGGGTAGGTATACAAGTCTCAGTGCATCTTAGTGCGGTGGAACAGCAGAAGTCATGTTGTTGTCAAAAGTGTCCCATGTATAATGGGTGACAGTTTTCAATTTTAAATTTAAGGCAAATGGAATCAATCACTATAGAACAAATTGCTGATAGAGACAGACTTGCGCTGGTACATCATGACTGTAAGCTATCACCGAGCAGGTCAAGGTAGAAAGTGCATATGCTCGTCCACACGGTAATCTGTCATATGCTGCAGATTGGCTGGGAGTAATGAGCCTTTACATTACAGTACACAGAGAGCTGATACTGCGGAGTGCTATTTTGCACAGTCAAATTACAGTTCGATTTTCACCTAACAAAGACTCAGCAACATTCACCAATCAATAGGTGTCAAAATGTCCCCCGCTTCTGATAATAGATCTGACAAGCACAAAAGGAAGTGTGCCAAATCTACAAGCATAAAGAATCAGTGGGTAAGGCAGGGGATGTAGAGGAAGGCAACCAGATGATTGAAAGCATCAGAGACAACATAAAAGTAAAGACACTTAAGATTTCCTTCTTTTTTTGAAACAATAAAAATACCATACCCAGAACACCTCTTGTAATATATTCTCTCAAAGATGTAAGGCATTGTGGCATCTGACAAATGTTCCCTTTCTATGTGTGCGAGCGTCCACGGTGTTTGTCAAAACAACAGAACCAGAATGATACTGCGAATAAATGAAGAGCGAAGCGCACCATGTCGCAGAATTTCCCATTCCTGACATCTGTTGGGCTTAACAGATGCTGCGCTCGGCTGCCTACTCGGGCTCTCTCTCTGAGTCAGCCAGGCTCACCAGTAAGCCAAGGATCTGACTGGCTGTGAAAATTGAGCCTGATGGTAATTGATTGCACATAACTTGTGTGCTTCAATTAAAGAAAGTTAGTAGCGAGTGAGGAATTAAAAAAGTTTGAGAGCAGAGAACACGTGGCCATCCATATTTGTCGCAGCAGCCTTCTTCAAGGTCAGTTCACTGCCAGCGGGCGCTGGGAGGGGAGGCGGTGGTAAAAAGGGAGTGGGGGTGGCTGACAGAGTGAGGGGGCCAGCCTGACAGCTCAACGGGCCTGATGGCTCTGTAACAGACACCGAAGGACAGCTGGATGCAGATAGTCTGGTGTCGCTGGTATCAGGGGGCGTGGTCCATGGACGGTCCGGAATCATTGTCTTCAAAGTCCCGTGGGTCCAGGGGGTCTGCCCTTGGCTCTGGAAGCCTGAAAGAGAGAGAAGACAGTCAGAAGACACATCCCACCATTTTCACTCCTTCCTTTCACAAACATCTGCATAATGACACACACGCACACATACTTTGGAAATATAATAAACCTCTGTGAAATGTAATCAGCTTCAATCAAGCTACGCCTTAAGTAGAAATCATCTGTTCTGTCGGTTTTATATTAGCAGCTCTGCGGTGACAGAGACAAAGTGGTAGCTAAATTGCAGGGACCTGTAGCAATCTGAGCCGGGCTGATAGATTCATTTTCACTGGAGACAGTCTACACTAATCATATGCTCTAATTGGACAATGTCGTAAGGGTGATAGAGCACTGCTCCTCCCTCAGAAGCAACTCTTGCCTAACTTCTCTTATTCTCCCCCTCCGTATTTCTCATTACGATTTTCCCACTAAAACTTCGGTTCCACATCCATTCTCAAAAGACTGCGTGTCAGCTTTTTGCAAACACACTCTGACTGTATAGGGATGCTGTTTAATTCAATGAGATTCAATGTGCTTTAAAGCTATGCCATTTCATTTTGCCATTCAAATGTGTCTTTTAAAACAATCACTTCCTATGACCTTGGACAGTTCGTTTGCATTTCTAGAATGAATTTACTGTCATCTATCAGAGTAGGCTCAAAAAAGAGATTATTCCACATAAATTGCAGGTGTCATACAGTTTTACGGAGCACAAAATTGAGAAAGGACAAATTAGGTGCTTTGACAGCCTGCCTGGGTTTTTTTTTTTTTTTTTTGGTTTAAAATGATATGAAGGACTTTTATACTTCAGGGTCAGATTCAATGTAATCATTTCAAATATAAGCAGTATGTGTATGTTGGTCCTTAAGCAGCATTGTCAATATGTAAATACATCTGATGCTGATGTGAACGTGCACCAGATTTCATAGCATTCCATCCAAAAGCTGTTGCTACACTTAAGTCAAAGTGATCATATATTTTGGGGTACAGCATCTGGGCACCATGATGGTAATAGAAAACAATCTCTATATTTATTTCCATATTTCCAGAAATGTGATAATTATAGTGGGCAATGTGTCATGTGATATCTGAATCCAGCAGTTATCATGTTGTCCACTCCAAAGAATCCAGATTAACCTGTTGATTTTGTGTGTGCTATCTGATGATATTCTGTGTGTGCGGCGTTTCTATCTCCTATCTCCCAGTTAAGGAAATGTTTCCATCACTCTCTTGCCTCTTACACTCCTCTCACACACTTGCTTCAACACTTCTCCACCTCTGACGTCTCACTTTCCCCGCTCATGTCACAGGCGGCACAATCTTTGACAAAAATCCTACACATTGGTGAGCAGGCAGTGATATCTTTCCCGAGCGCTGCTTGCAGAGTATTGCTGTCTGACACACTTCTGCTGGCAGAAACAAAGAGCTGCTTCCTCTCCCCTTCCTCCTGCACCTCCTCCCGGAACACATCACCACAACACACAAAACTCACAACAGGGCGTCTCATCAAAGAGCTGTCACGAATTTGAGTGCACGTGGATGTCCTCTAGGACAAGTGTGTAGGCCTGTGAGCCGGAGTCTTGTTAGCCTTTGGTGTTTCACATTGATGGAGTAACTCCAGAAATGCTTAGTGGTCAAGCTATAAACAACACTTTTAGAGGCAACAACGGAATCACACAGATACACACACCTTGGCATCAAGTGTAAACTCACTGGGTGCCAAGAGAAATGATAATGCTTACACACACACACACACACACACACACACACACACCGTACCACACAGAGGTTAGTGGCTGTATAGTTATATTATCTGCCAGATTAATTATTCAAAAGTGTTGTTCCCATTCACATTCTTGGCAAAGTTACCACTTGCACTTTCATCCACCACACAAATTTTTACTTGGTATACAAATTGTCTGCAGCATCACACAGGCTGTTCACTCTTTGTTGTCTGCACAGCACACTAAAGGCTGCATTGAGCTAAGCCCCTGCTCCCTCCTGTCTAAGACCGGTGTTTGGGGTAAAATGTTGGCAGACTTATTTGTATAAGGCAATTTCATCTTGCATCTCCAGTCAACCAAAACAGTCACCCTGCTCTTCGTAAAGAAAGTAATTACAAATATATTCATATGGCACAAAGCAAGGCCTCTACGAGGGAGGCAAATGAACTATTTATATTCAGACGGTCCTTGCTAAGCCTTAGGACACATGGATGTAATAACTTATTTATTCCAGCCGCAGGAAAAAGGCCATTACTTGAGAGAGGGAGAGAGGCAGAGAGGGAGAGAGAGAATGGCAATGAATGGGAGAGAAAAGACAGAGTGGAGCTGCAACTTGCAACAAAATGTCAGTGAGTAAGTGATAAATTCCCAAGTTAAAGTCCTTGCTTTGTTCTCTTTTTCTGTCTGTTCTTCTTTCTGGACTAAGTAAAAGATCACTTTGCAGTGTGTGTATATGTGTGTGACTTAGTGTGTGTGTGTGTGTGTGTGTGGGCATGTGTGTGTCCAACGACTGGGTTCTTTCCGCCCATGACTTATTCATAAGCTTTAATGCAGTCGATGTATTATTGATCAGGACCGATCATTGCCTCCTCCCCTTGGTGTGACCATGGTCTGTGGACAGGGATGAGCTGGTATGCCTGCTGCAGAGCTCGCTGTCTGGGCTCCGGTGAAACACACTGGCTGTGCAAATGGGTGATGGATGGACAACAGCCTTGGTGTGGGGGAAATCTGGAGCCTTGTGTGTGTGTGTGAGAGAGAGAGAGGGAGAAAGTGGAGGAGATAAGAGTTTAGATAGGGCTGATAGAGCAGAACAAGGCTAATCTTACTAATGTATCCTCTCTGAGTGAGAAAGAAAAGTTTCTTCAATAGCCCTAAAATGAACCCATCGCTCAAGGGAGAAAACCTCTGGCTCCCCGGGAGGAAAACAGAAGGTGGGAGTGTGCGTGATGCCGCTGAGACTTTGACTTTTGTCTCTCTCATTCCATTCCCGTTTTGGCCTCAACCCCACCAGCTCTCTGAGAGATAGAGGAGGGAGGGGTCCTCGCCCTGATTAAGTTTGAATTCCCTGCTCTTGGCAGAGAAGCTGCAGGACTCCTAAGTCATCATCTGGAAACACTCCCATCGCACTGTGGCAGCCTTGCGAGCTTGAACCAGCCTCATTGCCATATGAATAATCATACTGCAGTGGCTGGGATATGCTGAATGGGTATGCGTGTGTGTGTGTGTGTGTGTGTGTGTGTGTGTAAAAAAGATGGAGGGTGGGGGGGGGCTCAAATGCAAACTGGGGTTTGCTGATAGGGGAGTGAGGTTCTTCTTGATTAAGCAAACAGGTTGAATGAGAATAAGGTTGTGTACATAGCACTGGTGGCAATCATCCGCAGGGGAAAGTAAGTATTGCAATTTACATTTCCAAACAGTGGTGATGCCATCTAAGCGCACTCCATCACAGAAGATGGCAGGGCCCATTTCTCAAGCCCCGGGGGCCTATGAGGGTTGGTCTAATGAGAGAGGATCCTTAATGGTTATTGATAGAGCCCACGAGGACAGACTCTTACCCTTACTCTCCAGCGAAGCAGTGCACTCTGCCACAACTTAATGAAGTAAAACTTGTCGCTTCTGCAGGATGATTTAACACTACAAACAGCCTCGCGATTTGAGATGACTGTGATATGGAAAAATAGATTAAATAAAGAAGCGAGAGGGGGATAGAAAGGAGAGTGGAGTAGTTGATGGCATAAGGAAGGGAGAGTGAATGGAAAAAAAACAGGTGGCAATCAAATGTAAAAAAAAAAAAAAGAGAGAGAGAGAGAAGACATATGATGGAACAGTTAACCATCTCTGTGCTAATGCTCCACTGGATATAATTGGCTGCTATCCTGGAAAGGTTTACATCCATCTCTCTTTCTCTCTTACCATCTTGCCTGCCTTCTTCCATTCATCTATCTATTGATTTACAGTCTTTGCTTTCATCTGAGAGCCCTGTCTGGGGAGGTGTAATTTTGAAATATCCCATACACACACCTTTTCATTAAGAGCACCCCTGTGATCTTCCCGACATCTTTGCATCGGGATGTTCATGCCAAATAGCATGTGAGATATGGACGCATGCTAATGAGTAGCAATGTGAAGGAAAAACCAAGGAGGGCAATAGGAGTGACTTGAGGAGGTGGAAGAAGACTTAAAGAGGGTAAAGACAGATTATCAGAGCTTCATGAGGCTGGAGAAAGGACAGAATATGAAGGAGAGCCTCAGTGTTGACAGGAAGTGACATCATATTGATTCGGGATTGTTATTGATTGTACGAACGCCACGATTACTACCTACTTTTTGTTAAAACTCCATGATCAGATAACATGTCACAGTCATTAACAATCTCTTTGTTGTATGGCCCTTACTTTGAAAACTTGCAAACAGTGAGATCTAGCAACTTTATCTGCTACTGTGAATAATGTCCTACATAGCACCAGCTTCCTTTGTAAGTACATCTGTACAAAAAAAAGAGACTTAAATTGGAAATTCAGTGGGTGATGATCATTGAATCTTCCATAAAAACACTTTAGCTGATGGGAGAAAAGTTGATTACTTATATAAAAACAATTGTTCCCTTTAAGTATGTTTGATTAGATAATAATGATAAATAATAGTGTAAAATGTCCCTCCTGCTAATGATAAATGCCAAACCTGTTTCCCCCGTCGGGAGCAAAACACTTATCGGAATCTAACACAGAACCTAATATGTGAGTACAGGAGGCTTGCTGTGCTGACTTCATCTTTTCACATTCAACTGCGAAGCCACCATGTGAAGAAATGCTGTCAGGTCTCAATGTTAAATTGGAAAAACCATAAAAAATATTCTCCTAAGCACACTTCTCCATTTGACTTTTGAACAAATTTCCATGCCAATAGTGTGAATACTTACTGAAACATATCTCATAATATCATCTCTACCATAATGTAGAAATCTTGGTGTGGTGCAAAGGCACAGTTAACACAATGGGGCAGCATATTGGGGATTCTCTTTCTTCCATTATAGCATGGAAAGAAGTAAAGCTGCCCTATGCTAACAAAACATTCAAAGCATCCATACTGTTATCTTGTGTTGTTTAGATGACTGTGGCTCTTTATTGTGTGTAGTGGCAAAATATTCAAAACCTGCTAAAAAGAAACAAAAGCTCTTTGCCCTGACTCTTGTGATGCTTCGCTTGTTACCGGATATTTTAAGAATTGACTATTTTAAAATCAAAGCGATGGTTTTCAAAGCACCGCTGCGTCAGCCCCGTGCAACATCACAGACCTTTTGACTGCATATGAGTTGCACAGATTGTGATCATTAGACAAAGCCTGTCTGGTATTTTCAAAGTAGACTGACAACTAAAGGTAACAATCATCTGCACTCACCAGCTTGGAGCCTTCAGAACAAAGAACCACAGGAGATGAGACCTCCGGAGAGGTTGGTAAAATATTTCAAATTATATATATATTACCTTTTTTTCCCCCTTGTTTATTATGTAAATTGTTAACAATGTCTGTTTTTGACCTAATGTATGTATTTTTTAATTCCTTTTATTCAGCCACATTGTATTGGTATTTTAAGACACCTCCTGTATAAATACACCAGTGTTTCTGTCCTGCCATGAGGGAAAGAGAAATCATCGGGTGTGACAGCCTGTACTGAGGAGTGAGGACTCTATTGAGATTCTGTGGTGAAAAGCTGTTATGTGGGCGCAGGTGCAACCAGCTGTGCAGGTGTTGAGGGTGTTTTATGACTGTTTCACTGTGTTGCTTAAAAAACCGCCGACACATAGAATCCATATTTGACGCGCTGGTGCAATTCGATTTGATTATGTGACAGTCAATGTCAGCAAATGACACATAAATAGGTGACGCGCAGATGGAGGTTGGATGGAGGACACTGTCCGGTAAACACAGCTGGTATTGTGGTGTTTGTTTGCAGTAGGAAATGCACTGATTTGCTCAGATTTATGTTTACCAGCTTAATAAGTCGCCTGGGGTTTTACATGCAAAACTAAAAACTAGATAGCTGTCCAGAACTCCAGATCTCCTTAAGCGAAAAACTGTATCCATGTCTAATGTTCTCTAATGCAGTCACTCACACACACACACACACACACACACTCTGTAAAGCGTACATGTTCATGATCATAGTGATGTGTGCCTCGGGTCTAGACAAAACAACCACAACACTGCACTTCCTCCATGAGACAGGGGAGAAAATCTACACGGGTGTCAGAGCTCCCTGGGCACTTTAATGATAAATCTGTAAAATCTCTTCATAGCCCACGTCTGTGCAGCAACTCCAGTTGAGCCGCGGCCGCACAAGCTTTGGTTTTGTTTACACAGTGATTTATTGGACTAAGGACAATGTTTTCCCCAGGATATATAACTGTCTATGCTTATGATATCCAGGCTGACCACAGCTCTCTGCACACACAATGGAAAAAGAAAAAAATATTGTTGTAATTTAATATCTAAAATGACAGCCTGATAAAGCCCAGAAAAGTCTTCTGTATCAGTTATTAAGTAAAAGGGAGACGTTTGGAAAATTTCATCTCATTTTGGGATTCAGCTAAAACAAATCAACAATCTCAGATCAGATCTACATGTAATGAATAATTGACGGTATCTTAATGCCTGAGAATTAGTAGAAGAGAGTCGAACAAACTGCCTGATCAAAGCGAGAGCCTACCATCCTACTGTACGATACACAATATGAGCTGACTGAGTAATTGCTACCAAACAGTGACAGTCTGCCTCTTTCAGAGTCACTGGTCTATTCATACTGTTCACTGGGACTGTCTTCCCCTGAAAAACAATGCAGCACCCTGTGGTGTTTCCATGCTGTTCCAAAGACTTAATCAGTTCACGGAGGAAGCTTAGAGACAAGGCACAACAACAGGCAATGCATCATGGTACAGGGGACAGAGAGCTAGGGGGCTGTTTCATATGACCCTTTGTGCGCGCCGCAGCTTATTCATCAGAGCAAAATGAGAGCGGCACGGACAAATCCGTCTTATCATCCACCAGATGTATCGCCTCAAGTAGAGCCATTCAGACTCATGTTCATGCATGCCATTATTTTAAAATGTACATCAGGAAGTGCGGCGCACACCACTCCAATCTAAGATTGCGTGCAGTCAACTCACTATATGATGCATGCATTATGCTGAAGATGCCTTCCCCTACATACACACCGCGCACAGTGAGCCGGAAAGGTCAGTGATGTGGAATAAAACAGTGTGCCAATGCTCAGCCAATCAGAATAATCACACAGGTTTTTTTCCCCCCTCTGTGCTGCAGCAGGTGTGAGCTGTTGGATGAATATGGTTATCCCTTCATGAACTAATTCCACCCTCACTTCGACACAGGTACCTCCTGTTAATCATACAGAGGAATTAATGCAGAGCCATTCAGATAAGAGCATTAGACCACTGTAAAGACTCAATCTTACATTGGCTCATTTAGTGATTTTACAGTTTCAGTGGCCATGGGGGCAATGGAGGAATTAATTGTGGAGAACTGCTGCAATCCCATCAGTGTGATGCACAAAAATAAAACTGCTCATTACAGTGAATGTGAAATTAACATTAACCTGAACATGAATGCAAGCATCCCTGTTGTCACATGCTTGAGGTAAATGACTACGCGTGGACCACCGTGAGGGGGAAAAGGCACAGTAACACTTTCACTATAAGCTCCTCTTCACGGAGATGCAATCTGACAATTAACAATTGCCCAGGACTGCACACCCCTGTGCAGGCACAGAGTCACTATGCTGTTGGTCTCAAATTAAATGGCAATGAATGACGTTAAGTAGATCCCTTAGAGGGAGAGCATTGAGGAGATAATGGAATCACCTTCACTGCTGTATAGGGGAGAAAGGACAGACATGACGTAGTCAGGTCGATTTCCAGAAGTTAAACTCTGTTGTTTTCTGCCGCTGTTCCTCTTCTGACATACTTAGAAATACGCAGTTATTCATTTTTGAAAGAAACTCAAAGGAGCGCCCATGAAACAAGATTAATGGCTGACTATGGTCTATTACTATTACCTACTCTGGTGAAAGAAAATGCCATTGCGTGGTGTTTGACTGTGGAGGGGACAACACCCAATCCTGAAATAGTGCAGCTGAAAATTAACAACCAGAAGTAACGCACCATCTGTTAATAACTGGGACTAAAATATTCATTGCCAAAGATTCAGAATGGTTCAGCAAAACTGCTAAAAGCTTCACTGAAAGATAACTACTAACAACACTTCTATTCCCAGCGACTGTAATTATCCATATTCACAGCATCACCATCTTTTCTTAGGTCATCACTCGGTATGGGAAGAGATTAACAATCCATCCTTCCTTAAAGTGAGGTCAACCGGTAAGTGATGAAAAGAAAGCAATTTGTCAGATTCCCAACGTTTCTAAGCCAGGGACGCAGCAGTAGGACATCTTGCACAGTTTGTTTTCCCACCCCAGTGATGACGTAAAAGAAAGATGGTGACGCTGTGAATATGGCTAATAGAAAATGCCTGAGCAAAAAAAATCCATTATGCCTCCAAAACATGTGTTACTTTTGACAAACGCCATAGTAACCTGTATTACACAGCTAACCTGAGTCTAACATGCAACATACACCTGAGCTACACTGGACTTAGTCTCAGCAAATAAAATCTTCTACTGACCAGCTGACTTGAGTTTGAACCTCAGTAAAGTGACATCGACTGTCTAACAATGATTTAATAAAATTACTACTTTTTCTATTTGTGTGATCAATATGACTTTTACTAAGAGAATCTTTACTGTGATGTTGTTGTTATTGTAACTAATTTGATTTCATCCCATTTACAGGATCGATTGTGTGGTTGACCCTGAGGATACTAATATAAAAGCCCATTTCATTTTTTGAAAACATAGTCTCTAAAATCCAAATCCCACTTCATAAATGTGTAGAAAATCTTCTTTGATTAAAGCCAATAACCTGCTTTGTCGGTTATCTAAGACCACTGAACCTATATATCTCAGGCACACCACGTCGATCCTGTTTCATTATACAGGTCCCAGTTCTGGGGATATCTGATACTTGCCAAGGAGAGCAAAACTTCATTTTCCTGCATGTTTTTTTTTCTTTAAAAAGATGCACATTTGAAATGCAGACTATGTTTTAGGCTTAAATTGAATTTTCTGTTGTATCTACTACACGTTTGAAGTTTGAATCTCAAGCCCACAAGAGTGAGAGAAGGAGGGGAAAAAAAACGCACCATAGAGATAAACTTTTATCTGTCCTTCGGAAAGCGCATAGCATCAGCTTACAGGTAATGAATAGTGAGCGCCTATGCTGTCCTCCACTCTTCTTTTACTTAAGACTTCTTACAGTCTTCTCTCCCTATTCCCTCTTCTGGAACTTCAGCTCGGCTGTAGTTTTATTTCTCGGTCTAGCCTGTGTCCCTCATTATCATGTCATGCTACTTTTCTCCTGTTGTAGTTTTAACTTTTTCCTTCACATCTCTCCCTCCGTTCACCCACACCTGTAATACCTCCACCTCTCTGTCCCTCTCTACCCTTCATCATCTCCTCTGACACCATCGATCCAGAGTTACTGAGGGGAGTCCTTCCTAGCCTGATCTGTACAGTCTGTCATGTGACTACTGAGCTGGCTCTGTCCCAAGGCCAGCCAGCCATTATGAAGACTGACTGGTCACAGCAGTGCCCACACACTTGGCAGGCTGGCAGAGCTGCCCCCTGTTGCCTCTTTCAAACAACTCCGTTCTCTAACAGCAGAACGCCGGCGCCACGTTAAATCAGTCAACCGCCCAGGTGCCCAGACGAGCTGTCCCAGAATCTGACCGGCTGAAGAATTTTCAAAATTAAAAGCCTGTTTACACACACACTTAGAGTAATGATATTTACTCCTCCTCTGTCTGTACTCTCCTCTGTCAGAGACCAAGGGATGACAGAGGCGCATATGGCCAGAGAAAAGGAGGAGGAGAGGAAAAGATGGGTTCAAAAAAAGTGTGGGTCTACGAGACAGAGAAAAACAGGCAGTTGGAGAACAGACTGGCTATTAGGCAAAGCCTTCTGTCACACAAAACCTCCCCCTCCCCTACGTCCAAGCCCTGTCATCCAAGCCCTCAGTGTGAAGGACGCCCAGACAGACAGCCCAGAAAACCTGGGCTCCAGACTGTCACAACTCTCATCTCGCCTGATAAAAGTCTCATATGCCTCATCCATCGCTCCCTGCTTCTTCCTCTGCAGAATGTTAAACACACTGGAATAAAGGACCTCCCTCAGGGTGCAGCATGAAGATCTTCCTCTTGCTGCAAACAAAAAGATGAACAGTTGTGAACTCTTAAAGCAAAAGCAACTTTATAAGAAAGAGCACATGCAAATTGTATACTACAATGCAAATGTATTAGACTTTCCAGACGGTGCAGAAAAAAAACTGAAACTAGTTTAGGCTTTATAAGTGTGAGCTGAAATTTGTTTCTGTGCTCCTAAAGAAGCAGCACAGTTAGACGTACCACTGCAAAGCAGTGAAATGCACTCATCGGCTTCGACAGCTCCCCAGTGCTGCCTGACTAATAAACTCTCATGCGTACTAATGCATCCTGTAAAACATCAGTCATAAAAACCTGCCCTCTCCTGATGATAACAGAATCCCATATCGAAGATTTCATCATCAGGAAACTGGAAGCAATTTCAGTTTTTTTTTTTAAAGAAATCTTGAGGCATGTCTATCCTTTGGAAATCAAATTGATCTTTATCTGTAACCACAGGTGAATACATCATTTCATTCATCTCTAATTAAAACATGCAAATGTGGCTATATGTGGACAACGTTTGCCAAGATTAAAAGCAGTAATGGTTAGCCATTTACAAAAATCGACCAAACCAAGAAACTCAGACATACAAACGGGACCCCAATCAGAAAAAGCAATTAATTTTTCGCTCTCATCCTTCCCTTCACAGAACCACGGCGGATTAAGGTGATTTTGTAAAGTGCATGCTAAATCTCCCATTAGAATCCCGGGGCAGTTAAATCCCGACCATCTCCTCATTCCTCTCTCGCCAATACTATAAATCTACATGGTGACAGGGCTTGTCGTGAGGCTGCTGAATTAAACATGCCACCCTTTGCACACTCCTCCTTCCTCTCACTCGGAGAATAACTGAGCAGAGGGACAGACTGTGGGCTGGAAGAGGGAGAATGCCCTGACAACTGCTCCCACTGAGGCTTCAGACACTTCCTGTGACGTTGTTGCTGTGCTGTGTCCAGCTCCAGCTGTGGAGAGGAAATGTGTGTGCTTGTGTGTGTGTGTGTTTGTGTGTCTGTGTGCTAAAGCTGTTTCTGTGCTGACAATTCATACCTAGGGCCACGGGTTTGATAAGGCACTGATTCATTGCCCCTTGGTTCAGCCTGCCACTATCATCCTCCTACATCTCCACCAAGCTGAAATCAGACCTGCAATTTCACCTGAAGGGTAATGCACTCTGATGTGTGTGTGTGGGTGTGTGTGTGTGCATGTGTGGGTGTGTGCATGTGTGTTTAGAGGAGAGTAGGTGAGACAGTGTGAGGATGGCATCTGTGTGTAAAAGCATCTTTCAGTCTGTTTATAGAGGAGGCTGTAGAGGGACCTCCTTTTCCTCCATTTTCTCCTTTCCACTAATTATCTTAATCATGCAAGTGTGTGTGTGTGTGTGTGTGATCGTGTGTGATCATGTGTGTGTGTGTGTGTGTGTGTGTGTATGTGTGGTGTTTACATGTGGTTTTAGGATGAATAATGACTGTTTATACACGATGTGACATCTTTTGAGCACTTTTCCTTGTGTGTGCTGGAGCATTGCATGCATGATAGGGTGTGAGGCTAAGTCTCTACAGATCCAATATGACAATCTGCCTTGTGGATAGAACACAGAGAGAGAAAGTGTGTGTCTGAGGGAGAGAGACAGCGGGAGGGAGTGGAAGCATGCAAAGAGTTTTGAGAGGACCCATTTTTCCAGTTTGTAAATAGATATAATTCCCTGACAAGATGCAGGACGGGAGCAGAGGGAGCATTAATTACACTTTCTGTACAGTGTGTCATATCAGCTGCACTTAGGATAAATAATGATGTTCTCAAAAGTAAACAAGACCCACGAGCACCCACTGACTGCCTACGGCGCGCAACATGTCCATCAGACCATTTAGTTTCCTGAGGTCGACGTAGAGACATTTGCTGATTATGATACTCCAGCTGTGAAACGTTCAGTCCAGACAAGCAGGTCAAAAATGAAGTAAAAGGTCATCATTGACTAGGGATAAAAACTTTTTTGTGTGTATGTGGGGTAACTGAAGTTATTAAAAATTTGTCAAAACTTCTGAATTTTGAATATTTACTGTTATGGTTCGGTAACAAGGTAAGTCGGCATAACGAGGGGTCTTCTTTAACGGCAATAGTGGGATTTCAGTTTGAAACTTCAGAGTGAGCAGGGAGAGGAGGGGCTGTCCACAGACAGTAGAGTTCTCACCGGGCCTGAAAATTTAAACCTGACCCGTGGGTTTTGAGGCCCAGACCGATCTTGAGACCACATTTCAAGGTCTCAGTCTTGTCTCAGGATCGACTACAGTCTCGGTCTCAGTTGAGCTGGACTCGGGATTCCAGTCAACACCACAGCTGCAGTGACATCATTTTTAACCGCAAATGTCTCCCTGTCACTCACTCACTTTGGTTTACTGTATGTAATGTCATTCAATGACTTAAGATATTTAAAATTGTTCTACAAAAGTATATGCTTGTGTTACCATCTGAAAAACTTGGTTGCACCAGTGTCAACAGTGGGAGACTCCAGCAGGTTCTGTGCTGTGCTCTTCTGTCCAAACCAAATTTTGTTTCAATTAAATATAGTACAGATTTTATATTAAAAAATATCTTTTCTTTTTAGCTGAGGAATAATGGAAACATCAAGCCACATGATTACTGTGAGTACTGGCACTGAATACAGCAACGGTCTTGAAAATGGTCTCACACTGGTTTGGTCTTGGTCTTGGACTTGGTCTCAACCCCCTCAATGTCTTTTGACTCGGTCTTGGGTTAGGTGGTCTTGACTACAACACTAGTCGGTCCCAATAAAAGTACTGAATTCAGTATCCATCCATCAGTGAGAGTATCTATTGTTCAGATGACAATGTGGCTCATAACTCATGGAGCTCATAACCCAGCTCCTGGATATTCAGCTACACTGGAGATGATCCGTTGGACCGTCCACCACTTTAGTCCACAAAAGCTGGTATTACATCAGCTACTGGAGTAATGGTCATGCACAGATTCACTGTCCCCAGAGGATGAACTCTGGGGATTTTTGTGATGCCATGACTTTTTGGGAACGAGTAAAAATGTCTTGACAGCTGGACTGGTTTGAGATTTGGTTCAGACATTCAACGGTTCCCTGGTGATGAATTCCTTCAAGTCACAGCTCTGGTGATGCCTTAACTTTTTTTTTTTTTTTTTGCTTCTCCAGAGCTCTAACCAAGTCAGAATGTAACTTTCATTCCCATCAGTCCTGACTGCACTTTGTGTTTGGTGCTCATTAGCAAATGTTAGGCACGTTAACACGCTTAATTAAAACAGCAGACATGGTAAACATCTGCATGCTAGCAATGTCTCTCTCCCAAACTGTACTTCCTCTCTCACTTTACTCCGGCATCCTTTTTGTCTTCTCACCTCTTTCAGATAATTGCATGTGTGCATAAATACTCCCTGACATCCACACACACACCAGCACACATGAAACACACAGACACACACCAACTCCCACCAGAAGTATCTGTTTTCAGAGATGGGGAAAGTGAGCTGTAATTAACACATTTGGATTTATTATTTCTGATACCAATTCCTTGCAGCCTCTCCCACAAACCGCAGAGACTTCTGTGACAATGTGATTATGAGACGGGACAGCGAGAGAAATATGGGTGGGTAATTTAATGAGCAGGTGCAGAGAGAAAGAATTAACAAGACAGGCTCTGGGAAAAGGATCGCAGCACATAGAAACGTCACTCTGTATTCATAAATAATGAAGGAGATAATGACACATCAACACAGTTTATGAGTTGACATAAAAATGACATGCTCCGCCTCAATTTACTGTCACTGAGTCAGTACGGGAAAGCATGACCTGAAAACCTGAGTACGGTTTCCTCAGTCTAAGTGACTCAGTATGATGTTGAACAGTGAGCTACACGTTAGATAGCGCAAGGTTATCAGGAAGGGTATTTGTTGAGGCAGATACAACAAAATATGGACCACTGGAAGAGATAAAAACGCTCATACGAGAAAGCTTGGTGAAGTTTACCATCCTATTGTTGCTGTCTTGTGCACTGGAGCCTTCTGAAATATTATTTGCCACGCTCTCTTTCATTTTTCATGCCTTTCTCTTCTGTGTTACCAACCTACCCAGGAAGCTTACTGTAGCTTCCCTCTTTTCAAGTCCCCCTCCTTTTTTCTTTTCTCTTTCCTCTTCAGCAGTCACCCCACATCTTCCACGCTAGAGTGGAAATACATCTCTACAGGCTACACCTTATGCTCATTTCGTCTCCGCCTGCTTACACCATACCTGCACTCAGTTTCATTTCCAACATTCACTAATAGGCACGGCGTCCCTGTTAATAGTTTCCTTCTTGCCACCATTTTGTTCTTTACCTGTCTTCGTAACTACTAGGCAGCTTGAAATGATGTTAACGCACAAGTGTCTATAATTTTAACTTGCTCAAAGTCCCTCTGGATAAGAGCATCAGCCAGATATCTGAAATATGAATTGCAAAGGTTGTCAACCCATTACTTTGTGTTAAATCTAGACCTTTTTTTTTTCATACTTTAAGGCAAAGTTCAACAAATATGAATATTTTAAGAGTCCTGTGGTGCTCCTTGTTAAATTGTTAAATCTCTTTCTTTCAATGTCAGCAGAACAAAACTGACAATCATTCCTTTTCTCAAGGTGTAAAGAGTCTATGCTGACAGTGATCTCTGGAAAAAAAAGCAACTCAATACAGACAAACACATGCACATGCACACACATACACACAAAACACAATATGTGTGGGAGTAAAAACACAGCTTTGCAGACACACAGCAAAAACAAAAGCAGAATAGAAAAAGGAAAGGTTCATGGGACAGAGATGTATTTTACACACTTAGATTAACAATCCATTATTCATAGGTATTACAGGCTCAGAGCATCAACACAAACACAGTCCTAACCCAATTCTGCTGCACTATGGCCGCGAATGCATCACAGACACTTAACGCAGACTCTACTGCTCTCTGGGATTACAGACAACACACACAGCACTCGGCACAGCTCTAATATCTATCTACAGCAGATCAATATCGAAGCACTTTTAAAGCTCTGGTCAAAACTCTATACAATGTGTCCCAGGCCCTCACAGGGCTACACTTTAGGAAATGAACAACTAAAAAAATAAAAATCTCGCAGCAGTACCACTGCAGCTCTGGAGAAAATTCAAAATTCTTAAACACATCAGACTTATCAGGTGGAAATCCCACTGCAGTCAAATCCAATATCAAAAGGGGGAGTTTCTGTTTGAAAATGCATTCATACCTGTCATGTCTGTCTCGCTAAGATACATTTTTACCTTTCACGTCTTGACAGCCGGTATACAGTCATGATTCATACTCATCACTTGAACAGGATATTCAATTAGACAGCTTCCATTTCCCCACTTGCTCTTTGAACCATCGGATTGCACTGGAAGGTACAGATGGAATTTGGAAATCCCCCACGCAAAAGTAAAATAGATGGGGAGTGCCGAAACAACCCTAACTCTAAGTCGGGGGCATTTTTTGTTCGTAAATTAGCTCATTTGTATTCCAGAGAAGTTTCGGGAGAAACAAATAACTGCCATTAGTCATCACAGGAGACAAAGTTAACTGAAATGCGCACGCACACACACACACACACACACAGACATATAAACACACACACTTAACTTATTTTTTTCCTCTTTACCACCTCTGCACACCTTACTCCCTACTCTTCCAAATAGTGTTTAATGTCAGTCAAGCACATGTGCTCACACACACAGACACAAACACACAGACACACACACATGGATGACATTTTAAAAAAGTGGACGAATGCTGAATATGAAGCATGAATTATGCATGCATATAGTCTCTTATCATCTAAATGCATGTCTCTCTATTTGTCAGTTTGGTTCGTGTGTGCTTTGCATTCATTCGGGACCTCAGATCCACCCCTTGGGGAATGGTGATGGCCAAGAGACAGGAAAAATGGGAGAGGGAGAAGGATAGAGAGACAAAGATAGAGGGAGGGAAAGAGAAAGAGAGAGAGAGAGAGAGGGACAGGGAGAGGGAGAGGGGGAAATGGGTAGAGGTCTATCAATAAAGAGGTATTAGATGCATTTGGCTGAAACATTCTAAGTTATAAAATGGGGGCATGTTGACACAACACACACACACACAAAGAGCGGCACAAAGGCAAGAGGCCCTGTGGAGGCTATTTTTGTAGCATGGGATGTAAATTTTTCATTAGAGGAAATGCAGCTCCCTTTCTGAGCTCTGTCCTGTGTCCTTTGACCACACAACCCTGACACCTCCCTGCTTCACTCACTCCATCTATCTGACCCAGTGAAGGGCGAGCAGCTCAGACAGACAGATAAGCTTTGTCCCCAAAGGACTCGCTTCGCTTTACTGTCAGCCTTCCTTCTCCTAGGTTTGTGTGGTCATGCGGACGTACACCGTGATTGAGGGTGGTCTACAGCCTTCTCTAGGAGGAGTGAGAGATTTGCCCCATTGTTGCCTTGTGCCAGTGAACATGAAATCATGAGAGTTTACAAGCATGGACATGATACAATTCAAAATTGCGCAGGAAACGTGCACAACTCTCATGCAGTTAAAACATATCTGCATGGTTTAGATAAATTTGGGTAAACACTTAAAATAGGAACCAGCCGTCAAAAATAGCACGCATCACAAAATGACAGAAGCCCCTTAGGCGGAGAAAGAAAATATTTTACAATATGTGCTATTTCTGACTGTTAGTCCTTATTTCCAGCATTCAGATTATATGCCTGACACTACAAATCGACATCAAAGGATCAGGTGCTGATGTGTGATGTCACCACAGAGTACCACTTTAAATTCAAAACAGTTTTCGTTTTTTCTTTTGAATCACCAGTGAAAGACACACAGGACAATTACCATATAAAATGTTCATTGAACTAACATGTGGGAGCCTGCGCAGGTGTCTACATGTGAAAACAATAATAGTGCAAACCACCCTTATTCTGAACCACTCTTCCATTAAACCAGCTGTACTACCTTAAAAATGATCATCCTATGAAGTTGTAGATGGCAACAAACAACTGTCTGTCATCTGTCAACTGGGTATTGGGTTTGTCTCAGGTAAAATAGGGATGCACAATAACTGATGATAACTTCGATAACTGATGCCGATAACCAATAACATTTTTAATAGTATATATACACACCTGAGGTTAAGAAAGGCTAAGATGAAGTGAGTAAAGATGACTTCAACTTTATAGCTCTGACTCTGACTTATTATAACCAACATGACTACTGTAATCACAAAAAAAAGAAGAACAGTTATGACTCTTCAAAAATCAACATTTATAATGAGCTCTAGTAATCGGCATTTCAATATCTAACTTAAATGTATATTTGCCGATAATTATCAGCCAATATCGGGTCACTACCTATCTGTACTGATAGTTATCATGCTATCATGTCTCTGGTTTTGGTCCCCACCAAATCTTAAAGTACAAAAATATCTGGTTCTCAAAATGCTACATTGTTGAACATTAATGACAGTGGTACACTGTACTACACCAATTAAGTTGTGGGCTGGAATCAAAACAATGAACTATAGATGCTAGCAGACGCTGTAATGAAATGAGGATCATTACTATGTTTAATGAACTCAATTTCAATTTCTTTTTCAAGGTTTGGAAACTTCCCTGATTTAGTGTAAATATAGCATATGTGTGTGTACACATATAACTGTTAAAGAATGGGGAAGGAAAAAAAAGACAATGTCTGTACTGTAGCTTGCCAGCAGTGTGTGTGTCTGTGTGTGTTCTGGGCAATGCATGCATGATAAAGTAGCAGAGCACGGGACAGGGGCTCCTGAGATACAGTGGAGATGTGAGTGATTGGAGCAATGAATAAGGGGGGGACCCTGCATTGCAATTAGAAGCACTCTCCAGTGGGTTTTACCATTTTAGTGTGATTACACATGTGATTTATATGCTCAGAAAGCCTCCATCGCTCTTGCTAAGCAAACTTGCCAAATGTTGCAAAGCCTTTCCTTATTCAGATGGTTCTCCTTAGTGTAGATTTACTAATCATGAAGTGGTTCTGATTAAAGCTACGCTGAGAAGCGCCCCCCCCTCCATGTTATCAGATTTGATTTTTTTTTGGTTGTAGTCGAAATGAGAGTTACTGTTACTATCAGCTACATCGTCCAATCTACAGGCATCAGTTATCTTTGCTATTTTTATTTCCATTATTTCTCGTGTGTGCATTTCTCAGTTTTCTCCTCTACACCCTGGTACAGTTTCCCCTTTTCTTCTTTGAGGTGGTTTTACACATTAAGCCCTAGGGTTTCACAGACTTTCCACCATCATCTACTTTAATCAGTTCTATCTTCAAACAAAATAGACCTCATATAGATAAACAGGCAGATTTTCATACACAGGACGAAGCAGGACAAGGAACAAAGTTAGCCTGTGTAATACATTCACAGACACGCCCCGTAAAATCTACACTTAATTCATTATTTTGTTCCTCTGTGCATTTCGGCAGTTATGTATTCATAAATGTATCCAGCAGTTTGATGTGTGCTGCATACACATATACTGTTGTCCTTTTTTGTTTTTTCAACCTCTCTTTGACAAGTATTTGAAAAATCATGCTCACATCTCTGTGTTATAACTCCTTTGTTTTTGCACCATTTTGAAGAGAATGATTGCCTTGTATTAAAAGCTTCTCACCACTATACAAATAGATAATCTTTGCTTTCAGTTGTGCTGCCCAAAATGTATAGACAAGATGGAAACAGTGTGAGATCGCGGGTACGGGGCTTTTACTATTGTACAGTGTTCGTGTATTTCTTTCAAAATCTCTCTGAATAGAAGGCAGTGACTTGAATTGCAATGAGAAGTCAGACGATCAATGATGACAAACAAGTGTTGAGCAGTTTGAGCGTTTTTTTTTCCACAATTTTCCCTGGAAACTTCTCCTCTTTAGGGTTCTTGTCTTCATTGCTACACTCTCTATGATCAAAATGACAGGGTATGAAAAAACAAGGAATGGCTCACCGCAGGAGGCAAGGTAAACAACGAGCTGCATCTCCAACCAAGACCTAACTTCAAACTGACACCGTTTCAAAAAGTACTTTGAATCACTGCTTTTGGATGTTAGGCTATATCAAAGTTGACTGATCCCTAAATAATTTAAATTCCTCTGGTAAGAAAGAGAAAGTGTCAAAATATCAAGGATAGTCAAGGTTGATCCTATTGTTGTTTCTTTGTTGCTGTCAGTTGTTAATGCTGCTGCAAATATGCGGCGTATCCGGCAATCGAA
The DNA here is from genome assembly GCA_021432705.1 of Caranx ignobilis. Lineage (NCBI taxonomy): Eukaryota > Metazoa > Chordata > Actinopteri > Carangiformes > Carangidae > Caranx > Caranx ignobilis. The sequence goes on from MU269990.1 coordinate 57,337,843, forward strand.
GGTTCTCTGAATCGGCTGATGATGAATCTGAGAACGATGGCTGTCAGCTATGACTGAGACTCCTGTCATCACAATCATACAGATAAGAGTGAGGAACATCATAATGACCCTGTGAGGAAAATTCCCAAGTTAAAGACCTTTAGTTGTAAAATCTAAAAGATAGAGAAATACTACAAACAAATCTTCTAAAGTCCTGCCACAAGAACAAATTTAAATCAAATTCTAGTGGAATTCCTTAGAGTGTGACTTCTTTTTTTCTCATTGACTGCCTCAATGTCTTTGCTTCTATTTCCTTCATATCTCAGGAGACGACATGAAAGTGGCTTTCTGGAGCCTCTGCCCCATTCTTCTTGTGTGTGTGTGTGTGTGTGTCTGTGTGGGGTTTATATGTATGCCAACAGTCACAGGCAGTAAGAGATGCTTTCCCCCTGTAATGATCAGTGGCTATGGTGACTATTGATGTACTGTGGCTCTATGAGATCATTGAGGGCTCATACTGCAAAATGTGAGGGCAGACAAATTGGCAGGCTTCCAGAAAGAAAAATTATTACTTGAATTGTTGATTTTAACAGTTTCTACTCAAATGAAATTCACGGATCAGAAACAGAGAATATAATAATGAACCATACGATGTTGAATAGCTAATATGGCATCATTAGACATATTAATATGCGTATGTATACACATATACTGTATGCAAACACAACTGATTTTTAAAGAGGCTGACTTGCTAATTAGGATGGTTTATACGCACACGTTAACAGATGAAACTTAAGGAGACAAATGTGTAGATGTGATGCAGGAAGTGGGGTTGCAAAGGAGGTGAGGGGATTAAGCTGGGGAACGGAAGTGACATTTGCAGTGCATCACATTTGGGGCAAGAAGGTGCAATGTCTGGGCTGAGGGAAGCAAAGCAAGATTTGCATTCAAGGGAGGACAAATCTTGGCAGGCTTGGGGTACCTGTGTTAAGAGGCTTGAGGAGAGGCGGGGATTGTATTGACGAGGAAGTCCAGGAAAGATGCGTGTGGGTGCAGGATTGTGCTCCTGTGGGGATGCTCTGTCTATGGCAGCGATATGGGGCTCAGACAGCGGATTAGTGTTTCTGCTCCATAATCAATTTGCTGTCTGGATCCCATTGCACATAACCCTAAACATCCACCCCCCCGCCTGATCCTTGTTTCCTCCTTCTGCTCCCTATTTCTACCTCCACCAATTTCACTTAATTTCTCTTTGTTCCTGTTCGCCCCTTTGTTTGCTTCACCTTCAAACCCTAATTTGTCTCTATCGCTCGACCAATATAATAAACTTAGCATGAAGCCGTCCAGAATATACCTTCCTTGTGTTTTTCCCCTACTACCCTCTCTGAACCTTACATTTTCTTTGCATTTATTTCCAAAACATGTGTCCTTTTCCACAAACCATGGCACCCACTGCATTTTAGAGCAATAGGAGGGGGCTTCTGAGTAATTATATCAGTGAGTGTGCGAGTGTGTAGACATGTAGAGGTTACCCTTGGCCAAGGACAAACTATTAGCTCCATTTCACCCTTGGGTCCAAGCTTGCTGCCATCTGCTCCAGAGCTTAGGGGTCATAATACTGGTTGACCAATCAATAATACATTACATGCTGGCACTGAGTGTCAGCCCTGGTTATGACTTTCTTTGCTTATTAAAAGTAAGGCATGCTGGAGTGGAAATACTGTATATTTCCCAGTAGCAAGCAATGTCACAATATAAATAGTACAAAGTGAAATTAAAAACAAAATTTCTGTTTGCCCAAAACCAACATGCTGCCCATCAACACTGGCTGTTTTTGTATTCTGCCTTCATTTTAAATAAAGTCTCAGAGAAAATAGGGTTCCTTTCTCTGAGGACAGATGTTGCTGGCATTTGCTCAAGGTGTCTGTTCCTCAGTATGTGTGTGTGTGTATATGAATATATGTGTGTGTCTGTGTCTGGGGAGGGGAGGAGTACTTTGAGATGAAAGCCCAGAGAGACAGCTTAGGGGAGACGCAGAGACAGCAGGTGGTGCTAGGTGCTCCTGTTGCGGGTGAAGGAGGTAGAGAGTGTTTTTTTTGTGTGTCAACAGATCAATAAGTGTGAGACTGGGAGACGACTATCCATTTCAAATTCTCTGACACAGACAGAGATAAAGGTGAAAGATGTAGTCTCGGCAAAAAGAATGACAAACGCACTGTAATGGTGACTGAAAAATAACACGGCTGCATCTGTCCAGTCGGGTTTCTCACTCTCCATTACACACGCATCCAGGCTTTGGAACAGAAGAAATGTAAATACTGTGGCTCAATCAGAGGCCGAGACTTGACCCCACTAATGACACAACAGCTTGGCTTAACGCGCGTGCATGCATATACAGTATGCGCGCATACAAAAACATTCACGCACACACGCGTGCACACAGCTCCACTGTCAGCCACTGTCCACAGCCCTCTTATTAGACCAGGAAGACTGTCACTGCTTCTGATTCCAGCAAGCACACATAGATGAGAGCTACTAATTGCCTTGCTGGGGCACCGACGTGACTTGCATGTCACCAGATTGGCTTAGAGGCAAGGGAGGACTGATGTGCATAGGTGACTGTGGAGCATGTTTGAGGGTAAGAGGTGCAAAGTATAAGAGGGGTAAAAAAAAAAGAAATGGAAAGTGTGTGTTTTTGTGTGCGTTATTATGCAAGATGAACACTTGTCAGCCTTGTGGTGGTTGATGGCAGTAGGACCTGAGAGAGGAGGCTTTGAAGGGTCCTTAGTCGCTGCTAAACTATCCTGCTATAAAAAGGTGAACATGAATCACAGTGGCAGTCTTACCTTGGCCTGGCTTCAATGTCGTGCTGAAAATGATGAGAACAGAGAGAGAGAGAGAGAGGGAGAGAGAGAGAGAGACAATAAAACATTTAAAAATCTTTGCACAGGTGTTGTGGATAACGAAAAAAAAGGCAAACAACATTATTTACATCGACTTGGTCCACAGCTGTTGTGGGCTCTAAATCTGACCAATTAATTTTCACTTTCATCCACCAGTTGTGCTCATGTATATTCATGAGCTTTTAAAGAAGCAGTCTGGAACAAAGCAGCAAATGAGCTGCACATTCACTGCATTCACGCACCGTCTTTATCGTTTCATTTTGAGTGGGATGCAAAAGATTTTTCAATGTCAAAATGATGGACGTGACTCACTGACTGCCAGCACGAAGTGCTCTGACAGTCACTGAAAGCTACAGGTTCATTCATGTGCCAAATACAAAAATTACTATAATTCTTTTAAATCATATTTCAAATTCTGTCAGTTCCCGAGAGATGTAATTACAACATTTCACAAAGCTTGCCCGTGACATATAAATTATAGCTGGGAATTTTCTCATAGACCTGTAAACTACTCACTTCGCATATCAAACGCACAGCTCCAGTACACGTATATAACACTAGAAATTGCTGTTACATACTAATGCCAAAGTACTGGCTAAAACTTTCCTAATCTTAGTTGGTCTGCTTTCAGTCAAGAGGACCTTCAGCGTCTTCTGTTACCTTTCATTTTCTGCCTAGCACAGACTGCACTGTTGTACTGGACCTTAACTAACCAGTGCTGGGATGGCTGAGACAGAAAAGAATCTCCATGCTGTGCTCCCAGGCAGCATAGGAGATGAGAGGAGAGCTGATGAGTGGAAGCTGTGGAGTGCTGACTGGCTGTCTGCCTCACTGACTAAGATTTGGCTCTAAATTTAATTAGCTTCAGATCTGGACAAATACGCGATTTCAAATATTGGAACTCAGTGAGATTTTTCTTGATTTACCTTGTCATACACTTCAGAAGACTCAAAAGTTAATTTGCGAAATAAGGGTGCAAAACTGACAATCACCACAGAAGCTCTCGAGTGGCTGCTGAAAGACCCTCTGCACAGAGCACACATTTGCAAACTTTTCTTCCACTATAGCCTGGTAGGTAAGTTGGAGAGTAGCAGGTTACAAAACAACAATGCTTTAGAGACATAATATGTATTTATGTGTAACAATGGCATTGTAATATTCTTAGCAATATTATGCTTCCCTTGAATCAATTATCCTATCCTGTCATTCATAACAGGAGGGTAGAATTCCTGGTGTTCAGATTGAGCATAATATACAGTGTACATATTTGTTCAGCATCAACGTAGCAGCGCACCACATCAAACAAATTTCATTTTGTTGATGATGCCGTCTAAGTAAATGTTGAATTATGCATTCTCAATTTATTTGATATTTATTTTGATTGCATTATATTACAGCAATGGAAAATGTTATGCTGCTGTTATTTGTGTACTTTGTTTTCATTTGGTCTAATTAAGGAGTTTTGTAGAGCCACTGCCCACAAAGCTGAAAGAACTATGCTGCGAAAAAGAAGCTGATGGCTATAGAGCTTTGTAAGTACAACAGTGTAGAGAAAAGTCAAGCCTTGAGGGGCAAATAGTACCAGTTTCACAATTTCCTTTCTTATTCACATGGCTATGGGCAGTACAGTGAATAGCTGAACACACATAAGAACTGGTATCTCAAAGCTAAACACAGTTGCTAGGTTACCTGTCAAACAGATGCCACCTAAAAGTGTTATATTTGCGATTAATTAAAAATATCAATTTCATAGCACGATGCCCTTGAACTGTTTGAATGAGAACAATTTTTCAAAACGGTGTTGTTAACTCAACAGCTGAACAGAGGAGTGTCACTCACAATTGAATTAAGGTTAATTAATATTTGTAATACACTCATCTTAATCTGGTTTTTGTCCGGCTTCTTCAGAGCATGGTGCACATTTTAAATGATATCTTCAGCATTTGGGACCTCATATTTGGTAAAAGACAGGAACAAAATGCTTTGCAACTGTTCCACTGCTGAGCAGGAACAGTACACCTAGCAACCACCACACTGTAATCAATCTGGGCATTTGTCTGTATCAAACTACATCTACTAGAAGTGCTTGTTTTTGCTATTGACATACTGACAGGTTCGCGCTCTTATTATACGTGTGTGACAACAATGTGAGAACTTACAAGAACAGATACTTCAGTAAAGTGAAGTTGATGGCGAATAACTGAAAATTCTGCCTGTGCCTGTTTCTCTACAGTGTGATACCATGTACGCTGAAGGTAATTTAGATATGAAACTGATGAGAGCAGTAAAATAACCCTGAAGCATTGTGTCTGGCTCTAGTCTGACATTAAATATGAGGAGAAGGCAACACAAAATCTGTATAGCTTGTGTGACAAGTTATAAACCAAAGACAAAGAGCCAGTATACAAATGGTGCCAGAGAGGAGGAAAGACCACAACCTTAACAAAGCACCCCAAAGACAAACATCTAGATCAATAACACAAACTAAATAACTGATCGACTGCTCTTCTGTGAGGTAAAAAAAAAAAACTTTTATGAATGGAGTTCTACCAGAGTGATACAACGGGTGTGTCTTATTAGACAAGGCTTTTACTCTTTGACAAAAAGGGTTGTATCTCTGTAGAAAGCCGATCCATAATGCTGCCAGGCACTTACCATAACAATATGAACCTGTCAATTGCAAAAATAAGCACTTTTAGATGATGCACTTTGATACACAAGCACATCGCAGCAGCTATTTATCGAGCTGCAAAGATTTCTGTCCCTTAAAATCATTTATACCTGAAAACATGAGAAATGAGGCTGAGGTTTAAAACTCCTTTGGGAGTTATCCCCAGGAAATGGGGTTGCAATTAGCTCACGTGGTGAATTATTGATAAATTATCAATTTGCACTGTTTTTAAAGGTATAAGATTAGACTATTCCCCAGCATACAGCAACAGCATGGTAAAAGGCAGAGTGCTTTCAACCCTGTCTTAGAGCAGTTCATTGGTGACCTGGGTCATGAGTCAGGGTTGGGTCAGTGCTGGAGACTTGCAGTGCCTGACTAATGAGGCATCGTGGCTTTGTTTTCGTGCCATGAGGGCTTTATAGCTTGAACAGTGTTGAGCCTCCGCCTCCATGTTTCTAAACATAATCACAGACTGAAGGAACCTCACACAACCTCTTCAGCCATACATGGAAAATAGCATACGCTACAATTTCACAGTAAAGTAAGTGATGCAGACACAAGGGCACAAAGGGCACAAGTTCAGTGGTGCTGGCTTGCAGGAACATAAAAGTGTCTGCCTGTTTGTCTATTATACCATTATTATTATTCTGTTCATGCATCTCCTTCTTGTCTTTTTCATGTGTTATACTCAGTATTACAATCTAGTCATCAGAGAATGTTCCACATTGAGCTGTTCTGCAAGTGAGTACCTGCTTGCAGTTTTTTAATGAAAGTGCGAGGCCTGAGATCTGATAATAATTGGACAGTTGGAAGTTTTTAATATCCCCCCCTGTGCATTGGTCAATATTTTATTTTCCACCCTTGATGGTACTGTTCATTGTGTTTGTGTATGTGTCTACACCTGTGTGTTCCCGTGCCTAAATTAAAAGAAAGATAGGAGAATATTAACAGAAATGGTGGTATTTTGTTGGTTCGACCTTCATCAATAAGACTCACCTCAATTATGTAGTTTATTCTTTGGGAGGAGTTTAAAAGGATGGGTATTATTCAGGTGAGAAATATTTCACAGTGTAGCTATTCCACCCCACAGGCTCTCTGTTACATGGCTGCAGCGCACTAGATTGATGTGCTTACAAAGGCAGCAATCGCTTCGGCTTGGCTCTGGAGGTGCTAGTGTTTCTTTTCTTGTAAAAAGTTGGAATCAAAGCACTACTTCTAAAAAGTGCTGGAGGCTATAACTGTTGCTCTCTAGCAAACAGGATTAGATTGTGCTTTAGAGGAGAAGAAGTAAACAAACCCCACAAACAGCAAACAGGGTTAACGTATTCAAATGTGTATTTCCTTTTGAACAAAGCTGAAGGTATTGGCTGAGTTTCCAGTGTTTTATATCATGACTTCAACCATGGATTTCAAATCCTCTACACTTCTTCTCCACGGTGCTGAGAATGACTTTCCACGACTGCAGCTTTTGCTGGTAGCAGTATGTGGTGCAGAAACAAGAGATGAACTAATTAACAGATCAAAACAAAATGAATTTTGGAAAGATGAGCAGTGCAATACAATGTATATTGCTTTTAAATACTTATTTTACTGTTACTGGCAAAACAAACATCATCTTTTTTTAATTTTGGAACTTTTTACAGACTATATTACTTTTAAATGCTAAGGCCAAATATCACAGACATGTAGTAATGAGACATGTGAAGGACTGTAGTTCAATGTGCCATTTGTGGGCACAGCCACTATGAGGCAGACAGTGACAGAGAGAGTAAACAAGTAGGAGAACTCATGTCTGAGTCAGTTACTCTACTCATCTAAACTGTGTCCAAAAATGACTGCAGGAGTTGGTGGTATTCCTCTCTGCTGGTATTCATTCACTTCAGATCTTACTGTTCCACTGTTTGACACATTATTATACACTTCTGTCCAACTTGCCTCAAATTATGTCTATGCACAAAATCACAATCAGACACACTTGCTGGATAAGTGTATTACGCCTCTCTACGCCTACACACATTTCTCTTGTGACCATGCATCTCCAAACAGCACTATCCATAATTGTATTACTATAATATACTATATTATGTAATCCGGCAATAAGTAACACATGAGAACAAATAGGGTAACCACTGGCAATCATTTAGGGCCTTAATGAACCTGGCTCACTATGGATTCATTTCTCAGCTAGAAAAACAATCTGCTACTATACCATTACTTGTGCCGCACAGCATCACACTCAAGAACACTCAGGCCTCCTTTCTTAATTGTGGTGACTGAAGAATGGCAAGTGGCAAAGACACCGCTGGGATCTTTTATTTCAGAAGGCTAAAAACAGCCGGCCCTTCAGTGCTGAAATGAGACTCAAGGGAAAGTATGAAGTTATGTAAGCGCACTTCTTCTTGTTGTGTTCATGTACACGCAAATATAACTGTAACTGCACACATACTTTGGTGCGAACCTAACTTTGACTGACGGCCTAGTTTATAAAAAGAAAAGGAGCCGTGCACCCAGCTGCTGTGTTCATAGCTGGAAAATACTGTGGCCGGAGGAGAAACATAGTTGCTTCATCAGCACAGTAGCTCAGAATTTATTTGGATCCAACTACCTGTAACACACCGACACAGGTGACTGTAGGAAAAGAAAACTGCATTTCTATACATAAAAATAAAGCATGCCTGGGCGAGTACGGCACTTTAACCTAGAACAAAAGCTGTCTATGGTGGCACCTGTTTACCATATTTATTTTTACTGTACTGACTGCACAGAAGGCGCCACAGTCATTAGGGAGATAATAGTTTAAGTGGAAGGCCTGGGATCAAGCCTCCATGGCACCAAGCCCTCTCAAGCAAGCACTCTAGGCCACACCAGAACCAGACAAAGACAGACTGAGATGCCACTGCTGACTATCCTATGCTGTAAATCATCAATCATCGCTATTTACACCATGCACCATATAGTCTGTGACACATGATCAACAACAAAACAGCTTTGTATCTGGCTGGACAATTGTTTCTAATTGTTTATTGACAAGAGCAATAGCGCATGGTTTTAAACGGCTGCCCTTAGTAACAGTGTTGGCACCAATCTACTGTGTTCAAAGTTTAGATTAATTAATTATTGACCCTGTGTCCTCAGCTCTAACCAGACTTCATGATGTAACGTGACACTATCATTCAGGGTGTCAGAAAAGCTCGGATGCATTGGTTTTTCATATATTTCTGGCAGCTGCTTCCAATCCTGGTTCACAAGAAGATGTAAGTTTAAACTAATTACTCAGGTGGATCCAGTATAATTGTCAGACAAATTTTTGATAGTTTAAAGAGTCTACCTTAAACATACATTGTAAGTAGGATGGACATCCCATTAATTTTTTACACAAAGAAATTACCTCAGATTCATTCAGAGGGTATATTTGAACGCCCTTGACTACATCGGATCGGCGTAGTTTAATGAATTATGTAAAGAGTACGAGAATATGAAGACAAAACTTTGTGTTCCAAGTATCCAAAAGCTTCAAATATCGCACTAAATAAATTACGGCACGCTGAATGTCAGTCACGCTGGGCTTCTGTGACATTATCAGCTTGCTAACCTCTCTACCTGCACTTTACTGTGAGTCAGGCTCAAAGTGCTGATTGTATATAACCTGTTCAAGAGGCAGAATGAGGAATGAAGGATGGAAGAAAGGTTCTTCTCACCAGCGCTCTGTGGAGTGGTGCGGGCGCTGCTACGAGGACCTCTGCGACCGCCGCCGGACCTATTTCCTGCGCCTCGGCTTGTTCCAGCAGGCAGAGCTGGTGCGTGATGTTGGCCATCTCCTCCTGCAGCCGCTCCGTTTGGACGGTGATCTCTGCGATTTTCTCGGCGGCAGACGCCGTCAGGAACGCCTCTTTGAGGTCGACCAGGTGAAGGGTCCTCTTCTCCTCCAGACGGACCAGCTTGCGAAGCTCGTCGAACTGGCTGTTCACGTAGTCCTCTAGCTCATCTGTGGACATCTGTGACGCATAGAGGAGAAAGAAACAGACAGGAGAGGAAGTGATTGGGTGGATTTATGAGTGAGGAGAGAGATAATGTCCTGCCATTATTTTAAATTAATCAAAGTGAATTATTTCACTGTTGGTATGAATCACTGAGACTGATCAATAAAACAGAGAAACACAGATATGCATCACCAAGTCAATCCAAAAGTAAAAATATAGATAAGAAAAGTGGACACGTATGAATTTAACATCCAGTGATCAAATATAGAGATAAACAGAGAACCACCACAGTATAGAGAAGAAGCAAAATGAAATGTCTATTTTTCACTTTGACATACGAATATAATTTTAGGAAACCCACTGGCCTCTGTCATGCAATAGCTAATTGATAGCTTGAAGCAGATCCCCTGAACGCAAACTCCATGCATCCCATCTGCAGATAGAGACCTCAGAGGCTCCTTCTACCACAGCAAGCCATCTGTTTGGCTTTCAAGGCAAGCGAACTGCTCACCGAGATACCCTTTTAATTCCTTTCCCTGTTCCCCCGATGAGGCTCTCTTTAAATATGACTCATTACTTTAAAACACCTCAATAAACAGACGCCTCCCTCCAATCCTTCCCACTGAGATGGCTCCACCTCCAGCGCAGATGCTGTCGTGAGGTAAAACACCCCCAAAGTCCCTTGTCATGATCTCTGCTCCTGAATATGTTATAATCACTTCAATCTACGAACATCAGCTGCTCGCTCGCTCCTCTTCCCCTGGGCAGAATTTCACTTTCTTCCTTTCCGTCTATTTTATCTTGTTTCCCCTCAGCCTCCCTCTCTCTCTACTGAAGCAAGGAATCATCAGTCTTCACTGAGGTTGGCAGAACTGAGGCCCCAAGGGGCCCAAAGTTTTATCGTGTTTTTGCCATTTCTGCACAAGCAATCAGATTCTCCAAATTGCCCATTAAACCAAGCGCGAGGAGTAACATTTTTAATTTACTTTCTTTGTATGAGCAGAGAAAAAAACATGCGCATCATTCACTGCAAAATAGACAGAGGGATTTAGGTAACATCTAATTGGAAAGTTATTTTCTTCAATTTTCCAAAATCAATGCCGTTAATACATGTATGATAGAAGATGAACAATGGATCACAATTGGGTTTGACAAGCAACAGGTTCCCTGTCTTGTTCAAATACACAAATGAAATCTGCGAATGTGGAAGATTGAAGAGCTTGAAACAGCTTTTCAGATCTTCTTCCTAGGCCTCTGGGATGAAATTCTTATACTTTAATATACAGAGCAATAGATGGAAGTACTTTGGATATAATAAATCCATACGAAATTACACCACAGGCTGATTAAATCTTCTAGAAGACTCATCATTTTAAAACGTGAGCAGTGAGCACTTAAAAAACACATTAAGAGATGACAAGGCATTTACTACTTCATTTGGTGCCGGGACTAGAATTTAATGCTGAAGCTGTTGCTCATATTTTGACAGGTGTGCAAATTCATCAGGGGTGAACTAGCTGACAAATACGCAAGAAATTTAGCTTTTGCTCTTTCCAGCTGTTGCAACTGGTGTTTGGTAGATTAAAAGTCAAGACTTAGACATGGCATTTAGAAACTGACTTTGCAATTTCTATAACTAAAAGAATAAACAAGATGATTTCATGACTGAGCTCATTTTCAGAGAAGCTCAGTTAAGGTACTTAAATCACAGTTTTCATCAAATGACGACAAGTTTCTTTGCTTGTTTTCACCTCTCTGACGTCTTACTCAGAACTGACTCTGACTCCGGTGTCATAGACGCTGTGTAATATCAGCCAATTCAATTCCAAAATTAATTTTTGACATCTGCTAGACTGGTCAAAGTGACTATAATGATCTGTATTTTCTTATCTAAGTGAGATAATGCAGCTTCTGAACTAAGAAATCAAGTCATTTTGCAAAAGAAAGAGTTCAAGCCATGACCAGTAAGGATTAATGTTCGCTAGATAAATTTACTAAGGTTGGCCTAAATCACATACATAATCAATGTATGTATAAGTATCTGTTCTGTAAAGGCAAAACAACCTGAGTTTAAATATATGGGAGGCTCCAACACTTGTGACAACTAATGAATATGTCTTTGTGGTACTTTCAGGGAATGAAGAAAAGCAGTTGGCATAAATCTTAAAGAACAATGCTTCCCAAAAGCAAAGCTACAACATGAAAAGGGCAGCCAGAGGCCTATAACACGTATCATCTTTAGTATCTTATCTGTCATTAATCTGACACATTCCATCACCACATCTCACAGTCTCCAGGACCTCCTGCCCCTCCATCGTGTGCCTGTGGCCTCAGTGGCAGATGGGAGCCGTGATCTTGGATCAGTGCTCTTTGTGTTTGTCGGAGCAGGAGCCCTCTGCCCTTGGACCTCTCACTCAGTCACAGAGTTTCTCTGAGAATTTGTCCTGCTAGCAAGGAAGAGGCATTCATGCGTGCTAATCTTCATTTGCATTGCTGCAAGCTGAGGCCATGAAATGAGGCCTCGGGAGAGACAACGGCACACGGCTTACAAGGGCAGAGTTGGGGTAGAGACGAGGGATGAGAGAGAGAGAGAGAGCACACAGAGGTAGGACATCAGGCCAGCAGATTAAGAAAGCTCATTTCTTTTTCAAGCAAATGGATGATGTTAGAAAAACAGATAAGCCCAATTCTTTTTCACTCATGTTTCTAACATGCTCTGTGTTATTACTATATAGCCTTTCTTATCTAAGAAAATAAGGGGTATGCTAGCAAAAAAAAAATAAAATACAGACCTCAAATATACAATGTAATCTGCAGTCATTCCAAACCAATATGGTTATTTCTACAAAAAATGGCAACAAGAACTTTCATTTCATTTCTTTATGGAAAGTGGGGAGGGAAAAAATGGTGGAAAAAAGGTTCTTGTGACTGAAAATGTTTCCTAAATAAAAAGGAATCAGTCCATTACTAGAAATAGGAAACTTCTAATACAGTCCACCATCACATCACATGATAGCAATGTAGCAAGGCACAAATGCAATTACCTTTACACACTTCTTTACTGTTTGGCCGGCTGCAGGGAATATTGTGCTACTCAAAATCTAGTTCAAGGCTGGACCATGTATGGTCAAAGGTGAGAAACCACTGTAAACAAATCACATCACACATCCTATACGGATTCTGCCTAGTGTCAGCTGGTTTCAGCCCTGCGTTTGCTTCCCTCCTACTGTCTGTTCGCACATATACAGTATTTTATCACAGCCAAATTCCCAATAAAGCTGTTCTCATTTAGGTGTTTTTCTTTTTCTGTTGTCAGAAAATGGAACAAGTATGAAATAGCAAGTGAAAAGCAGCCTATTAAAACTGCATGTAAACTTTACATGCAGCCTTTACCAAGCTTCTGCTACGTTCCAGTGTTTGTAACAGCAACACTGTTTAACAAAATCACCAAGCACATGCGCTGAAGACAGAGGCTGTGATTTTGTCTATAATCTATCAGTGAAATAAGCACTCAGAGATAAACATAGAAGCACTGTGCACTGGATCCAAAATAGTTTCAACTAGCATTATTTCCTCAAAATGTGATACTGACCTTTATTTACCTCAACTGCAGACGGCACTAAGTCTTCATTTGCAGTACACTTGTGCCTAATTCCCATGATTGATATATATAGTTGATCATACGACTTTTCAGTACAAAGTCTCATTCTTTTGCTCCCATTTGTTGAGTTAATACTTCCTCTAACTGTTTCGGTGGCCAAGAACCCTTTATTTCTTAGCAGGCTTTTATTGCTAAGGTGACATGTTGTAGTAAACATATTGCCTCATTTTGTGTTGCTGCTCTCTCTGTTGTTTACATGCTGCTCTTTTTTTGTTTTGTTTTTAGATTAGCAGTGACCGATGGCTTCCTCTTCTCCCACTCTCCTGCACTCTCTTGCTCAGTCTGTCTTATGTTTGCTTATTCCTCTGCCTCATTTAGTAATAATAGTACATGAAATGAAAGTAGTTTATTGCAACCCAGCCAAAAAAAGAAAAGAAGCAAAGAGCCAAAGCCCTTGGGAAAGAAAACAGATCAGTGTATTACTTCACACTAAAATAGAAAATAAAAGTAACCTGAAAGGAGATGGCAGTGAAAGTAGCCCCAGCTTTTAATCTTAACCTTTTCAGTGACACATGGGCCATCTACAAAGATATTTTAATTTCTAGTTAACTCAGTTTTAACAAATACCACCTTATTTGAATTTATAAGAGAAGCCAACCACTCTGGTGCTTCAAAGAAACAATATATATTTTTAAGTATGGAGATGGAGAAAAAAATGTTTTATCTAACTTTGATGCCACTGAATAAGAGAGAGTTCAAAAGCCTCATTTCCTTTGAACATTCTTCCTACCAAAACAGCATCAGTTGTGCCACTTGTCTCCTGTCTGTTGTGTGTGGGGCTTTTTTTCAGAAAACAATTAAAAGAACATTAGGAGTAAATGGATCTGAACTTGAAGTTGTCCTTGCCCTTAGCATTAATGGCCCGGTTCCAAGTGATCACTACTCTTTCTCTCTCATGCTCTCTTTTATCTCCCCCAGAAATTAGATTCTCCAATTTGGTCCCTAACACAAAACAGTAATACAGGGAAAGTTAATTCGAAAAACACCAGGTCTTCAAAAGTCATATAAAGTAATAGAAAAAGGGGGAAGTAAGATAAGTTAAAAAAAAAAAAAAAAAGAGAAGAAAAATGAGACAGAATGTCTTTAGTTTTATAATAGCAGAGTTTCAATATCCAGCACCTTGTTATTGGTTTTGAGTGAAGCAATGTCAGCCAAGCAACTTTCTGGGGGAATGATACCAAGTAATTCAATTAAAATGCTGTGAGCGGTGATAGAAAAGGAATGACAGCCTTAAAGAGCAATAGAAGTGGGGGTGGGTGGGTAAAAAGGGAACTGAAGGCAGGCGGAGGGAGAAAGGGATGAAGGTAGAGGAGGACAAGAAAAAGCAGGATGAATGAACCTAACAGCGGCGGCCAAGTCTTTTCAAGCCTCTCCCGTCTGTTCCTCAGCCCCGGCTCCCTAAGACAGCTTTAATGTGTCTGCTGCTCTTGTAGATTTTATGAGGCGGGGAAAATGGATGTAGCCACTGCACACATGTACACAGTTGTGAGTGGGCCGACGTTGCTGTGCTGCCTCCAGATATCGGACTCCTCTCTGTGTAGCTGCAGAGAGCAGAGCGCACCCTAGACGACACCCTGTGTGGTGGAAAGTGAGTAAATAAAACATGAGTGGGGGCAAATATGCTGACTACCTGCTGTCCTGGTCTGAAGCCACAACATGCTCCAGATATCCTCTCCAGCTCTCTCACGATAAGTAACGCCAGCTGCCTGGCTGACAGACAGCCATCTAGGCCCCTCATGCTACGTTACGCCTCTGGTTATCCATTAATATGTATGTAGCTTCATCACTGCTTTTTGCATTATATTCCATTCTCCTGTGGAGAACGGAGATATGAGCTTTGAGAGATTAAAATCCCCACACCTGCGGCAAAGTATATAATTAAACGGGCTAGATTTAATAAGCAAACAGCAGCTAAGAGTTAAATCTTTTCATCCACCTCTCACCTCCTTACAGACAGTTGCTCACACCTCTGCCTCTCTGAAGTCTTTTAGGATGTCAGAACCATGCAATTTAACCTCCCCCAACTTCCAATGTCTATCTCTTTCTCTCTTTGCCTTTCTCTCTCTCTCTCTCTCTCTCACACACACACACACTTTTCCTCACCAGGAGCAGTCACTCTGATGGTTGCCTGTCATGCATAATAAGAGACACTGACATTTGAGAGTGCAGAGAGGACACGCCGACAAATCCACATAATGGTTTCTAACGCGGTGCCCTGTGAGTGAGCAGGTAAGTGGTTTTTCGCCAAACACACCGCAGCTCTACAGTGGAGTTGCACAAGACTAAATGTCCAAGAAGTCCTCAGGGAAGCATTGATATTTCAGTATGATAATGGACGTTATAGTCATTCAAATTAACTTCCTGCTTTATACCACTGTGCTTGGGTCACACTTCTGCAGGTACTGAGGAATAATCCTGTGTGCCACTGCCACTTCTATCTGACAGGTTCAAATATGGTTATAGAAACAGTACATAAAGCAGAAGAGGAGCTGCAAGGGTGGCTGAGGGAGCAGGTGCGACCAATGTCAACTGCAAATAGCTGAGACCTAGCTGTAGATTCAGGATCATGTTGCTCACCGTTACATCTCTTACTGCACAAATACATAACGTCTCTGGTCGGGATTTATTTTCTGTGGTAGAACATGTTCCCACTATGGCATCTGTAATGGAAATACAGGCACTATTTTCAAGGTTGACTTGACATGAAAATTCAGTTTGAGTTGCTTTTGTTTTGGCTGATGACTGTGGCGACTGTGTGTGAAATGCACTAGGCGCCCTTTTTACTCAGACCGCAACCCGGTGAAGGTTAGAGAAAAGGGTTTAAATAAGGTTGAGAGTATTGCTTCGGCCTGTGGTGCTTATTTCACGATTTCGTTTCATGTGACTGACTGAGACAGTCTTCTGGTCTGATTGGCACAAAAAAAAAAAAAAAAATCAATGTCACTTCCCCATCCCTGATTAACTACCATCGCATGCTCCTGCACCACTGCCATCAGTATAAAACCGAGGTTAACCTCACCGGCTTGAGTGTTGAAGTGTGGGTGTGGGTGGATTAAAGAGGTGAACACAACAAGTGAAAAATCTACTGCCAAATCGAAAACAACAGTAATGTAATAAATATTAGTGTTGTGAATGTTAATATTGATTCATTATTAATATGACAGCTTGTGAAGGTGTAATGAGCTGTACTGGGTTACACTGTATTGAAAAGTGTTTTCTTATTTGTTTATAATATAAAATGAAGAAAGAAAAATATTAGAAACTTTACAATTTAACACGGTGTATAATACACGGTATCAACCCAGAGTGAGCACAAGGATTTTTTGCCAACTTAAGTTCAATAAGGGTTTAAAAACAGCTAGGGGGTACTGAGTATTCAGCATTCCTCTGTTTTATACATGACAATGCATAAGACAGTCACTTTCAAAACAGAAACCCCTGCCTTAGCACGGAAGTGCTGAGTCAAGAAAGTGATATCAACTGAAGCCTGAAAATGACATGACTCAGTAATCACACAATGATGCCATCATTCCTATGCTTCAAATGGAATTATGTTTGCAGAAACCCAATAGGCAAGATCTGTGATCTGTGAATGGGGTGGCATGAAAAATATATGGATTGAAATAATTGGCTCTCGTGTTTACTACCCAGTGCCTTTATGACATAATCTCTTTCTAATCCCTCTTTGTCTCATTCTAGACTGCTGTGTCTCCACCGCTGCAGCGTCTATACCGCTGCAGTGCTTACTGCTATACAAACTGAATTAGAAATGAGTAATTGTTCTTTTTCCCCCCTCTGCTATGGCTCCCCATGGTTTGAAACTGGGTTCAATCAAGGTTTGTTTTTAAAACCTTACCAGGAACCCACAAAGGCTAATAAGATGGGTCATTAAAGTAAAATAAAACAAATGGTGTACGACGCTACTGCAAATTATTTTATACACGTATACTGCCCCCGCTATCCCCTGTTGGTACATTTAGAGAAAAAAAAAAAATAAATCTGTGAAATATGCTATTTGCAGCCAACGCAGCTACACTGATGTCAGTTTGCTACACATGTTCAGTTGCTCAAATGCAAAAAGAGAACATCTGGACACATCAGTGGGAGATATCCTTTAAAAGAAAATCTTCAGTAACTTTAATCTAACCACATGGCACAGTCATACAATGAAAAGCATTGCAATATGCTACCCTGTCATTCCTTGCAAGGAGGTCAGATCTATCTTTTGTTGTTGCAGAGGAAATCTCATTTCATTTGATAAGAGTTAGAGGGAGCTCATTACTAAATGAGAACAGTTGAGCGCAACTCTTCAGGGAGTTACTGTCTTGCTCGTGTAGGGATTCCACTCAGCTCTCTGTTCTAAATACAGGAGTTTGACTCACCTCAGGGTTGGCCCACTTGGTCTTGATCTTCTCAGCCATCTGCTGTGTACAGCCCAGAAGGTCATAACCCTGCCTGCTCTACAGGTGGAGCAGACAAACAGGCAATAAACACAACTGAGTATTCCATTACATAAGGGCATCAAGTCAGATTCCTACTGTTTTTTAGTGGTACAAAAGTAGAAACACTCACAGTTTGTTAGTTACTTGCTGTTAATGATAAAAAAAACAAAAAAAAAAAAACACCAGTTAACTTAAAATGCATGGCTCAACACAAAGACTGGCTCAGAACATTGGTAAAATAAAGTTTTTGGGATCATACACAAAAGGTACGATACATTTCTGACAGGTCACCAATCGATCACAGGTTTAAATTTGACATGCTACACGCTCAATGCTGTGTACTTTGACAGGAAATCATACCACTACTCCCAGTGATAAAGGATTTCTTTCATATGAATACACTGGCTCAGGAAGCAGGATAAAAGCTAAAGTAGGTTTAGAGTAAATAATGCGGCCTCGGGCTGGGTGTGTCCGTTTGTGTGTGGGTGTGTGACCCCTTTTGTTTCTCGTCAATCCATACGCGGCCATGATGTAAGAGTAAACCAGTGAAGTGTGCTGCTCTACTTTCATTGTCCACAAACACACATGTACAGTCAGAGAACCATCAGGGTTGTTACTACAGTAGCCAAATGTGCCGGCTTTGCATGAAAATTTTCAATGGAGCTGTCTCTGAGATTTTCTGTTACAGTTTATTTTAATGTTAACAAACAAAACCCCTTTGACTGCTCAAAATATTTAATCCAAAACTAAGTCCTGGTTTCTGATACTATCACGGCCCTGTTAATTGGCCCTCTGTGCAATAAAGCAGTCCGGAGGTGCTCAGTGAGCTGATAGTATCTGACTCAAAACGGTATTATAATCATCACAGATGCTCTGCTCTGCAGAACAGAGCCCTCAGTGATGATTCTCCAAATCCAGCACAACATTAACCCAGTTTACTGGACCAACTGCAGTGCTGCGCTGAATGACTGGTGACTCACTGGACCTATTACAGACACCTGCATCAGAGAGCCATCTAGGAAATGAAGGAAGGGTGCAGCCATAATTGGTGCCGAGCCAAACGGACATTGAGGAGATATTCATTACCTTTAATTTCCCTTTCACAATTTTCATAGAAATTATTCATGTTCCTGTATAATTGAATCAATTTATTAATGATGTCATGTGGGTGATCATGAGACATTGTTATGTTTAAAATATTACACCAAGCTTTTAAGAGCCTTGGTGAGTTGACTTTAAGAATACAGCGCCTACAGCTATTAACATACTACTTTCTGCTGAATTTGAAATACAAACCAAAGAGGTGACGCTCTGAATGCATTATGTTACACACTACAGAGCTGCAGATGTGGAGCGCACCACGGTGATATATATAAAATATCAGACAGGGCATGCACAGTAAATCACAGAGCATTAGTCTGCTATATATAAACCTGTCATGTTCTGATGGTGTTACTCACCTTCTGCCACACATATGCCTCATGCAGAGTAATGATCTCATGATCCTTGTGCTCGCCCTGCACAGCGCACACCACGCAGATTATCTTCTCATCTGGTTTACAGTAGAGGGAGCCTTCCTGCCCGTGCTCCTTGCAGCGCAGTCTCTCCACTGTCACAGTGTCCCTCTTTCCAGCCTCTCCAGCAGCCATGGCCTCCTGCCCTGCCTCTGCACCCTCAGCTCCATCACCCAGCTCAGCTGCCAGCGGCAGACCATTCTGGGCTCCCGCTCTCAGCTCAGCATCAGCATCCTCATCTCCATTAGCAACTGCCACTCCAAGCGGTGCCATCTCCTGATTTGCGCCCATTCCAGCTGCCCTCTCGGCATCAGCCTCATCCTCAGCTCCACTTCCAACTCTGGAGTCTCTGTTGGTGCCAGGTCCATTAGCTTGTGTTCCCTCATGGTTATAAGGCATTAGCGGATGATGTGTCCTGCTGGCATGTCTCTCAGCATGCACAGGGCAGAAGGCAAAGCTGCAGGCATGGCACACTTGTGTGGCTGGTTGGGCCTCGTCAGGCTCGCACTCATCACATGAACCGTCCATCTGTGGCAGCTCCTCCTGTTTCACCCCCATGGCTTCTTCCTGCAGTTCCCCTTTGTGGTCCATGGCGGCGGATAATAATTCTTGGGATCAGAGAAGTAAGTTATAGGAGACACACAGAGCTGAGGACAGAGTATTAATAGCGGTGACCTTTGGTGAACCGTTCTCACATTTGTACAGGGGAAAGTCCAAGATCCTCAGGACTAATCCCATCTGATATAGTATCCCCACAACAGATGATAAATGGAGGGAGGCAAAGTCCACAGGAAACAACATTCGGGGGAACATTATCACACATGCAATACACACACACACACACAAATAAATGCATCATTCTGCAAGGGCAACAAACACGCAGACCCCATCTGCAGTCACTGAACTGTCTTTGTGTGCAAACACACTGGCTGTGTTTACTGACTCACAAAGAGAAGGCGCTGAGTGTGTAAGCCTGTACCCTCAGCGTGACCAAACACTCACGCTCTCCTCCTCTCACCTCTCTCCGTGTGTCGTCAGGCCCTGACCTTTTCAAGTTTCGTTCTGTCTTAGTCTTTTCCTCTCTCCACCTCCTCCATTCAGTCCACTGCAGGAGTGAGATCGAGGGAATAAAAGGACACGGTGGTGTATGCACAAACACACACACACACACACAGAGACACATAAAGAAATCTCTTTTTTCTCTTCACTTTCTCTTTCACCTCAGAGCCTTCCTCTCCTGAGCTCTGCTTGTGTACTTCTCCCGCTGCTGACATAAACAACCGCTAGAAAAAGTGCTGTAATGCAGAGAAAACTCCACCTCTTCCCCATTTTCACCACCCTTTCTGCTGTTTCTCTCTCCGTGTCTTCCTCTCACCTTCACACAAACACACACAGGCATTTTCTCCCTCATCCTATGGGGCTTAACAGTTTGCAACCCACTGCAGTGTGTACTTACTCGTCTGTGTCTTCCTCTCCCTCCCTCTGCTTTCTCTGGATCTGGGGCTTGTTTCGAGATAATGCAGAGTCAGTGGAGGAATTAGCTTGACGGCTAGCTTTCCTTAGCACAGCCGCTTTTGCCTTGATTTCTATTATGGGGCTGTCGAGTGATCAACTTTGACTTTACAGCACAAGAGAGGCTTCAGCTCCAGTCCAACAGCGTTTACTTCCTTATTTTCATCAGCTGCTCTCTGCCTTTTTTTTTACTTCCTGCTTGTCGTGTCCTGTGTGTGTGTGTGTGTGTGTGTGATCGACAGAGACACACAGAGGTTGGAGAGAGAAAACTCGTTTAACAAGCACAACAGCAGAGACTGTGACGCTCCAAACCGGAGACAGGTAAACGCATAAACATAAAAGCGCTCACTAATGACGCTAAACGTAGCTCACCATGTTTTAAGCTACAGCGCTGTTCATTTGTTCATGAGTTGTTTAAGTGGTGCGCGTTGATGTAACGCTGTATGAATGTAACTAACTCATCCTAAGCACATGATGTCATTACTTTAACAATTTAGATGAATAAACGGTGCGGATTTTAGCATTTTAGCTAACGTTAACGTTAGCTTAACATCTAAAAAAAAAAAAAAAAAGATGCAATTTAAAAGAATGATGCCCTCTCCAAACCTGCTCAAGAGCAGTTTCCTTTGAGGTACCACTGTTAAGAGTGCTTTAATCCCCTCCGCTATAAAGAGCGAGAGACAGATGATGCGGGATAGATCAAGCCTGCAGCTACCTGGGGTATAATTTGAACCTTTGTAATAATGACTAGCAAGAATGGAGTTTTAACTGAGTTGCAAAACGACCACTTGCATTGAAATAAATAATAAAGCAGTGATCGTCTGATGACTGTAGGCATCTTAATAAGGCTTTATATTTTCCAATAGTTCATTCAGTGTACAAAGTTCAAGCCCCCTGTCTTTCAGTGTTAAATCTGGTTCTGACAAACTAATCCAGGCAGATAGACCTTTGCTGGAAATGGAGGGTTGGTCTGGTTGTTTTCTCCTCTTCTTTTTGTCTATTGGATTTTTTTTTTTTTTAAATATTGCAGCACTAATGGCCCGTAAAGGTGTAACTAAGGAAAGTAATGATTGCAAGTTGTTAAAAAATAAAAAACAACTCAAGCTGTTGTAAAAAGGGCATTAGGAGTTTTATTTGCTGGCCTTGCCTCTGCTTTGTTTGTTGTTGGTCAGTTTATTATTATTTCAGTACATATAAGTGTACATTTTAATTTAGATTGAACAAATATTGTCTCAGTCAGTGGAAAACCCATTAAAGTAGCTTTGAAGGTTCCCCGTGAGCATTACATAAGAAGCATGGTCAGTAGTCAGAGACCTGATGTGACTAACAATTTGCCTCTGAGAGAGAAATTTGAAACTTCTCCCAAAAGTACAAAAAATTCAAATGTCCAAATTTCTCCTCTGTTTGAAAACTGTGACTTCATTCAGTGATCCAAACGCAATCATCCATGCAGACATTGTAGCTACCCACAAAGCCAATATCCGATGCCTGGCAATGAGATGAAACTCCAATGTTCTTTTGGAGGACAAGGTAACCTGAAAATAAAAGCAATATACAAAAGCAGAAATAAAAGCAGAGGATTTTATTGATCATATATCAGTTTATTCAGAAATTACAGTGGAGTGAGTGACAACTACCAGATCACACGAATATGTGTTTGTTATGAAGGAAGAGCAAGCAAATTGTGGATTTTAGCACTGGTGGTAATGGGGAGTTTCTAATTATACTGACTGCATTCCCCTTCTGTTCACATCCTTAACCTCCATAAACAAGCACTGAGAGACAATGGAGCAGGATTAGAGGTCTGGAGAGAGAGACAGGGAGATGAGGAAAAACAAGCTGTTCTCTGTAGAGAGATCTAAAGAGGCTATTGAGCTGGGCTTCACACAAGCAGAATTTGGCAAATAGTGGTTGACTGTTACTCCAATTTCAATGGCAGGCCATAAATAATCAGAAAAAAACATTCCAAATAAGCCCCCGGCATCCAGTTGATATGAATGTTGGTGCTGTGTTTGCCAGATATTTTTGAGCTCTTTTAAAGTGGATTAGTCTTATGTAAAGATTGCCACCAGAAGATATGTACCGTAAGACTATAAACACAGAGGAAAAAAGTGTGAAAATATTGGCAAAATCAAATTTGCCTTGGCGTGAGCCTCGCTTATGTCATGCTGATGTAATGATTCAAACTAAAACTGCGATTCCAGAGGGCATTTAAAAGTAACAGATGTAGATGGCAGTGAGCACCAACTGTTTCATCTCACACATCACACTGCAAGATCACACTTTCCATGGCCAGGGCAAAGTTAAATGGTCACCTGACTTTTAAAGTCTTTCACTGCATTCAGCTCTGCTGAGCACCAAGAGACAGGAGCATCTTGCACTCGACATAAAACTGAAAACAATTAACAGGCTCATTGACTTGCAATTCATTAGAATAAGCACTCAATATAAATCCAATATGTGGCTACTGATAGGAATTATTCTTTCCCTGCTCTGGGATTGTAGGGAAACAAAATGTGACAAGCAATAGGAGCTAAATTTGTTTACCCAAATTGTGTTTGTGTGGCTCAGAGAAGCCTTTGCATGGAAGCTGGCAACATAAAGAGCATCAAGCTCGCAGAAATGCCCGCCAAGAGTTGTGGGGGGGGGGCTTTGGCAGACGAGCACAGTAGACAGGAAACACTTACCTAATGCCTCAGATTTAACATTGTTTTATCAGCATTAGGTCAGTTGTTGGTCTCAAGATAAAATGTCCTTCAGTGCAACAGCAGTTGTCGGTCAGAGGAGCAGTGCTAGGAGGAGTTAGCATCTCTCCCTCTCCCCACTTATCTGTTGATATTTTTCCCTGTCTCCCAGTTCCTAATTTGCCCTTTGGATCATTCTCTGGATGATCTTGACTTTTCCACCACTCACTCACTTGTCAGCTCTTCATAGCCGTGCAACAAAAAAGAGAATCAATATGCTGTTTTGTGTGGTTATTTGTGTATTTTCTGAATAAAACTTTAAATACCAAACTGATCTGGATAGAAATAAAGAGAGACACATTTGGACTTGCAGTTACCCAGCTAAATTAGTGATGCTGCTTTGTGAGGTAGGCCCTTGGAGGTTGCTGTACATGCTTAATGTTATTTGTTTAATGTGTGTGTGTGTGTGTGTGCATGCGTGCGTGTGTCTGTGTGTGTGTAGGTTGACTCAGGGGAAGGACAGCTGTCAAGACTGATCAGAGGCAGTAAAGAGTGAGATGCAGGTGAGGGGAAGTAGAGTTTGTGCAAGGAGAGCACATATGAAGGACAGAGATGAAGGGCTTTGTCATTCAAAAAGTTTTCTCAACTAAATCAATCACATTCAGTCTGAAAGAGGAAAATTTGTTGTTATTAACATCATTATTATTGTTTTAATTACTTGAAGCAATTATGCCAGTCAAGATACACATACAGCTATCAGTTTAGAAACTGTTAGGCATTAGCTTAAACTAATTCAATCCAATGTAACAGTCATTCTTTTGTTGTTTGAAGACACTGTCGGATAGCATAATGATGCTGTGGTGTTGCCCTATTTGCATTATAGTGCCACTATGTTGTCTTCTCTCATTGATATAAATGAGGTGGTAAACTACTTTAGGAAATTAAAGGGTTCAAGTTGAACCCTCTCAAATGTATTTCTTTTAAAAGATTAGTACAAGAAATAAGAGTTCAAATAGTCCACTCGCTCCAGAGATGTTTTTTTCTGATCATGAAGTCACATTCTGTGTCCATCTTTCCACCTTTCTTGAACCTGTAATGTCTGTCGTACAACCAAGGCCACCCATTTCTAAAATGCTACATAACAACCTCACTTTCATATTTCTGTTAAAGTGGGCTCTGTATCATAGATATGCACAGAATGCATTGTGATACGGATCACACAAAGTACCAACTCGTCACGGTCTACTGCAAAAGGGGTATCTAGACTAAGCTCTCTTTCTCTGAGTTGTCTTCTTCTTCCTCTGTGTATCTCTTCTTCTTGTTGCTCTCTCTCTCATCGAGAAGGAGAAAAGCATATTTTGAATGCTCCCTCAAGAAAACAGAAATACTAAAGTTCACGCGAGAGAGTGGTGAGTGACAAGAATACCCCTTCCTACAGTATTGGTGCGTCAGTCTCAGTTTAGGTTTGAAAAATTGAAAAAGCCTGTGTGGTTTCGCACTTTTATCATTTGTACACCCTTTTCTTCTTGAATTAAAGGAATTTTGCTGGTTCTTGTTTGTCCTACAGCAGCTACAGTTTGGATTGTGGGTCTGGGGTTACAGTGTTAATGTAGTCAAAGTCCTTCATAAGAATGAAATGGGGTCAGTGTGCGTGTTTGTGCATTCATTACCAAAATTCTGACATTCGAAACAATATCGCCCTTCATAGATAATGGTACCACATTAGTCACAATCTTCTCTTAACCTCTCTAAGGCTATTAAGAGTTACAAAATCTCTTTATGGCTCTGTCCTCCATTCCCTAGAAACACAGAATCAATACCCAGCTTCAAGGCTGCAGCCTTCCATCAATACGTCATTTAATCAATAATCCCATGAGAGAGCTGCCTCACGTCTATTTTTGTAAGCCTGGGTTCAGTTTAAGACTGGATTGCTAGAAATGAGTAGTTAGAGTAAATCTGCAGATTATCTGAACCAAACTGTTGAATTGTGACACTTGTGACAATTGTGTCCATTAAACTGATCACAAATACATCAGTGGTGATTTTGCACTTAACTGAAACAGGAAAAGATAAACAGTATGCATTTTTCTATTTCATAGGTAAGCTACTCGCATTTTGTGGATATTTTACGTTTTTTCCACTGCCTTTTTAAGCACAGTATATTTTACTTGCACTTAAGTGCTTTTCATTTCTCAGCAAATTGAAAGTTAAAGCTGCATGTGTGACTTTTCTCAGGCACTGAAGCGTGACATGAGATGGACAGACAGACATGAAGTGGGACCAAACACACAAAGCAGATGAACCAGTAAAGCACCATTGCTGGCTTGGCATATATTCCCTCTCTTACCCTTGTTTGATCCAAATACTGCTCTTATCAGCCTCTTACACACACACTCTGTGAACACGGTGACTGTCTTACACCGCTAGTTGTCGGGCAGCGATGTGCAACCAGCAGTTTTCAGTGGGGGCTCACGGTCCACTTCTGCTCAGAGCTGCAGAAACAGGGTGTCGGGGGGGGGGAGCGACAGTAATAACGTTGTTCGGAATCAAACATCCAGCTCAGCTAATATGACAAGTTTGAATTCTCTCTGCACAGTTCAGTGTGCGGACGCAATTAAGCTTAGGCTTGTATTCCTCAAGCAATTTGAAATGTATCATACCTCAGTAGTCCTTTCATTCATTGCTTACACATGGGAGAGAATTTCAGGCAGTATAGATGTATTACTGGTTTTTATTTGTTTTGATCATATAGCCTGCCAACGTTTGGGAGGGGAGGTAGAAAAAGCCAGGCAACAGGGCACACCTGCACCGTTTTCTCATCTCTTTTTATACGAATGGCTGATTTATTTATTTTTGTTTTATACAACTGAAATGGTGTATGGTATAATGTTCAAAAGCAAGACTGTGACTGAATCAATAAATCATTACCACATGTTTCCAGACAAAAGAAAGTGAAATGTCCCACTACACCAAACAAGAGTATAGATTTTTAATGAAGAACAGGAATTGCCTTTCATTACTGTCCACAGAAAAATAGATATTGTTGTTTTTAAAGATATGAAGTAATTCATTTCTTAGGTCATGCTATAAAGGGCTGTATCGGTAAAATGACATTTTAAGTCTGGTTCTAGGTAATACCAGTGTAATACCTTATACAATATATAACCATCTTACCATCATATATTCTAGTATTTGTTTAGTCATATCCATTTTGACAGAGCACATTAATCTCACTTTTTTCATTGTTCAACCTGTTCCCAAAGTACTGAACTCTTAGATTTGGCTGATGTTACCTGTTTAATACCAAATTACAGCTCCTCACAGTGCTAAACCAGAACTAAGTTTTTGTGTCATGTTATGGTTGTTTTATGATACCTGGTGCATGAACATATGGGCTGTTATTTAATATTCATTTAGTAGGAGTATGTTTTCAGGGATTCATATTTTCTTCATTGTGATTGGACCCCTCTGTGTTGTAGTCTTCAATGAGAGACATCTGTTGTTGAAAATTGGAAATGAATTTCAATATGTAAGCTTGGAAAGATGATCTATAAACGATCTAGCTATCTATAAACCGTATCTTTCATCTCAGTATGTGACCATTCTTTAATGCACTGTTGGACTGTTGGAGACTAGCACAGAGCTGCATGTAGTATTGTTGTAAGTATGAATATACAGCACAACAGTCCAAATATGAATGTGTGACAGCACAAATAAACTGCAACAGCCAAGTAATGTCTCTTTTGATCTTAAATTTACATTTCTGGACTGAAATGGTGATAGTTTACATACTTAGCCAGGTTTTCTGTGTATAATGATGCAATCTGGCTTCTACCAGCTGTCACTGAAATAGTACAGAGCACAGGTGCTCATAGCGTGAGCAGGCAGAGCATGCAAAACATTGCAAATCATGATATTGAAGATGTGTTGCACCTCTGAATTGCCACTTGCCAATTTTATGTGGATACCAAAGGGCACATCACAGAGGCCAGGGGGGAGAAACCTCTTGCACCTCAGTAAATGTTGCTTTATTGGTACAAAGCTGTACACATTCAGTATACAGTGCTCCGGCATGGAAGTAAAAGCCTTTTTGCTGTCAAGTCTTTAATCTTTAAGTTAGTAAATAAATGTTACAGCAGATTTAACTTAAGTCACGCATGGATGGTCCTAAATACATTTTCTAATATGTCTAGACTTTTCTGACTTAAGTTAACAAAAGATTCTCTGTCCCATAAAGTGACTCCGTCCTAATCTGGTTAAGATCTGTTGGATACAGTTTGACACTCTGTCCTTCCCTCTGAGGAAGAGAAAAACACAATGGGGCGTTTGTCAACGGCTGTTACGTCTTGATGTGCTCAGTGTTCCCGCTACATCTGTGCTTCATCAGTGGCAAACAAGTGTGTACATGCCACTGAGTCTGAATTTAGATCATCAAAACTTCACCAGTTCACGTAACTAGGAAATAGTGTCCAAATTTTTGAATGGTACTGTAGCTAGGTGTGGCCGAAAAGTGAAATAAACATCAAATGTAACTCACATACAAGCGTACTCATACTTAGCTTTCCCACACAAAGCTAAGAAGAACAGACTTTTTCACTAGTCACGCACGCTTGGCCACAGCTGGACCACTAACTTCCATGAGATCATAGCTGAGGAAACAGAGCAGATCATTGGTACTTTATAACAATGACATTCACTGTTTTCCTCTGTGCTTCCTCTCTGCAGGCCTCTAAATGTGGGCGCTGGGTCACAATGCTCCTCTGTGCCCCCTGACATATGGATTCCTGGCACTGATGCCGTCCTGGAAAGTTGTCATTGCCAAAAGCCTTCCAAGCCTCCGAGTCCCCGCATGGCATACTCTGTGGCTCACGGTAGATTGTGGAGGACTCCGCTTACAAAACACTGAAAGAGACACAGCTCCAAGGTGAGTGTGTTTAGTGAGATAGGGAACGAGAAAGAGAGAGACACTTTTGAATACTTTAAAAACTGGCTGCCAAACAAACCAGGCCTTCACAATTTGGAGTGTTCTGATGATGATTGAAGGGTTTCCACACGGTCCTTGTTAGGAAAAGAAATGGGAAACACATTTCACAAAGAAAGCTGCCAACGAAAAGCAAAGCCTCTCACATCACAAACCTTTTATTATCTTTTCAAGTAGAAGCGGACCTTGTAAGTTTTACTTGTGTCCTCTGATCAGAGTCTAGCATTCATCTCAAGGTACCACTGCAGCTGTCAGTCAAAAAGTGGGAAAAATGAACCTTATTTCTTTCCTTGTCAGAGTGGAAAATTGGGGGTTGGGGGAAGATGAGGTAGCACGAGTGCGTTTGGCTCAATCGCTGAGGTAATTACAGATTTAAAGGCGAAAAAGAATCACACAATGTTCACTCAAACAGCAATGCCCGAGGCCTACAAAATGGAGTAGAGTCTTTTTGTGTGTGTGCATTGCTGGTGTGACTGAAGGAGTGCAGAGAAAGAAGAAGAAAGGGAGACAGGGAAGGCGAGTGAGAAATTGGGAAGAGCAGGTTAGTTGGGGGGGGGCAAAGAACATTTTTTTTCTCAAAAGGATAGGGTAATGTGGAGGGGAGAGAGAAAACTTGAGTGAAAGGATGAAGATTGAATTTCGCCTTCACAGACGAGAGCACTGCCTGCGAGCAAACAAAAGGATGAAAAGTTGACCTGCTGCTGTTCTCTGACTGACGGTCGGACAGTTCCCCATCTTCCTGATGCCGGCCCCTCCTTTTTTTCCTCCCTGCAAGTCCCACGCTGCCGGCGTCCAACATCAACTCCTAAAACAATTATAAGACTGCCAGAGGGAGGACATAGCACCGAGTCAGCAAACAAACGCTGAAGACTACCTGTCATTGAGTGTGGAAGAAGCTTGGGAGAAGGATATAGGATGAAGGGGAAAAAAGGTTAGGGAGTAGGAAGAATGGATGACTCATTTTTTAAAATGGAAATCTAATGACGAGTAAGCTTCTTATTAATTTGGCTGACACTGGGTCTGTTTGTGTGTGTGTGCATGTATGTTTGTTTGTCCCCTGTCTTTGCGGGAATACAACACTAGTCACTGTAAAAGCAGATTATGAGATTAGGTGGCATGCCTTTGGGAAATAAAAAAAAAAGAAATACTGGTAGATAAATGAATACAGAAATGACGCTAGAAGGAACTCATTCTTAATTTAACTTTTGTGTAGTGTGTGTCTGTGGGGGGGGGGGGGGGTGTTGAATACGAATAAGGCATGCTGTTCGGATATGCATCTCGCTGTGATATGGTACAGTGCATTGCAACATGTGATCTAGTGGGGGGGCGCAGAAGGGTTACCGTCACTATGTAATGGCTTTACTGAGTGCAGGGAAATGAATCACTAAATCAGTAGGATTAATAATCGGCTCTGGGTGGGAAATAACCTGCAGAGAATCACAATGACTTTGCTTTTATCTCCTGTGCTTACAGAAGTGCCTGTCCCGCTCAAGATTGCAAGTACATCACATAATCCCACGGGATTAAATTGTTTTTACATGGAACATGTGTAGCATTGCAGTGGAAGAATTTGTAAAGCATAGTAAATATAAAATCAAGGCTTTGATGTGAACCACTGCAGGGCCAACTATCTGCTTTTTTTCCTACTTCCGCCGTTTCTGCCCCCCCTCCCCGCGTCTCCTTCCACCCTCCTCTCCGGTTCCTTCTGTGTGTTTAGAAATAGGATCTTATACCCTAAATTGAAAATGGGACTGCTCCACAGCACTCAACACATGGCAGCAGATGTGTGGCAGTATGTGAGAAGGGGGCAGGGCAGGAGGTAAAAACGAGACTGAAGGAAAGAGATGGAGGAGAGAGAAAAGGGGAAAGAGAAAGATGACAAAGGTAAAAGGAGAGAGTGAGAGAGAGGGAGGGGATGAACAGACAGGAGTACAAAATAGGAAGAAAGATGAGAGAAAGAGGAGGGAAGAGGAATGGAGAGGAGTTTAGAGGCTCTCAAACACTTTGCACTCCCAGCACAGCAGATGCCACATTCTGTCTGGCACAGTGATCTGTGGGCCTGCTCTATTTATACCCTCACTGTGTCACTTCAGGGCCAGCACAACACTCGCTACGCACGCACGCACACACACACACACACACACACACACATTTAGTATAAGGCTTTTGCAGAAGCTCTTCTGCAGTGACTGAAATCGGGCAGGTTAGAGAGGCTCACTGCAAAGAATAGAGATAGAAAACTATGAGGACATTCACAGAGGCAAAATGGAAACATGAACTGTATGGGTGCATTAAAAAAGTAGGCAGAGCCCTTTACTGTGTGCATATGTTATTGCATTACAGATTTCATTTTAAACAGAATTCAGTTAACACTTAATAACACTCAGTGACAAATTTATAAGAGAATCAAAACTGAAATATCTTATTAAGTAAAGTATTAAGACATTTAATTACAAACATTTTTGCAGCAGTTAGAGCTTCAAGTCATCTTGGGTCATCATAGGATCACTCAAGCATAGTCAGACACTTGTCTTTAAGCCACTCCAGTGTTGTCTTGGCTGTAGGCTTCAGGTCATTGTCATGCTGAAAGATGAACTGTGTCCCATTCTCAGGTCACTTAAGAACCTCTCTATTTGAAAGGGTCTATTAGGACGTACTGGTTCCAAGCTGTCCATTTTACAATTGCCACTGCTTGCCCTGATCTATACCTGACCACAGAGGTCTACAGAGAGTTCCTTGGCTTGGTTTGCTATACGTGGTGTAAATTATGGGGACCTATACACATAGCTGTGTGCCTCTATAGACAATGTCCAATCAACTCAGTTTGCGACAGGTGTGTTGTAGTCAAGGCAGATTTCAAAGCCGCTTAAAGACAATGCACCTAACCACAGTTTGGGGTGCGACTGCAGTTTCAGATATTGATTTTTCATTCATTTGCAGAAACATATTTCCACTTTGTGAGAGGTTTTAGAATATCAATTGATGGACAAAATGTAATAGATTTAAAGTTCATGTGAAAAAAAAAGCAAAGATGTTTGAATACTCTCTGCAATCACTGTATATGCAGTGGAGTCCAAAAGTCTGAGATCACTTTCCTTTTCACTTGAATGGGAAAGTGATTTTTATATTTTTTAATCGAACTACGTGGAGTTTGTATAAAAGTTCACACAAGTCCACACAAAAAAGTTAATTCCGCACAAAATGTGAAATAAAAGTGCCGACACTCCAGAAGATTTCATAAAATAAAGATGCAGGTTGCTTTTCAGTAATGCCCGGCTGGTTTTAGTTGGCAAGCAAGACCATGAGAAAGGGGAGAGTGAACAAGCAGTGGTCTGATTAAGCAGCGGGACAACTGGCGCCTTTTGCATTGCCTTGGTTACTGGGAATAACAGCCACAAGTTACATCAGCTTTCCACCTTAAAGTGATAGTTTGCGTTATTTTACATTTTGTGAGATCCTTATACGTCGCCAACGTATCACCTTCAGTACAGTAGACGTGAGTACCTGTGCAGATGCTGCTGTGGACAGGGTGAGCAGGAAATTTCTTTTTAAATGCCCACAGACAAAGTCCACTCTCAGTCAATATGTATTCTTTATGTGTTATTTTCATCGTTTTATCTTGCCATCATCAGCTCTATCTACATTTTCTCAACCGTTAAATTCTCAATCTCCAGCCTGTTTTTCTTTTTCCAAACTGGGAGCAGACCGATTTGACCCTGCAGCTGGTAATATATAATCACCACTCATAACACAAACTATCCCTTTAATAGCAAATAGAGCTGGGAAAGTCGACGGTGGGAAATGCTAGTGAGTGCTGAAACAGTGAAGGAATGGCAGACAGAATGAAGAAAGGAAATGAGACATAAAAACGAGACAGTTTGTATATTTAAACCTGCAGCGACAAATACAGTTCTGTGTCCTCTCTTCCATAAAAGTGGCAAGTGAACTTTTGGCTCTACTGTATGAAGATCTAAAAATTGCATATGAATCATGATACACCTTTTTTTTAACTCTCATGAGCTGAAGGAAATCTTGATAGCATGCACAGCTTTAATTTATTCAGCATCGTACTGTAGACATAAGCAGGGTGTCTTCTCTCATGCTTTGTGTGATTTCATCTGTAAAGTTCAATGTCGCATTGTTAAGAGGCAGCACCCCTGCATGTTAAATGGCCCTTGTTTGTAATCAATCACCCCAAATGTTACAGAAGCAAAGCAGGGTTCATTACACATCCGGCTCAGAGAAACGATACCACTCCACACATCCATCAACCTCACACACCATGGGCCCCTTGCAGTGTAACACTAGCTGGTTGGGGATAGTAGGTGCGGTCATAACACCAAAATACAAACACTCTCACGCAGATGTACACACACTCATGCTGTTGCCTGCGACTGATGATGTTATATGCAAAGTCGTACAAATAAATTCTAATCGCACAGATGGAGGTGGCATTTAGGAAGAAGGGGAATATTTTATCCAGGCACAATAAGAAAACCTTGGAGGCAATCTTCGAAGGGTCACCTTTGATATTATGAAAAATGAAAGGCTAAATCATGTCTGTAATACTTCTCCGTGTCTTTCAGTGTGTGAGAGTCAAACTTTCAAGACGCCACACATATCCAGTCATGTAAAAAAAAAAAAAATATAATAATGCAAGTTAAGATTATACTGTTTGTGTAACTGTGTGCAAACTAGTGAGTGAGCTCTCCAACTCTCAGAGGCACAGAGGAAAGAGGCCATCCATGTGTGCACCAGTGAGCGCAGGAAAGAACAACAACAAACGCTTCCTCCTCTTTGAAGTGGACCCTATCACCTTCTCACGCTCCACTCCCCCCTTCCCTCCACTGTCCATCAGCAAGCCATAAATCCTGGCTCTCATCTGCCGATGTGCCTCTGAAGTTCTGGAATGCTTGCGTGGGATTTGAAGCCCGGTGAGTTATGGGAGCACCTGGGAGGGGTAAAGGGAGGGAGGGGGCACAGAAAAAGAAGGACAGGGGGATCATTCAGGCTTCCTAATATCTATGAAGGGCAACATGTTGACAGCCAACAAGGCAGATGGATTAGTTCGGGTGGTCAACTATCTTAGGTGTGAGTAGCATGCCTTTGATTCATGGAAGAAGCATGGAATACAAGCCTGCTGATGACACGGCAGTACCCACACACACCTATTGTTTTTACAATATGGGAATATGAGCGTATAATGCAGTCTTGTGAGTTCAGCGGCAACTTCAGACAGAAAGAAACATCAGAGAATTTAGGGATGGCAGAGGCGGGGATGTTTTTGAGAAGACTGAGGGTTATAAAAACAGAACATGACCGGGGTCGTGGCCAAGCTTGACTCTGTTGTTCTTGCACAGCGAGCTCGCATTCTTTAACCCTGCACACTCAAAGTCACCCAACTGCCTGTCCGTAGCCTAGTCACTACATTGCCCTCCATTTGTTTGTCTGTCAGTGAGCAGAGGTTTGTTTCTATCTGTCTACCAGGTGTGTGTCCTTGGATCACAGGTCCCCTGTGACATGTTGTGCACCTGTACTGTACAGTGACCACTGCGTTCATCACTGATTCATCTTTCATTTATTTATTTGAGATCAGTCAAAACACTGCTAAAAACGTTTGTCTCCCCCACCCTCACAATTTTTATATTTGGGAACTCTTCTATGTAAATCAATGCTACTCTAGAAGCAAAAAACCAATGGAATTTTTAGATTAGCTTCTTGCAGAAAATTAGCTCTGGGACAAACAGAAGTGTGAGATGCTTCCACATTTTATTCAGATAGACTTCACAAATGAACACTGCCTTTTTCATTTTTGAAGCCTAAATACAATCACCAGAAATGAAAACCTACCATGAAGCTATAAACCAACTACACCACGGTCGCATGACTTCAGAGCCACCATCACTAAACTTCCATGTTGTAGTTTGAGTAAGTGCTTACCTCTTCTACAAAAGCCTTTCTTCTTACAAAGTTATTAGTTTGCACTCAGTTCCCTCTTAAACTATTCAAATGCTCACTCAAAACTAATGCACACCACTATAACATGTGGAAAATTTTAACCTTCAACCAACAGGCTGTGTCTGTATTTACGGGGTTGCTGTGGGATAATCGCTTACTGGTGAAAGGATGTAGTAAATGATGAAAATTGGTGGCGATTAATTTTCTGTAGCTCAAAGAAATCAACTAATCATTTCAGTGTGTGTGTTTCTGACTGAAACCATGAAAATGACATTACTATATTGCTCCCTGTTACTTCTCCATGACAGGCAAAGTAGGAAGAACATAAAAGTCAACACACAAATGAATAAATCACTTTGTTGCACTCTCTTTGCCCTTGCTGGAGATGTCTGTTTTCTGTCTTAGTGCATCTCACAGCCAGTATTTATACCTTTCCATTACCTGATGGGAGGCAATAAATTTTGCCATTAAATGGACTCATATACAGTAGCTGATCTCAGTGACACATTTCAAAGCTCAAGTGTCCAATAAACCCCCTCTATTCTCTTTAAGGATAAATGATATGGAATAAATGAGGTGGTACAAAAATCGAAGTAGTTGGGTGAAAATAAAAAATGAAAGGACACAAAATGAGAGAAAATACTAGATGCTACCCTTGTGGTAGACAGTGGTATATTACAAGGGCTTGTGGAACCTTAAAAAGATTTAGTCTCGCTCTCAGTGGCATTGATTTTGCAGAAGATGTCTTTGTAACTAGCCCAGATGATTTGCCCCCTCCATGCAATCAATCAATACCCATGGGATTTCACAATGGCAATATTTGCACAGGCCAAAT
The DNA here is from genome assembly GCA_021432705.1 of Caranx ignobilis. NCBI lineage: Eukaryota > Metazoa > Chordata > Actinopteri > Carangiformes > Carangidae > Caranx > Caranx ignobilis. Next base: position 57,372,963 of record MU269990.1, read on the forward strand.
AGATGTGAAGAATCAGAATGGGGTAGAGTGCATGGAAAATTAAGGAAAAAAGTGCAAGGGAAAAAAAGGGAGGTGAAAAACAAACTGAGACAAGGACAGGAGCCATATCACTAAATCAAAGCCTCTTTGTTTTGTTGCCTTCAGCCTCGCTGATTCATAAAATGATATGGCTCTCTGGATTTCCTGTAACCCCACCCTGTCTGTCAAGTGCTTTCTTTTTTTTTTTTTACGGAGGATATTCAAACCTCCCACATTCTCCTGCATTTCAGATGCGTTGCCAAAGGATGTGTGATAAGGTTAAAACACAAAGGTTTGCTGCTTGAATTGCCTCTTAACCTGGGAGGAAGTGAACCACTACACCCCGTATTGTTTCCCCTTTGGTTGTAGTAATGCAAGGGTGTCATGAAGCTCTAGACACTAAGTCTCAGCCTGCAGTCATGTCAGAGCACAGCATAATTGCTGTGGCTGCTGGTGTGGGAGGCCTGGGTATCTCAGACTTGTTATTTGAGATGAGTCAGGTTACAGGTGTGAAAGGAAAGGAATGTCTTTCAAGTGTTCATAACATGTAATTACATTCCTCCATATCTATTTTCTATCCATAAAACAGGAGCAAAACACAACGTGTCTGATCTTTTAAGTTCCCATTTTTATTGTTTTTCCCAGCTTAGTCTCAGCCAAATTGCCATATTCCCTGTCTTTGTCAGCCATTCTGTTGACCTGGTGGGTGGAAGCTGACATCTGTCATAGGAAAGTGTTAACAGACACTTTTTTTCCCTAGATGGCACTCTGTTCATTACTAGTAAAAGTTTCTCACCATGCACCAGGTTTACATCAGCCTTTGCTAATTTGCAGTCTTCCTCATGGCCTTCATTGTGTTGCATTGCTACACTTTTTTTTTTTTTTACCTGCCAGAAAATGTTGATTAGTGGGATATTCTGACTGTGGAATGTGTGTTGTGTTGACATTGTGTGTGTGCATCTTTTCTTTATTTGGATCCAAAATATTGCCTCAGTGGTCATAAACTCATTAGTTGTACCTTTAACTAAAGTTTCTGCAGGCATAGACAGTATTTCACAGTCAAGAGAGAGAGATTTTCTCTGATAAAAACATGTGAAAAGCCACAGAAACATGATTATCTTAGGATAATTCAGTGTAACAATGCCATCGAGCGATATTGTTGTCAAGGACACAAAAGATAATAGTATCGGTGATTACTTTGCTTGCAGTGCTGCCAAGATTTCCACCCCAGTCTAAGTTTATAAAATCCTGAAGTAGAATAGCCATGAAATCACATAGGCTTCATTAGGTTATATGTATATAATTTTTATACATTGCCCCATTCCTCTGTATCCCATACTCTGCAGTCCCATCTCACCTTCACTAAGGCACGTCCAGTCTTCTTCAAATGGCTATGATACTGCAGAGTCAGCCATAAACCCTCCTAATATTTGTCTCTAGTGATCTCTTCCATCTTCCACCCTCTAAAGAGTGAGGCCAGCACCTGGACACAACCCAAAATGACTGCCTGCCTCTTAGACCCGTCTTCATCGCCGCATGCCTGAGTGCACTGCTCTTCTATCTTTGCTCCTGTTGACTTATCTGCTGATTGACCATCATGACATTTTCTCACAGTTAGCTTTAATCATTTCAGTGTAACACAGTACCATTATGGAACATTAAGGCACGCAGGAGCATTTGTGTGGTACAACAGCCAACGATGGTGGCACACGGTGCAATTTACATAGAAATGACCAAATTACTGAAACCCGACGCAGCCATTGGGTGCTATAATTCAAAAAGACTACTGCGAGTAACCATATACACAGGTCTCTGACAGGGTACAGCCTCCAGCCAACACTAACATTCAGAAAGCAAGTGGTCAGCCAGCAGGAAGGAATGTGCTGTTTCAGCAAGTTGTAGGTATTTTGTCATCACCAGTATCACACGTCCTCTTGCCCTTCTGTGTATTGATTCTCTCTGCACTTCAGGCATGGAGAGGACAAAGCTCTTATGACACAGCCCACTGTAAAAAAAAAGCAATAAACCCAAAAATCCACTGTGCCAGCAAGTATGGCAAAACTGATATTTTAATGCAGTTGAATAGGAATAAGGTTTTAGAAATGCTAATTTTGAATCTAATTAATAAAATACATAGAGATATAAAAGTTTTACAGTAGCCTGCTAAGTGGTGCAGCATTTGCATACACCCTTTCAGAATCAGCAGTCGTCCTCAAAATCCCCGTTAGGTGCACATAACCATATGTCCAGCCAGCTAATTTGGACCGATCAAATGGCATTGGGGCTGATTCATAATCTGCCCTCATGACATTTGCATAGAAATATCTTAATTATGGCTGCAGTCTCAGCTAGGTGCAGGTGGCAATGAGAGAGAACACATTCAGCAGCAAAATGATAGATTATCTCCCCGTGAATGCGATCGGTGATTCTTTCAAACAAAAAAGAAAGAAAGAAAGAAAAAAAAAACAGTCATTTCCATAAGCGTACTAATTCACATTTACATAGAGATGAACTCACATGCAAATGAGTGAAACGGCATGTTCTTGAAACAGCTCCCCTGTACTGATGAATCAACAGGCATCACCGAGGGGAATATCAAAATCCATCAAGCATGTCAATCAAATGCTGTGCAACATTTCAGTTCAAGTAAGGAAGGGGGAGAAAAGCAAGGCAAAAACACTTGAATACAACAAGGTCCTTACGAGGGAGCTAATGTCATGCCTGAGTAATCCTAGATTAAATAAACAAAGAGAGTTTTCAAGACGTGCTACGATGCTGGAATAAAGCACATGCTGAATTTAGCTCGAGCTGACAAACATTTCATTTGGAGCTTTTGACTTACAAATAGGACATTTTTTTTTTTCCCAATGAAAGTGCTGTTGGTGTGGGGCCATCATTAAACAGTTGAGTTAAGAAAAGTCTTTTTCATTTTGAATTACAGCCATAGACCTGCTCTCTTTATGCTCCAAAATGCAAACGTTTTACATGAAATCAAACGAGGCTTATGACTTTCTGCAGGCTGTGGTCTGACATTTCGGAGACAGAGCTTGAGGGACGAAGCATAACAAATAGGATGGAATTAAGTGGGGAAATTAATCAGGATTTATTTTTATGTATGCAATGACTGGCATGAAGCAAATCGTATTAAGGGAAAATAGTGGAAATCCAAACTGAGGTTAAACAGTTCTTGTTTCAAAACCAGTTTAATGGATTATATGCAGATTTCTGTGTCTATTTGTATACATGCCATGGGCTATATTATTGCTCCATATCTAATAATATCATGGAATTATATAATGAGGAATGCATAAATGTCTGTATTAGCCAGTATATTTCTGCCAACATTAGCCACATCAAGCATCTGACTCACTAGATGCTGAAAAAAAAATAAACTGGCACAATCAAAGTAACAGACTTTTGTGATTTGAAGGGACAAGGAGGATGTAATCTGTTCCATAATCTGCAAGCCTGGCAGCCCTGAGCGCGCAAACAACAGCTGGACAGATGTATTAGTCTGTTCCCTGTGTTTGATGTACTGTGGCAGAGCCCTGCAAAAAACAATTCCTCACTCAAGGATGCAGGTTTATTGGCTGAAGACATTGCCCATCAGAGTCTTAGTTTTACATGGTCACGCACACACACACACACACACACACACACACACACACACACACACACAGAGTTTATCGCATCACCTTCTCTTTTTGTTTGACCTTTTTTTCCTCTATTTTTTTAAAAAACATCTTTATTCACTCATTTATCAAACACTTGCATGGTATTGCTGATGACTTTAAACATAAATCCATTTGGCAGTGATTAACGGTGCGGGGTGTCCCTTGTGATGTTTTCAGGTGCAGAGACTTGTTAAACACGTGGCATGCGATGAAATATGGCTGCATACCACAAATCCAAAGCTCGCACCTATGGATAGTCACCAACTGAGAATGTAGCTTTTGTTTAACATCAGCTTTATTGGTAGAGGCAGAGAAAAGGACAGGACATCTTTAGATTATACTCAGTCTTTGTGGACATACACATGCTGAGATCGAAACAGAGGAGGCCACTATACTTAACACATTCTCTCTCCTTATTAGCTGTGGTATGTGCATCCCCCCTTCTCGCCAGCCTCTGTTACTCATTACCTTCTACTTTGTCTTGAGAAAGAATGCCCAGAGGCCCTGACCTTGTTCTTACAACCTCCGTTTGGACAAAGCCAGGCTTTATGCCAGCTCTCCAGGCACACCGCAGCTTGGATGTGCAGACCTTACCATTGCCAAAGCCCCTCCAGTTGTTGCCCCGGCCCCCCAGTTTACCCTTCATGGCCTGTATGCACTCAGCTGTGACTAAGTGACTCTCCCCCCAGTGTGTACCGTGTTTCATAATGAAATCATTCAGTCATGCGCAGGAAGTTCCCTGCACTGTGTAGCCATGAAAGAATGCTGGTCATGTCCGTCCCCTCACACATGGCAGGTCTGTTGGAAAGGGACAGTCCAAGTCAGTCAGTCAAACCTCATGTCTGGCAAAACACCCACTTTTACTTTTTAGGAATAAAACACTGTTTTAATATTTTAAATAATGAAAAAAATATTGTTGGTGCAATTATGCAACTGTTTGGTGATTTTACAAAGTACTTCGATGGTTTACCATTCTTGGAAAAAAAATTAGTTTTTTTGTTTGTTTTTTTTTTTTGATGAGATTTAGATGAGTTTGTCTAGTCAATACAAGGCTATAACAGCCTGTTTGCTTACCTTAGCATAAGCTAACAGGCTGTTATAAAGCTGTAAACAGGGGACATAATTAGCCTGTTTCTGTTTGAATGAAACAAGATATCCACCTGCTACCACATCTAAAATCTAATTAACAGGTGAAAACTAAGTTTCATAAGCAGGTAGAAAATATGAACTGTGATAACAACAAGCAGTTCTTACACTGTTTGTGTGCTGAAATAATTGTGCATGCAAACACTTAGTTCCTGATATCTTGTCGTCACCATTATGTTGCCAGGCAACCAGGAAAGACTTTGAGATATTACCCCAGCCAATAAATAGTCATCTGGCTCATAAACCAGAGTAATTTTTATACTTCATTTTTTGCGGATTAAGCATATATGTTAGATTTGTGAGTTGATGGGTTGCTGGTAGGAAGACTTTGTCATCTCTGGGCAGAGCCAGCCAGCTGTTTCCAGTCTCTACACTAAGCTAAGATAACCAAGTCTTGTGTGTAGCCTTGTTATGATCAGGTAAACAGAAATGATTTTGCTTTCTAATCTAACTATTATCCAGAGAGCTATAATATCTGTTTTATTTTAACATAACCCCCAAATGATCCTGCTTCAGTATAGTTTTTAAAATATAGGAGCAGAGCCAACTTAGACAAGAGTTTATGTACACAGCTGGGACTCCTTACTCTTCCCTGCAATGCGTCCATGGAGATGAGCCTCCCTCAGCTCCTCTGGAATGTTTGCAATGTGAACAAAGAAGAAGATCAGCTCGAGTACCTGGGGTCTGTGCCGGGGTCTATGCCGGGTCCTGCTGCGGGCCCCTGGATGTATGACTGTCTGAGCTTGTGAATCAGTGTGCCGGCAAATAAAATGAGAACATCTTGAAGAAACCAAGACACTGGCATGTATGACTGGTGCAACAAGCAAGGACAAGTTGCATTCATCAGACCATGTCTCAGAGGTATGTGTATGAAGATTTGGTTCCCTCTGGGTGAGAAAAAAAAGGGAGGACTTGAAGGAATTTGTGTTGTGATCTGAAATGAGCCGGGCGAGGAGTGAGAGAGGAACATATGCAAACAGTTAAAAGGGTGATTCAACAACCCCTTTGATATCCACCATTAGTGTGATTACAGCTGGCATGGTCCCTGGTTAAAAATTACTTTCTTGTGCAAAGGAATCCACGAAAAAACTCATTAGGAAAATGAAACTTTCATTTTCCATTTAGCTAACAAATGAAGTTGACAGTGATGTTAACAGCGGAGACAGATGCACGACAGGAGGAGCGAGATGTGGGTGAATTACAGAGGGAGGGAGAGCGTGTGAGGCAGGAAAGGAGGAAGGGTTGTGAGTCTGGTTTAGACATGCAGACCTTAGTTTAGCATTGTGTTTAATCCCTGGTGTCTGCAGCAGCCTGTCGTAAATCTCTTTGCAGGGTTTGACATTAACAGACATGCTTAGAGCACCCTGCCCAGCTGCAAGCGCAGTCTATGCAAACCCCCATGAATCACACATATTCATAAACTAACCTTACACCTACAAACCAGCACATTAACATGACCTGCTTTTCCCTATACAACAGCCAGTGCACATATTGATCCCCAAGTCCCTATTACAGCTGCATCAGGCACTTACTCTGGAAAAAGCCTCCAGTTACACCTGCTTCAACGTCTGCTGCTCATCTGCGACTATGTAGTGCCTTAGCTGCGAGAAGAACAAATCACTGACAGACGCATACCCGCTGCAATCTATTAAATGAAGTGCGACTACAAATCGAGCCACTATTTGTACGGGGTACACTCATTCTCTCATCCCACTGTGTGGAGCGGTACAAACAGTTGTGGTGTGCCCTGGAATGGGCTGTGTAATTACAAAAAAAGAATTATAAAAGAAACCAGGTGAGGTACAGGACAGTCAAAGGCTGGAAAGAATTAGGCCTCGAAAACTTTGATCACAGACTTTCTTTGTGATCTTCTTATAAGTCTAGAACCAGAAATGAGACACAGAGCTGGTCCCAGGGTGGAACTAATAAGAAAAGGGGTGCTTCCAAAAGGGTCAAATTAAACACAGATGTCAAGAGAAAGAGTAAGACACAAAATAATACAACTGACCTCCAGAGAATGTATCTCTACTTTTTCTTTCTTACCTTTCACAATTACTTATTCAACCTTGAAGTGGTTGCAAACCAGGCTCCACTCTGAGAGCGCAGTTCTCATTAACTGTGGGTTCGGCTTCTCAGGCACCCACTAAGGGACTTCCTTTACTTTTCATCTGAACAGCCTGAGCCAATAAGCCATCCAGCCTAGGCCGTACAAAGACTGTTTATATTACAAGTGTGACAAATATTCTGCAATCTGCCGTTTGGGTCTAAAAAAAGGATGAAGTGTTGATATAGCAAGGGAACAGTAAAACCCTTTTCAGAAAATGTCAAATTATGTCAGTTGTCTCCTTCAGTTCATCATTCTGGGTGAGACCGTTAAGGGGATTAGAGATTGCTGTTGTATTGTGCCTGTGGCTGACAGAATGGCTCCTGGGGAACAGTGTCAGAACAAAATATTTCTATAGCACAATGAGATCGGTGTCATGGGCAAGTACAGGGCCTTGAGAAATCCCAGTGCTCCATACATGAGTAAATATTTGATACACTCTTAACAAGGCAGTTTAGTGCAAACTGCATGTAAAACACAGTCTGACAACAGTTAAATTATAGTACAGTGTATTTATCAAAAAGGACACGAGATTTTGGAATGTTACAACGCACGTTAAATTAGTGGAGCATCAAATATCCAAAACAGATTGCCAGGTAATATTTACAAAATACTTACAACATGTACAATGGACATGACACACTGATGACTTTTAAGGCTGAATATGCAATGCAAACACAATTACAAGAGTGCAGGTGCTGCTATGACAATGTACTGTGCAAATGATCCTCTATAAAAAGCGAGCCAGATGTCAACAGAAATACAGTATTCAAGAGTCAACTTACGTTAAGGCTTAGGAGTTTGTCATTAGGATTACTCAACACAAGGCAAAGATCCAAACACACACACATGAAAGGCTGCATTATCATACCCTATAGTCACAAATATAGCCTAACTGTTTAACATTGATTCTTATTCAGGTGAGCATCAGTGGAGTGAAGTAAGAGGATAAACTGGCCTTAATCATTCCTCTGTGAGGCATACAGTGAAAATATGTGCAGGGAGCTTATAAACGTGTGAAATTTACGTATTCATAAAGTAGGCAACACATTCTATTCACAAGAGGTAGTTCAGCTGGATATTCAAGACAGTTCTGTGTAATGCGCATCAGTTTGGCACAGGTGTGCCAATCGCGTTTGCAGAGCTCATTATACTGTGCAGACAACAAATCCATCACCAGTGCGTGCTGAACGTTCACAGCTGGCTGTACTTGCCTTTGCAATGCAAAATGTGTTTGTATAATCTGTCTATCCTGTCCTGGAGAACACCGGCGTGCTCGTCTGAGAGAAATCCTAATTCCAGGGACAAAGGCTCGCTGTCTCTGTAGAGCTCCAGCAGCCTTTTCCTGGAGTCTCTGCGCCTGTGCAGCTCCGCCACGCGCTGCGTGGTCCTTTTTCTGAACACACACACGGAGCTGAGCACCGTGTTGTGATATTTCTCCCACATGTTTAAGACCCGAAACCCGTGCACGAGCCCGGCCTCGTTATCAATGAACACAAGGTCACCATGAGCCGTTTTGAGGAGGTTGTTGGTGTCCCTCTCCATTACGCGCGAGTCCCACTGCAGGCTGAACAGATTGCTGACGAGTCTGTCGAAGTTTGCAGTCAGGTAGTCGAATATTATCAGGTCGGTCCACTGCATTAGCTCCAGCAGCTCCGCCGTCGTCTTGTTCCGGAGCTCTTGGAGCACAGGATGCAGCCCGCTGCTCTCCTGTCGGAGCGGCGCAGGTGTGACCACCCCGGTCAGGTTGGAGACCCACTCAGTGAGAGAAACCACGGCTCGGTCACTCCACTGTAAACCATCTATCCGCGTCCTCACAGCCGCCCATTGTTCACTGTCGCCGTTCAGCTGTGACAGTATTAAAGGAGGCAGGTTTGTGATGCCCAATATACTGGCAAGGTAATATGTCAAAGTTTCTCCTTGCACCTGATCCGCGTTTATCCCGTAACGCACACACGCTTTGCTCCCGTCTGCAAAAGTGGCGAGCTGATTGGATATCCTACCGCATCCAGGCTCCAGCTTCACTATCCGGTATGTCCGGGCTCTCTGTCGCCAATTCCGAGCATATTCCTCCGTAAAGCGCTCAGGGAGGAGATCTTCCAGCCATTCGCCCCAAAATATCCCATCCTCCACCGGGGAGCCTAACTTGACCGGGCCCTCCCGCCGCGTTGACCTCTTGTTATCCCCATTCATATGATAATCTCGACTTCCTGCAGAGACAGTTTGATCGGTGAGGTTGTGAGCCTCGAGTCTGCCCCCCAAGTGGGGTCTTTGTGGCGCTGGGACAGCGAGCAATGCCCGGAAAGTTTTGGCGGAGAGGTCCGCTGGAAGACCTTGGTGAAAAGCCCCTCCGCCCGGTATTGAGAACCTCCGTTTGTGTCGCTCCAAACGGCTCTCCAGTGCGCTCCAGACGTAGAAAACACTTCCAAGGGCGCACAGGAAGAGCAGAGCGAACAAGTTTGCTGAAACAGCCCTCATGCTGAACACCACCTCTCCTCTCGGAGACCCACAGAGCTCCGAGAGATTAAATCAAGAGACAAAAAGAACCAAATATCTTGAACCCACAGTCGAGCTGGAGAGGCTGCGAGCTGTGCGCCCCGTGTCCCGTACACCCCCCGAAGCCCGAGGCTGAGGCTCACAGGAGGACTGCTTGAGATCACAGGATGAAGCGGGTCTCCGAAACAGTGTGAATCTCATCTCCCGTCCTGTTCAGACGTCTGTTCGTATCCCCTCCTCTGCGGGAAACAGAGAGAGCGTTTCGTATCGCCACAGCAGATATCCTCTACTGAGCGTTCTCCATTGCAGCCCACTGGCGTCGTAGGGGCTTGCTGTCCCCGCACACCCCACCGTGTCTCATCCTCCTTTCTCTCTCTTCACCGTACGCAGGGTGAGTTTGATTTGTGGTTGTGTCGGTTCGCAGAGAGACACTAGGCGGTGAGCCACGTGACTCCAGTCCCGAGATGGTGGGCGGATCGTGGGAAGGGGGGTTCAGAGAAGAGCGGAGCAAGTGCACCGCACAGTTGTGTGTGTGTGTGCGTGTGTGTGTGTGTGTGTGTGTGTGTGCGTGCGCGCGCGTGTCTGATGTGAGAGGATTGTGTGGTGCTGGCATATACAACCATTATGATAATTGATACCTTAGGCAGAAATACTTTGGAAATAATGTCAGCATTTTAAACAAATTATATTTCTTGCCCGTGTACAAAGCCCAGCATCCATGTCAGAGGGGAAGGGATGAATGGGGGGGTGACCCTGCTTGAACTTAGTTTTTCTACATTTGTGCAAATTTTTTAAAAGTCTGTCTTTAATGCCGAAGAGATCATTATGCATTACAGGAAGCATAGCAGCTTATTTTTATAGATTTGGCTCTGTGTGGGCTGCAGCACATTGGATTTGAGATGAAAGTACAACTGTGGGGTTAAAGCGCTGACTTGACTTTCAGCTATGACACAATTAGGAGTAGGCTAGTTCATGCTTTCCAATTTTAGGACACTGAGGGATGATCCAAAACATACAAACAAGGCAACCATTTATCCCCAAATAATGGGAATATTGTTCCTGGCCAAGTCAGTCAGCTGACATCTGTCTAACTGGTCATGTGTTTCACTGCTTAAAATCACACTGTGGGTTAACGTGTTACATTAGGACATGGGTAGTTTATCTATTTTAGACTTCACCCTGTCCCCAAATAGAAACAAATGCGACTAATTATGTGATTACCTTTTAATTTTGGGTCTCCCTGATGTTGCTTAGAGCTTATAATTCTCAATACAAGATCCAGTTACCCTTTCGTTCAGCCATGGCTTCCATGGTACAGATGCCTTGTGTCAGTATTTTTTTTTCACTCATGTTGTTATTTTGTATTCATAAAGACCACAGTTAGCTTAGTTCCTGCTGCTAAGTATTTGATCATTTTCCTGCAAACACCTGGGGCTCAGCGAAGTCAACCCCTACTTGTCTCATCCCTTTTGTTAAACCAAATGTAACATGCATGCACACAAACTCCTTTTATATGCATCCCCCTCATTAAGTTATTCCTCATTAGCATCTCCTCGCACTCTTTACCATTCGCCTCGTGTTTTCACACTCTGTATCTTGAACCTTAGCTTCCTAATCAAATTAATTGGGTCATTTTTATTGCAACATACTGGCATGCTAAATTGCCTGAGTCGAAAAGACAGTCACAGACAAGAATACTCAATTACACCCAGGTCCACGAATTTATGCTTTGAACGCCTCTAGCTCTGACACTGTCATCTCCATGTTGATATTCATGTTATTTTATAGCTCGCAGAGAGAACTGCACAAAACCCATCCACACTAGTTTGTCTGATAACATGCAGAAATAGACGAGAGATGACTTCCCGCAGACAGGCAGGTGAAATGATTCTGATGTGGTCATATTGCTCATGTAGCCTTCACTTCTGCTTTGTCAGATTGGATCTTTTAGGGATTTTTTTTTTTTTTTTTTTTGCCATCAGCAGAATAATTTGTTCAATTCCCAGCCTGTGTTTTGATTCTGAAAACGCAGATTGACAGCAGTGGCAGTGCAGAGGGAAAGAGAAATCTCCGGGCTGTGTACGAGTTGAGAGGCATTTTTACAAGTCCTCCAGAAATCTCCAGAAATGGTTTGTGTAGTGGTGCATGGCTGAGCATGTTTTTCTAACGCGGCAGACAAAAGAGTGAGTCCTTGTGGAGGCGGAGTTTTACCATATGCTGCTTAAAACAAATTAGGTTTTGCAAATTACACGCCATGTTTTATCTCACAGACATGCAGATAGTCAGGCTTTCTAAATACTTACAAGAGAAGTATAGAAAGAAACTTTTGTATCTATGAGCATCATATTGCTCTTTTTTTCCCCTCTAGTTCTGTTACAAGAAATTTGGTTCACCTTGATGTAGTGGCTTTGCTTTCACTTAAAACTTGTGGTGTCTAGACATGGGAAATGAAGACGGCTTAAGTGCATTGCTGGAATTCTCTCTGATGTGTGTTGCTTTTTAGGTGGTGTGGAGTAACTGTACTGACCGGCTCAGTCTGCAGCAGCTCTGTCGGTGGTGTCCCTTTCTCTGAGCGCAAGTGTGGGCATGTTCACATATCAAACCTATCTGTTTCTCGCCATGTGTTATCTGCAGGTCAGCCAACCCCTGAGTCCCCCCACCCCCAAGTCAAACTCCACCGAATCCTCCCCACCCCTTTGCCTGCTGCATTCCTCCCTGTGCTTTCCTCGTAAATCCCACAGTAGTCCCGGGAGGGCTGTAACACGTAAAGCTTTCCTCCACCGGTCATGGCTGTCTGTGGTCAAGCGCTGTAGTGTCACAGGAGAGGCCCAGACCGTCTGTCATTCTGTCCACAGCGACACAGTACACCCGTCACTGGCCGTCTGACCACGCCGCAGCTGTGATGCAATCTCGGTGTCTCTGTGTGGTGCCTGTCTGCCCCGTGCAGATGGACAAATGGACGCAGAGGTAGACGTTAAGGGATGGGGACGGAGGAGGAGAAAGTGCAGTGGGCTTCTGTCACATCCCTCGTAGTCTAAGGTTAATTCACGCTGAGCAATAACTCATAGGTCCCCTGACACTCTGCAGCACTCTGTTTCCTGGACTGAATAATGAATGTGCAGGGCTTCCATTAGCGTTGAAAGCTACGATTATTTCACAGGGCCTGACAATTACTCATGCTGAGGGACTCAGGGACAGGGCGGGGGAGATCCATTGGGATGAATTCATCGTCCCCTGGTTTATGTGGGTGATAAAGATATCTGTAAGTGTGTGTGTGTCCTCTGGACATGCTTGTGTGCTTGTATGTGTTTATGCTAAAAAAGGAAGTGAGTGGGGCAGGTTGTAAGGGGAAATGGCTTTAATTTAGTATTCTAGTGGTGAGAATATATGCACACTGAACTGTCAATACCTGCCTTGAATACAGGGATTGGGATATTGCCATCTGCTCAAAAAACTTAGCATGCACTCCTCTCTACACAGAACACTAGAATGTCACTGTAGTAAACTTGCAGTTGCGGATGTACCATTACAATAAATACTCCAGAGACAGTCCAGACATTTCTTTTAACCACTGGTGACAGAGACACAATCTTGTCGGCACTTATCTCAGCACTAGCTCTCTGGAATAGGGCATAAATTGCATAAAATAGACTTTACAGGCGGCACACTTGTTTCTTTGGTTTATATTAGCAGGCAGATATTGCTGCTGTTGATTGTGAGACGTTACACAGTTTCCCCGCAATCATAGTATTTCCTGGGTGACGCGGGTTTTAAAAGCCCTGCTGGCTTTATCTAGAGAAAAAAGCGGGGCCTCAGAGGCGAGGAGAAGAAACAAGCAGCCTATGCGGAATCAAAAAACGAAGCTGTTGCTACAAGCAGAGATCCGCCGCACTGCAAAGACCTGGACATGGCACCGAGCCACCAAACTGCTGCCCTTCTTCCACCATTCACTGCGGTTTCATTAGCCTGTCTTTGCCAATTTCCTGATACGCAGGTTCTTTTGTTTTTTTTAAGCCTGAACTGGTCGGTTGCAATTTGCTAATGAACGGGTAATTGTTAATGAATGCTGTATAACTGGAGAAAAGGCAGGAGGCCTGGCTTATTGATGTACTGTACACCTCATCTCCATCTGGTTTCCATGCAGCAGCAGTTAAATAGGGGGTTTTTGAACCAGCAGAGGAGTGGGCCATTGAAATTCAGTGCTACACAAGGGAGACCCTCTTAGGAGAGGAGGAAGGAGATGTACTGTCGAGCCACTCGATTAAAGAATCAGTGTCCAATCTCCTGGATTACACCCCCTGACCTGCAACACCAAATCCCCTATTAAATAAGTCAAGAATTGAATTCTTTTTACTTTCCCATCTGTTAACTGGCTTATTGACTCAAGTGTGCTCAGTGCTTTGTGGCGAGTCTCGCCTTTAAATTGGCTAAAGGGAGAGCTTAAGAACATCTGATCATTATTAGGAAAGTCATGACATTCAAAGCCCGAGTGTATGTTTTTCCAGATGAAATACGCCGCGTGCTCTGGATTTGCCACAGCGCTCGTAGGGGGGTCACACGGTCAGTTAAGATTAGAGATGGTGGTTGAATGTCCTCCTAACGTTTCAGCGAGAAATTTAGCAGCTTCGAGTTTAATGGGCGAGCAGCGTGAAATGCTCTCCCTCATCACATCACGCTGGATTGAATCTTCTGCATGCGAGGAGGGAGCGCTGCGGTTTACATGAATCTTCTTTCTGAACTCCTCCACGCCCTTTTCAAACCAGTTTGAGCAACCACTAATGAAAAACATTTAGGTTTTTCACCATGTGGCTGGAGTTAACATTTAAGCTTGGGGAAATTTGCTGTGTAGGTTGCAAAACTAGTGGTATGAGTAAGGACAGTCTATATTTCTCACGGCTAAATCCAGATTAGCAGGCCAGTGCGGTGCAATATTGATATCTGCTCGCCATATGCGATGCACTGCAAACACATATTAGTTGACTTGAAGCTATAGCATCCATCTTTCTACATTTATTTGGCTTTGATGCTTCAAAGCCTTAAATGCTGCTTAGATGTAAGATGGACATTAGTTGGGGAAAGAAATGCAATATGCCAACAGAGAGTAGTTCACATCTTGACAGCAGTAATTATCAGCCTATAAGAGCTGCCCATAGTACATTGATTAAATTTAAATGGTTGATTACACATTTAAAACATCTTTAACAGAAAAAAAACTGCTAGACTGCTTCTGAAAATGCCTCTGTTATTTCAACCCTCACATATCCTTCTTCCACTTTACCCCCTTTTTACAGCTGCTCAGCTGCAGTAATAGCTGGTGTTGGAGGGTGAAGGGAGGGAAAAGGGCAGAACCCCGGACACGAGAGTGACCCCCTTGGCATCTTGACCTTTTTCTACCCATGAGCCTGGTGTGTTGACAGGACCCTGGTGGGGGAAGGGTAAACAAACGAGCCACATAGAATAGACTTCTAGGCAACCGCTGCAAGTCAAAGAAAAATACAGAAAACCTCACTCCAATTGAGCACGCAGCACAGAGCGTTTGCATTCCTTGGACCTTAAAAAAGTAACCGGGCTCAACCTGGTTTAAAGAATTGTCAGGTTTTGTAAAAGTTTTACTTAGTTTTAGTCCCTTTACTCATATACTTTAATCTTTAATCTAAATATCAACATGCTGCTCGGCTTTTCATGCCAAAAATCAGCTCAGTTGAGTTTACATGTAAGATTTCAGCATTTAAAAGCCTGAGTGAAGCAGCTCAATGCTGTGGCCATTTGATATCGGCTTTATTTCACAGGAAGTCGACTATAGAGTGAAAGTCTGATCATTTATGTCCGTGGCCTTGCGGAACAAGCATTTTCTGTAGGCCTTGTTGTTGAGTGTATTTTACTTTTCCATGCTTCACTGGTCCCTGCAATCTCTAATGTGGCAGATAGACAGTCACCACTGATAGATTTGCATCCCTTGGGACAGGTTTGTATCACTGTTGGCTGTCAGCGCATACATTATGCCGTTTAAGCAAGAATGATCACTGCTATTAACAACAAAGCAGGCCCAATTGAATAATTTAAGTAGTCGGTAGTGGCAGTGGCTCATTGCTGATAAAAGAAGGGAGTGGAGAATTGATCAAACAGCCAGCCCTCACCCAGCTATGGGAATATAAATAATAAAATGAGATCAGAGGGATTAGTTGCGGTGCCCTGTTCCAGTCCAGTGCCTACTACTTACATTCCTCTCCCACTGAGATTCTCGCTGTGGACATCTTGATTCCACTTTGCTCCTCGCAATGGCAAATCGATATGTTCCATAACAGATGGGAGTGGGAAGGATGGGGAGTGGCTTTTGTGGAATCCTAGAAAGTGATGTGCTGCGGTGCATGATTAAAGAAAAAGAGGAAACTTCATGTTTTCACCTTTATCTGAACAGGTTTTTGTGTCTTGGCTACAGTAAATACACATCTTCTTATCCACATCAGACCTGTTTAGTAAGTCTTCAGAAGCTGCTTAAGATTCATCTCATGTCTCTTTTGAAAGGCGTTTCATGGATTCGTAGGCTCTGACTCCCTCTAGAGGGTATAAGGGTCCACAACAGAGGATAAACAACATGTTCCCCCTCTGAACTCTCCCACTCACTTAAAATATAGATTTTTTGGAATTCCTTGCTTGCATCGAGTTTCACTGATCAAGTGTGAGAACACAAAATGTTTTGTGTTCTTTAATTAATATTAGTAGACAGACTGGGTATTGAAGTCCAAGCCCAGGCTTCTTGTTCCAAATAAGATTTTTGGCAATTTGCGCTCACTGTTGAAATATGCAACTACGTCTGAGCGAATGTTCATTTATTGTATGAATTTTAAAGAATTTTTCACCGATCTTCCTTATGTATATCCCGCAAACAAGTTCAACCACATCCACCTCTGTGATTCAGTCTGCAGAGTTATGACTGATGATATCTGTGTTCTTTAAAATGTCCTTTTTTTAATGGTCATACTTACAGTATGAAGGTCTCTCTCAGTTACTGATGAGAGGATGAGTACATGCATTTGCATCTCCAGATGAAGGCGGGGGTTTCCACACTCACCCCCCTGTTCTGTCTTGAGCTGCATGCAATGTAGGAGGTTAGACATCCGTGTGAGCGATGCATGATGTAACAGATCTGTAAGGGTAAATTTATACGAGATGGAAACATTCTCAGCTATCAGGAGGATTTATCAGTTACTTGAGATCGTGGTGCTATTTCTGGCAAATGTCTTTAAGTATCTTGGAATAACAGGTTTCGATCTTAGATAAGATTATTTTTATTCAACTTTGTGGTTATTTTATTTTAGGATTGATCCCAGATAAGTGACCACCACCCTCTTCCCTTTGACATTTTACTTATTTAGTCCAGGCCTTTCCACATCATGGCTTTGACACTGAAAGGTTTGGAATAAGAACCATGAATCTGTGAAGATCAAAGCCTTTTTTTTAATTAACTTTATATTTGATGAAGTAATGAAATGCCAAAAAAAATTACAAGTACAGAGCCAAGAATGTTGATACTTAGAGTGGGTTTTAATTTTTCAGAAATGGTTAACAATTTAAAGTGCTTCAGAACAGTCTCTGTCCCTATTTAGTTTAATTTTCTGGTGCTTTTTCCGTCCTAATTGCTCCTTCTTTCTGAGACTTTCATGGACACATGCGTGCGCACACACACACACACACACACACACACACACATGGAAATGTAACATATTGCCCAGCAAAATGCTATTGAGAAGGGATGAAAACTGCTAATATAACTGACTCAAAATTTGTTATGTGATATCTGACAAAAAAAGTTTGTTACATTCAACACAATAAGCACATACTTTCCTCCTACCACAATTCAATTCTGCGCGCTTTAAACCTCCTGTGACATATCTTATGCGGTTTGGTGTGTCGTCAGGCCTTTGCCCACTTTACCAGACATTTATGCCTTTTCATTATTTGCCACAAGAGGCCACTATGCACATGTCATCTCTCCTTTGTAGAGCTTTGCTTTAAAGAACACTGAGAGCTGTTTTATGTCAGCTGCTGTTTAAGCTCTTTTTGCTTTTACTGTCTGAGCAAAGATAAAGACGAAACATGCAACTAAAACTAAAGCAACAGATGCTGGGAAAGTAAAGAAAATGAAAAACAACACATGACAACTGAAAACATAAACTCATGCAATCCAGTACAACAGCTCTGCCATGATTTCTTTTCTTTTAAAAAACATTCATATATTTTCAGTCTTTACTAATCAAAAGTGATAATCCTGCTTTGATACTTAAACTGTAGTGCAGGAATGGGGAAACTATTCCTCAAGGGGCCGTGTGGCTGCAGGTTTTCTTTCCAACCAAGCAACAGCACACCAGACTTGACTCATTTAATCAACTGATCTCAGTCTTCAGACAGCTGATTGGTCAAACTGTGTGCTCCTGATTGGTTGGAACAAAAACCTGCAGCCACACGGCCCTTTCTGGAATAGTTTGCCCATGCCTGCTGTCGTGGGTAGTTGTGCAAGATGAAAATAAAATAAATGCATTAATTTGGGGAAAAAAATTCCGCAGTTCTAGAGACTGAGAAAACAGGGCAGAAATAGTAAAAACTGGAGAGCAAAAGTGTTTTATAGTTATAAATTGTTCAGCTACTCAAAAACCTGAGAGAAGTTCACTTACACCGAGGTCATCTTTGTATGGCTGAATACAGGGTCACATGGATGCATATTTGAGTTTCTTGTAAACCAAGATTATTATCCAAGTATGTAGATGTTGCAAGAGTTTGGGTTTTAACTCATATTCATGTCATCTGTGATTTTAAATCCAATTCACATGCCATGTTGTTATTAATGAAGTACATACAGTATAAAAACAGTATTGCATTTGATGTTGTCTTTGCTGTATCCCATTTAATTGCACTCAGTCATGCTACGTGGTCAGGCTTAATATTTGAAATGACAGAAAAAGAATTACACCCTAGATCCAGTGTTATTGTGATGGCTGCAGAGCAACAAACCCTCTCATGAAACTAAATCCAAAATTAATGTGACTATAAATACACCAGATCAAGCATCAGGAGGTTGGAGCGCCACGTCCACGCCCTACATCCTGACATGCTGCACAATGAGCACAATCCTCTCTCGTTGTTTGTTTTCCCCTTCAAGCCTCATTAAGTGACTCCGTTCTATAAAACAGCTAGTTCTGTAAGTCAAGTGTTCCATTCCTCACACATAACGTCCTGGAGAACACGTTGAGATCACCAGCTCCTGGCTGGACACTCCACAAGACCTATAACCAAGAGAAATGAATAACACAACACAGAGATCAGAGAGTAGAAGCCGGTCTCCAGCAGCAGAATTGCAGGGGAGAGGGGGAACTGGAGCATGGAGGTGAAGTGCTGTACAAAGTTGGGTTTCTGTTAATGGGCTTTGGGGCGGCTGTTTTCTACTTTAAAGTAGCTTAGTGGTTCCAATTTTGGTCTCTTATACTGACCTCACTAAGCCCAATTTTCTCATTCTTTCTTTTTTCTTTTTTTTCCTTTCTCCCCACCTCTTCTGTATCTCTCTGACCAAATTATTTCCACCACTGTGGCACAGCCTTGGTTGTCTCCTGTGTATAATGATAGGAAGGATTAAATACAAAAAAAAAAAAAAAGATCAAAACAGAAACCTTGTTGCCATGGACACCCCACAACAAACTCTCTGCATGAGACACTTGGTCTGGTTCATTGCCCGCGTGACTATGTCCCTCTGTCCAAATGACACGACGACAAGGGTCAGTTTATGATAAACACAAATGAAGGGAAGGAAATGCAATTACCCAACAAACAAAAGCAGAGACTCTGTATCTCATGTCAGAAACCTCATGACTCCCTGTTGGAATCAGGAGTAGATGGAAAGTCTCCTTCCTCCTGCATACCATACTTTTCCTCTGTGTCTTCTTCCATGTCCTTCTGAGGTTTCCATTATAACTGTGACATTTTTTTTTTTTTTTTTTTTTTTTGCCCAGTGTGGTTCTGTCTTCAGAGCAGGGAGCTTTGTCAGCAATTACTCAAGGAGCTTCCAGGGCTACTGAAACCAGCTCCAGTTCCACAATTTGATTTTGAGAGTTTTGTAGTCATGCTTATAGACCTCACAGCTGGAGTCTACAGCCTTCCTATTAACTTGTATGGGCTAAGATTTATGATCTTCAGAGCTGTTGGGATGACGGCATGAGACTATTCTGAGACAAATCCCATTCACAGTATTGAAAGAGAAGGTGACCTTGTTCAAACACACTGCGGTCAGTTTCCGATTTATCTTCAAAGCGAGGTCACTTGTTTTTTTGGACAACTGTTGAAATAAAGTAATTGGGTTCTCAGGGTTCAAGCATTTGAGTCTTAGTCAAGCAGTTAAAAACCAAAGTGAAGTTTGCAAACACTGGCTGATTTTACATTTAGCTCAGCATGGATTCACGTGAAAAGCTGAGCTGGCAGATATTTTGCATATGCTGTAATTTGGATGAGGTCGCTTCCTATTAAAACTTTCCCTGGTAAGGATCAGCTATGGTCTGATTCAGAAAAAAAAATATCACTTCAAAGTTCCACATAGAGATTTTCAGGTGGTTTACATTATACTGACACTACATGCTGTGCAGATTGACTGCACTGTATAGGGTGTTCCTGGTAGGTACATATGGAAGAGTTTGTGCTGCCTGCTGGACATAATAGAGATGTTGAACTCACCAGGTCACACATGCATGTGCATATGCTCAGATAAGCATACCATTTCACTAGCATCCTATCTATAGATGCCCTTGAGAGTGCTATAATAATCTTTACTTTAATGTGGCTCCCTGATGTTGCCATCTTCTGCAGATGGACCTTTTGCTGTGGGATTAACAGGCTGTAATGCGATGAGAAATCCAAGTCATTGTCATTTCCAGCCAGGGCAGCCATAGCTGCATAGCTTCACTGGGTGGAGACCTAGAAGGACAGATTTAGGGCATCATACAAAGTAAATGTATTTGACCTGATTTACTTTATAAGTTTAGTTAAATCAAACACAGGCAGGGACAATTTAGAGTGTGGCTTAAAAGCAAAGAGCAAAGAAAAAGGACATGTAAGCCAAACTATGTAAGATGTCTCTGAATTGATTACTTTGAATATACTATGTATTGAGAATGCTTTGAAGTATTTGGAGTTGGATGGATAGTTGCAAAAATGTAATGCAATTCTAGAGGCACTGCCTCTCTCTTAATTTAGCCTGACAGGCCTATAGGCATATAGATAATGTCTTGCAGAAGTCTGAGCATCATATGTAAACAGGGCCACTAAGTTCAGACGTATAGGCTTAAGTACATTCAAATGTGTACTGTACATCTTCTATCATATTCAGGCTCATTTAGACTCATTTTCTCTTTCATATTATGTGGTGTAATTATCACCATGTCTATCTTCGCTCTTTTTTCTTTCTCTTGCTCTTTCAAGTGATAAAGAAAATGACTTGCGCGGTAAAAGGACAGACATGCCTCCGTTCCTCTTTAGGGACACATAATTATGCATAAACACAGTGGCTGAGTGCAGAGCGAGTAGTTAACCTTAAAAGAGTTCATAAAAACAAGCTGTCTTCATGACTGGAGTGCTCTCTTTAGCACGCTGCACATAAATGAGAGCATATTTGCCGTCCAGTTTGACACTACCCTGTGCTATTAAATTACTGAACTGCACATCGTCATGGCACTCTGCTGCAAATCTGGCAACAGTTGTCTTTGGCTTTGCTTAAAAAAAAAAAAAAAGCTGCTGCAAGCATCTGTCTTACCTGTGGAAGCAGACGGCCTAGTTTCCAGCCACTGCACCTAATGGAGACGGCAGGTTGTGCCATGATAGAGTGAGTCCATTAACTTTTTTTGGGGAAAAAAAAAGAGCTCTCATGTTTACTCAGTGTCCACTGTGTAACCATAGAAATGGAATGAATGTGTTGCCATGATTAGATTCTGGTGTATTGAAACCACATGGTCTCATAGTCAGACACCTTCATTCCCCTCTCTGTAAGAACCCCGGGATAACACAAACAAGTCAAAGCTATTAATAATGGTCTGATCAGACAACGTTTTGTAGCTACTTGCTTTTATAAATAGCCTCTGAAATACCTTCTGTAACGAATGTGCAGTCAACAGTGGATTCATTCTTGCTTGCCGTTAAGTGTAATGGCTCCTAGGTAATTTGTTTTGCCCCCGCAATACCACTTCCCTCATGTACTAGGTAATGAGATTTTACTGTGCACTGTGGGCAGGGGGGCCATTCTTTTTGACCAACCACAGTCACTGTGGTGCCAAATGAGAAGGCTCTATAATGCAGCCAATGATGAACATGATCTGTGGGTCATGAGAAAATGTTTCCCTTTGGGATAATGTGTCTACTACAGTAACATGACGGATGAAGGTCTCAGCAGGCTTCTGTTTGTGTGGCAATGTGACCAAAATTATACTCTCCCATAGAGCATAATAGATAATGACGACAATAACAAACTGGAGCTGGCTTTATTTTGAATCTAACATGCTACAGCCTTTGTTAGACATCACTTTGCATTCAACCAGTTCATCTTTAATGGGTCACTTTAATTTTTCAGAAAAGTTGAAGATGGACCAGATGTTTCACCCTAAACGCTCAAAAACCAATGATGAAAAAAATGCAGCTGATGAGGACACTGTGATCACAAAACCTCGTATCCTTGTCCTCTCTGATTTTTATGCATGCTTGAGATTTTTCTTGCCCAGCCCCAGTATAATCACTGTGCAGTTTTACAGATTTAGCTGTGGGACTTGAAAGATGAACAACTCTCTCACTGTCTTCTCTACTGTACAATGGTCACTTTCATGACTTTTGGTTCCCATCAAAGACAGAATCCCACTGGACACATGTTCTGGAGGTCAGGCTACTTAGGCTCAAAGTTCTATTTAGTTAAACTTATTTGCTCTCTCCACGGGAAATATCGGCCTTGCCTTTCTCACTGTCGCCACTTGCCAGTATGTTTTGAGAAATTTCTCTTACCTCTTAAGCTACACAAACCACCGTTACCAATATAAAAAGATGTTTTGGACATATACACAACCAGCAGTTAGTTATTTCAAACATGACAATCTTAAAGAATATTCCACAAATATATAGTATCAATGAAAGATGTCCACGGAAAGCCAATTAGACATGTTTGGGTGTTAGGAAGAGATGTTATCTCAAAAGAGATGAGTCTATTGAGATTATTGAATATACAGAGGGATACCCCTTCTTTGGTAGCATTTGGTAGGGACCCACAGACAAGAGCAGTCCAGACTGTGATTGCCTTTTGTGGAGGAATGGCAATATGGCATTCCATGGAGGAACACAGTGGCCAAGAAGGAGCATAACCCTGTATGATTGAGACCCACGCTCAGAAGTCACTCCGAAGCCAAGCCTTAGAGAATTTGATGGGTAGCCAGTATAGACTGATGAGGAGCGGAGTGACACATGCCCGTGTGGGTTGATCAAAGACCAGATGGGCAGTTGCATTCTGGCCTGTTTGAATAGGTTTCACAATGCAAAAAGCATGCCCATGCACCTGAAGGCCAAAAAAATTTCAGATGATTAATTGGGAGCATTTATAAGACGCTGTGTAGAAGAAAATCAATGAACGTGACACTGAAATGACATATTATATATTTAAATGGTGACACAATATGTAAAAAGACACCGAAGGATGCATGCAATCTACACTGTGTAGCCTGCAGCTGCTGTTCCTCTGAAAATACTAAACCATTGTCCGCATTAACCTTACGTCTTGGGTTTCACATAATAAACTATTAGGCATCTGGACAAACAGTAGAGAGGTGATGAAAGGTGACTAGAAGCTGCAGCATGGCAGGCAATATTTCTTTTTCCCCTCTCTCCTGCTTGTTTTTTTTTTCTTTTTTCCCCCCTGCATCCCATGGTCTCTGCTCCTACATCTTCATATAAACCCTTGATTTCAGCATGTTTTTCTGTTTCCCTACTAAACACATGCACTGGCTGCACTGCTAATGCGCCCCTTCTACGGTCTAAGTCCTGCTGTTTTAGGAAACTGCCAGGGATATTTGATTCTCCTGCTCTCAGTCGTTTGATCTGTATTCCCTTTTAGCTCTTGCATGCAGCTCTGAGTCCCAGTGGGCAAAGAATAACAAATGAATTAATTCCAGTGATGCATCCAGCTGAAATAAAACACACCCAGGAGATCATACAAAATAACAAAAGAAAAAAAAGAAGTATCTTGAGCAACTGTGTTTTGCCTGGCTACTTCTCTGTTTTTATTGTAAAGTCTTCAAGTTTGAAAGCAAATTTGCAATCAAGAGTAAAACTATTCAAAATAATATACTCTGTCATTTGATTTGCAGAACAAATCTGACAGACATTTTCAGATTAAACGAAATTTAATTTTGTTATTCGTTGCAATTTGCTTATGTAGAACATGTGAGTGAATATATCACAGTACAGTTTATGTCTGGTGGAAGTTAGGAAAACAGAGTCATTAGGAAAACACAGTATTTTGTTGATACCGTATTTGTATATAAGGTTGTTAAGTGGTTACAGGAGTAGAAAGACCCTTTGGGAAGAATATTTATTTGCTTTCTGTCTGAGAGTTAGATGAGAAGGTTGATGCCAGTCTTGTGTGTAGTAACAGGTAAGCATAAAAAGCTGAGTCCAAATCTGGTGTTTCATCCTTTGAAGGATGCTGTCTATGAAGATGTGACCCTTCTTACCTGTCATTGACCGCAAAGGCCAAATTGGAATGAGATGTTCTGGCCTGTTGTTGAGGAGTTTTGCTTTGAGTCACCAGTTGTCACAAAACACAGTCCCCACTGCTTAGCATGGTTTAAACAGTTGGTTAAATATTAAGTGTTCTTGTGAATTCTTGGGCTTTCTGCTGCCACGTTATTTACAAAATAGGCTTGGCCTTAAAAGATCCACTTATTGGAGCCTTGGTTTCTCAGGAAAAGAGAGGGCCACATTCGTGGGAGCCTTTGACATCAGACCTACCTATCACCCTAGCATGGCTCAGTCCTAAATCTACAAAATACCTGTAGTGATAAATGGGATACAACACTTGTTTTTCTATTTTCACTCTTTGTAATCAAAAAATGAAATGTCTTAAAGTTGTTTTGAGGTGCTGGTATGAGTCTCTTTACTGTGCTAATATTTCACATATTGCAAAATATCAGAATATTACTTTATCTCTAAAATCCGGTGCCAGATTGCTATTGTTAAGCACACAATGCCCTCTCAGACTTCACACAGCTGCTGTTTTCGAGCTTAGGTGTGAACTTGAATAACAGTGACCTCAAGATTTTTTACTGATAAGTAATGAAACACACACAAACTCTATCACCACATCGTTGGCACCAAAAGTGTGGCTGGCACATTGTGCCAAACATAAACTGGTTGTTATGCGCTTTCCTTCATTGTGTCTGTCTGCGTGAGTGTGCGTGTCTGTGTGTGTGTGTGTGTGTGTGACACCATAATGAGTTAAGCATAAAGTGCTGGAGCCTGCTTTCATTCAAGAGTGGTGACGTCGTCCTCTGAGCGGAGTGAAGGGAGTTTTTGGGAGACCACTGCAAGTGGAACTCCTTGTGAGGCTGGGCTGTAACTTGAAGCCAAAAGAAAAGTCAGAGAGAGAGAGAGAGAGAGAGAGAGAAGCTGAGGGAGGAAGGCAGAGAGAGAGGGAGAAATGGAGGGCGGGGGAGGGAAAGACTGAAGGGCCGAGAGAAGGTGATGTCAGCTGAGTTCAGAAAGTAAACAGAGTTCCAGACTGCAGCATGCTGTCTGCGGGACGGGAACTGCAGCTGGGGCAAACCCACGGGGGCACCAACACAATCCCCTGGACCCTCACCTTTATCTCTGGGAAGGAGGGCTGGTTCCTCTTCATCTCCCTCTTCATCCTCATCTCCTTACCCCAAGCGAGAACCTGGCCTTATGGTAAGACACTGGCAAAGACTTTACCTTTACTGATCTTATTTTTCCTCCCTCACCATACCTCACCTCCTCTTGGTTTATGTCCTTTGTTCTCAAAAAGCCGGCATCAGCACTCTCTCTCCATCCCCTCTTCCCTTCTGTCGTTTAAGAGCATAACAGCACTCAGCAAAGCTTGTGAAAGAAGACCCACAGAGAAGCAGTGATGTAAAAACCTTTCCTCTTACAGAGGCAGCAAAGAGAAACAGCACTGACAAGTTTGTGCAGTCTTTGTCTTTACAACTTTTATTTTGAAACACAGAGTGCAGGATTGTCCCATGTGGATTTGTTTATTGTCCCATAAAAAAAAGATCCTCGTGATCTTCACACTTTTTTCTTCTCATCGCAGTTGTTCTGTCTCTTTGAAATCAAAGTGAGGTTGTTTTTGTTCTCTTTAAAAAAAGAAAACCCTTGGATGCTGCCACACATTCCTTAAGGTAAAATGAGGCGGTTGGAGTCCTAATGGGGCTGTTGAATCTTGGCACATAGTCCCATTTGTGCCAAAGTGTTGTGGGTGAACTTGCTAACAAATCAACATTACCTCTGTCTGTTTACCCTTTGTGACCACTTGATCTTGCAGCAGGAAGACATGACTCATGTTTGAGTCTATCACGCTGACTGTGGTAATGTGTATACCATACCCCGTCTCCAAGACTCCCAAACCGACCCAACCTCTGCCCTCTGTCTGATTTCCCTTCGCACGGTTACCACACAGTGAAGTAATACCTTCAATTTGTAATGGTGGTGAATGCGGCAAAGCGCTGGGTAGAGTACAGCTGTGCTAAACCTCAGTGATTAAGAGAGTTCTGGCAGATTTACTTACTTATGTTGTCAGCTGAGTTACTCTCAGCACAGCTTGTTTTGTTGTAGTGTATAATCAGCTGATGATAGATCTTTTCCATGGCACAACCTTAAATACTTTACATTTTCAAAGCATGTAGCTAAAGTGTTTATATGCAAATCCTACCTTTATGGAAATGTGTGTTTATGTGTGTGCCTGCGTTTTATCCATCTGTGCATGTTTAGGCTTTTTTTTTTTTGACCCATGTAAGGTTTCCCGTTCAGGCTCCCCCACCGACATGACTCCTGAGATCCTCCAGTCTTCTGACACTCTCTTCATGGTGTGTTTAACTTGAGTCCACAGGGAAGTAGTCAGAGAATGATATTAGAGTGGAGAAAGTGAAATCTTGGCACAGAGTTTTGTTCCGAGTTAAAAAAAAAAAACATGGCCACATTAGGAAAAACAGTGTATCAGACATTAGACCCAGCCGTCCTTTCCAAGTTTAGTGGCTATATCTTGAAAACAAATGTGCACATCTCAGACTCCTGTTTGACCTACATAATGTGTCTGTGTATGGACAAGTTGTGGATAGGATATTTCAGTGGGTTTGTGGTTTTCTACCGGATGAAAGTTTATTTAAAGCAATCTGCAGGATGGACACTTGGGATCAGTGCTTGGGGTTGGACTGCACTCAGATACGCAGTGCCCACAGAGCTCCCCTGGGAGTTTCCCTCTTCCATGATGGCTAAATCACTTCAACCTCAAAATACCAGACAGCTGCTGTGGGCAGTAGGCAAAAGGAATAGTCCATACATGTGCACGTATGCACTTACAGCTGCTGTAAAAACAGCTATGTTTCCATGATACACAGCATGAAATAAGCACCATGCAGTCAGGAGGAAACTATTCATTCAGCACTGGATTAAAAACTTGTTGTTTTCATCACTTTCTTTCCAAATGTTTCCTCATATTAGTTGTCACTTCATTACAGCAAAGAACAAGTATGACCTAATGATGTGACAATGACCAAATACAAGTGAAACTGTCTGACTCCAGGATGCCACCAGGGATAAGTGAAAAAATATGTTTTTCTCTAATTTGGCTGAGCTGAATGTGAAAGAAAAACTATTTGCTTTCTTGCAGCCACAGCTTTGTGTCATATTTTTGACCAGACCTTCACCAGCAGCCCAAGCAGACCATTAGCCACTTAGTGATAAGCTTGCACCATTGGTTGTCCAGCCAGCTGTTGGAGCTCTGGTTATTGCCCTTTGAAAAAGATTTGGCCTAAACAAGTAATTTTGCCAACTCACTCACTTATTATCTGACCTTTCAGACACCTTCAGCAAGGTTTTCATAAAAGTATCCTCCGGATGAACCTCACCTACTTCCCTTAGAAGATAGTCACCAGAATTCCCCCATGAGTGCGTCAATGGACTTTCCCTCCACTGGCACACCTTACTGTGCTGACCACATGGCAGCTGACGTGAATGAGATTCCAACTTTCTCTCTGAGTGATCATTTTACATGTAAATATAACCAAATAACAGAGCAGCTGTTGCCTCTGGTGACTTTGTTAGATGTGACCCCTGGTTAACCTGTAGTGTTAATGAGATGCATTTTAGTCAGCATTTCAGACTTGTACCACTGGCTATCAATATAAATGGAAAAAAAAAAAAAACCTACGTATTTACTTTACTTTAATAGCTTTACTGGGACATTTGCTGTATTACAACTGTACCTGTGAGCACAGAGTAAAAGAGCTGCAAACAGATAAAGGGCTGAAACTGGCTGACACTAGGATGCAAATAGCCCGTGATGCAGTCCAGCCATATACTCAGCTCTGTGCATGTTGAACTAATCCCAAAGTTCTCACTGGACTCCACTGCATTGTATGCGGCTGTCCAGCTTTGTTTGGAGTTAAAAATAGCACAGTGGTGTCAAACAAGACAATATACAAGCTGATAAGATACAGTGTCTGAGCAGTGAGCGAGACAAAGCCAAGCGAAAATAATTGGTTTAAATGCCACAGACAGCAGTGTGCACGGCTGCATTTCTGATAACATATGGATATCAAATTAGAGCCTAATTTCACAAGTTATCTGAGAGTCTGAAGGCAGCGCTTGGATGCAAATGTGAACTTGTTCAGAAGCGGATGCTGACACAAAATCATTACAAACAAAAAAGCAGATGTCAACCTTTGGGGTTTATTCTTAGCTGAGTTCAGAGGAAGTTTCCTGTAGAAAATGATGACAAAGTGGCTGGAGCTGATGCAGGCTTATGAGTCGCAAGGTCAAATTCAGCTCCTGCAGCACATTTTGAATGCATATCTGTGAGCTTCATATTTGCAAAGTACATAAAAGAATGAAAAAAATAAATAATAATGTGAAAGTATCCTGTGCTCAGCAGAAGTCAGGGTTTGTTGTGGCTCCTCTCCTACAGGTTATAGTGGGTCAGCAGGGCAGTAAGGTCAGACACTAGGTCACAAGATCTGAATTGCCATGACGGCCTCTGTGTCTACGGTGATAATGATGTCAGTCTCTGTATCCACATCAATGGTTTGCAGCCGAGACATGGTGTCTATTAAACTGGACCTGTGGCTTTTTTCCGACATTGCGGTGTCCAACAAGCAGCGTGGTGTCTGTTATGATGTTTGACTTTCATGGCTATGGCTTCTTGACATTCATGTTGAGGTGTACATGTAAGAGCACAACATCTGGAATGGAAAAAGCAGGCACCACTTACATAAGACCAGAAAAGGAAAACAACCCACACAAAACTCTGCACGCTTAGCTACAAAATCAAGGGGAGAAAAAAAAAGAAGAAACGTTTGTGATCTCCTGTTAAACTGTTTTTGTGGCTTAGTGCCAGTGTTCTCTCTCTCTTTCCCTCTCTTTTTCA
This sequence comes from Caranx ignobilis, assembly GCA_021432705.1. NCBI lineage: Eukaryota > Metazoa > Chordata > Actinopteri > Carangiformes > Carangidae > Caranx > Caranx ignobilis. The sequence continues at coordinate 57,402,067 of MU269990.1, forward strand.
CACACACACACACACACACACACACACACACACACACACACACACAGACACACACATACACACTACAAAAAGTTATGTGTGCTCTGTGGAAATATGTAGACACAATCACATACCAAGGTTGGATAGGTGCATGGAAAGGGTGCTAGACAGAAATGAGGCACAACAGAGACGCAAACTTTGTTATCAGATAAGAGAGTCACCTCTCTGACAACTGTCAACACTTCCAGCTAGTGATTAAATACAGGCCAGGGGCACACAGCGCAACTGAAGTCTTGCATTAAATTGCAGGTTTGTGAAACAGAAGATAATGATAATAATGATGATGATGACATGAGCGCGGTGGTGTAATTTTCCTCTCTTACATTCAAATAGGTTTTCACAGTGCCTGTGCTTCCAGAAAGAAATTTAAACACAACATTCTGCATCTCATAACTTCTGCGCAAATGCCCCTTCACTTATGGGTTTGGGCCTGTGCACGTGCACTTCCACACCTGTTCAAAAATTTCCCCAAACTGCTGTAAAATCCCATGAGAAATACTCACTGTCCAGTCTGTAGTTACCTGCAGGTATTGACCTGGAGGCCTCACAGATGTGTGTGTGTGTGTGTGTGTGTGTGTGTGTGTGTGTGTGTTTTTTACATGGCAGTAATTTTTATACTCAAAGAAATGAATAGACTGCTGGGATGTGAGCCAGAGCACGGTTATGCAAAATAGATCCTCAGTTGCGTTGTGTGTTGTGAATCAGTAAACACTCATTAAGAAGTGGAGATACTAGTCCAGCAAAATAAAGATGCATTCCAACATGCACACAGCACTGGGGGAGAAACCTCTGAGTCATGCTTCAGAGAAGAACATAACAGCTTTATCAGCAGAACAGGAGGTCAGCAAACTAAATCTGTACACAGTGTTTTAAGAGGGAAAAAGCTGGTACTTGTGTTTATTTACCTCTACAAGGAGCATAGAGAAAAAAAGCTTGTGGCAATCTGAAAACTAATCCTATCACAAATGCATGTACTGTCATCTCACTGCCTGTCTGAGGTCCAACTAAAGATCACTCTCCAGCTTTGCTTATTCTGTTTTGAATCATCTTTTTATAGGAGTGTGCTGAGGGCATCCACAGGAAGTCACTTCTCTGTCAAAGGACTAGACACTCAGCAGCGATCCATGTAATGGCAATACCAGACCAGCACATAAAATCTCTTGACCCTTTCATGTTTATGTCCTATAAATCAGCTTTCACAGTCTCTGCGGCCAGTGTCCTTAACAGGCCTCAGCGAGGAAGCAGCAGGAAAGCTGTCCTGTGAGGATTGAAGTCCAGTCAGCACCTCTTAATCCTCCATGTGGCAGGCATCACACCTTTGTAAAATACTGTTTTCATCCTGCACTAATGGTCACTGCAGCACAAATGACAGCAGTTTACAGACTGAGGAGTAAACTTGGCTAGAAACACTGTTGACGGTGGCCTTAGTCCATCCAGAGTCTCCTGTTTGACATTCACGTCCAACTTGTGTAATTTGGGTCATAATGCAGTCATAACAGGCATCACACTTGTTTGAAAGGTAGTTGCTTCCAACTGCATTATAATGTATGTGAGTGAAAGCAGACCTGTCAGGCTCCTGTAACAATTAGCAGCTTTATAAACACAACATCCCTGTAGTTGTTGCATTGATTTAAGTATTATTATTATTTCCTAAAATGGCCCCTCAGTATATTGCAACTATTGATTATTGCTTTTTACTGACATTACATACTGAAGAAAAAGAAGGTTTTAGGCTTTTATGTGCTTTGAAAAAATGATACTAATATGATTGTTTATTTATGTCTATTTGTGCTTTTTTCAGAGCACTTTGCATAATACCAACCAGTCTTTGCTCTGTGTCAAAACAGACAAAACACGCACGCCATGGCCATGCTGTGGATTTTTGTGGTTCTCACTCATGGTCAAAATAAGTCCACAAAAATGACAATCTGAATAGAAACCATGAGCTTCTCTTTTTCTCTCCCACGTGAAGACAGACCAAACTAAACAAAAGAAAACTTTGATTCAGTAACAAAGCCAAGAGGTCGTAAGTTTACTCTCATTTTTAACTGAGGGAATCTATCACTGCTGGGTAGCATGACAGGCTGGTCATCGAGTAAGCGATTGAATAGGCCAGTGACATGATATCGGTCCTGAGATCTACCACAGGGCCATGGCAAAAAAAAAAAGCAGAACGACCCCCTTGTAGTCACAGACATGCTCCGTATGGTTTAAGGTCAGTACACAAATGAAGCTGAGTCCATTGTATCAAAACAGCAGATGACCCTAGGAACACACAGGAATCATAAACAGCCTGCAACAGCTTCATGAAGCACAAACTGTGTCCTTAAATAACCTGTATTAAAGTTGACCTAGTGGCATTCCAAAACCCACCTCTCTGTTTGATGAATGTGTGTGTATGTCATACTTCTAGGAGGAATAGCTGAGGTGAATGCCAGATTGAATCTGGACCGAGATACAATTTATGATATCATTAATGTGGAAGGGCGTCAGGACGACTCTTTCTTCATTCCAAGACATCTGTTCTTCCTCTCTCTAGCTGACCGTCTGCAAACTACCACTGCTCGTGTGTGTGTGTCAGTGCATTTTTGTGCGCGTCTGTGTTTTAAATTCTTGGTTTCACCAAACTTCTATAAACAGTGAATAAATCTAGTGTGCAACTACGCCTTTACAAATAAAACCAGCATGCAAGTGTGTCTGTGTGTTTTCAGCAGGGAGCCAGCAGCAACAATAAATGGTGGGATTCTAGCATCGAGGGCTGAGAAGTTATTATGATTGCAGGGCTGGTGGGAGGGTACGGACAAACTGCTGCAACGATATGGTGCCAAGTTTAAAGTGCAGCTTGTGTTAGTTCTCTGTTCACATCTGCCACAAGAGAATTTCCACTTGTCTGTTTCAGCTTTTAAATCCACTGTTACATAATCATAACCACTCAGACTCAAAGGTCCCTGAGTCACTGGTTTCCAGTCCAATCAAACCTTGTATTTGTTGGGCAGAGACTTAACAAAAGAAGAAGGCCAGTGTTTACCCTTTGGTTTGTACAGCTTTTTCTAATTAATGATTTTAATTCCATTTTAACGGTGACTTTACTATTGTGGCATCTTGTCTGAAGTAAAATAGTCTGAGACAGAGGAGGTAAGTAAACGACTGGGAAAATTGCGGTCTTTTAAAGTGGAGCTTGCAGCCATATGGTGGTGGAAATAACCAGAGAGCACAGCAAAGAGCAGCAGCTTGGATAAACACTGAATTGGCCAGAATCCTTCTGCTGTTGTTCAGGCGTCTGCTGACCATAACCCACGTCCTCTCACATTTTCCCACAAGGCCCAATGTTACATTTGATATACTGTCTTCATGTTTGACTCATCCTCCTCTCTGTTTCTCTCCACTTATGTAACAATGCCTTGATAAATAAACACTTCCTGCTTGCTTCTTTGGGTGATATTACTGAGTTGCTGACCACGACGTATTGTCTTCTTTAGATTACAGGCACTTGTACAACCACTGCCCGGGCCCAGAGTGGAACGTTATGTGCAGGGGCTGCTGTGAGTACGACGTGATCCGGTGTAAATGCCCACTTCAGGGGACTCCAGTGGGCTATGCTGTGCCCTGCTGTCGGAACGCCATCAATGAGTGCGACCCCTGCATCTACCATCCAGGTAGACACAGATCATGTCAACAATGTCCATGTCAACATGGACATGATTACTCCAGTTTAATAACATCTGAACATACTCTTACTTCACCAAAAGAAGTTCTTAGAACTGAGTATTATCAGTTGAAATGATCAATATCATTTTTATTTTTACAAATCAATCAATCAAACTTTATTTCTAGAGCACTTTTCATACAAAAAAGCAGCCCAGAATGCTTTACATGGTAAAATAAGAAACAAAAAAGGACATTTAGGCACATACACACACATTCACACACATGCACAAAAGCAAAAGCTTGTACATGGGCCATTGTGGTCTGACCAACATGTCCTCACTTTCCAGAAATGTCCTCATTCTCAAGGTTTAAAACTCACAAGCTGACATGCACACACACACCTAAACACACTCACACTTTTCATGTAAAATTAAAACACTGAGGAATTAAAAACTCAGCCTTATAAATGCATACAGTAATACAAACACTTCCATGTCCTGAAAATTCATACTGATTTAGGAAAAACTGAATTTCAAGTTCACCTTAGTTCAGCTGACGCAATGCAAAGGTTTAGTTGACTGTAGTAGTAATTTGATTTTCATCCCTTTTATGGCATTAATTATTTATTGGCCTCATTGCTTACATCTGCACCTCGAGGTTTTTCTCTTAATGTGTTTTCTGAGGATTTAAATAGATGTTAATGATGGTGATATCATTTGTGCAATACTAAGGGCTGCCTATCAGCTGCACAGCTGTTTGTATTGTAGCACCACAAAAACTGAGATGGAAAGACTGAAAATAACTTCTGTTTTGTGTCTGATCTAATTTGTTTCTGGGCCAACTTCACATTGGCGCCCTTTCTAGACTTACTGGCAGAATCCTCTTGAATTGGCAGAGTGCTGGAGTGTATGAACACACTTGGAACACTGATTTGTGAATGAAGTAGTTGTGAAGCAGTGTGTGTGTGTGTATGTTTGTACTCTGAGATAAGCACATCATTGGCTGTGTAACATGTATGCAAAGTTTGGGAAGCTACAAACCAGAGATGCCCGCACACACATGCTGCAGTTCACACACTGAAGTTAGTCTTATTTTCCTACATACCATTCACTCATACAAGGATGTCATGTTTTCCTCACATGCTTTCCTTTATGGGAGGAAAAAAACAGCTGTTGGGAGTTATATGCATACCTGTACATTTTTTTTTACTATTAAACACAGAAAAAAATGTAGTCCATCCTCTGCATATGAACATAAATCATGTTCTTGCGCATTCTTCAGTAGTGAAAAATGAGTTTAATGAGATTACCAACCAAAGAAAATACATGTTAAATCAAAGTCTCTCCATCTCTGACAGCTCTTTCGAAAAATTTAAAGGGACAGTTCAGGTTATTTGCCCCAGGTTGTGTGAGGTAGTCAGGCACAGTCAGTGTGTTACCTGCAGTATATTTAGGTCAGTGCGCTGCAATTTATGAGGAACGACTGGGAGCACAGGCACAGAGGCAGAGTGATGGTGCTGCCGTGTTTAAGACCTTCACCAAAATAATCCATTTTCCAATAAGACTATTTTCAGCAGCACTTTATCTTCCCATGAAAACAAAGAGAAGTTTTGCACTTTCTGATTCACTCAGCTGACCTGCGGCTGCGGTGTAACACAGTGTGTACTGTAGGGGCACTTGTCCTTAGGAATACGGTCGTTCAGCGGCTGAGAATGATGAAGCACCAAAGTAAAGTGCTGTCCCTTTGATGGGAACTGTTTGTGTACTCTGTATTCAGTCTGACTCCTGCTTTCCTGTAATATTTCTCCTGGCTCTGTTTCTTCCAGGTTGCAGTGTATTTGAGAACTGTAAGCGCTGCAACAATGGGACATGGGGCCCCAGGGATGACTTCTTCATTAGTGGACAATTCTGCGCTGAGTGTCGACCCGGCTGGTCTGGTGGAGATTGCATGAGTGGGTTTCTTCATTCTCATTATTACAAATCCTACATGGCTTCATTATAAATGTTTGTATGTTTTTACTATACTGTGTACATGTGTTTTGCTTTCCTGTTTATTTAACTTCTGTGCCAACTGGGAAAGCTGCTGCATGCCCAGGGGCCGTTATAGCTAAGATTCAGGAACCCCATAAAACAATTTAATATGTAACAGTTGGACACTGACTATAGCTTTCTCAATATGCAAATACTCCACCAAAGGGCACAAGAGGCATACATTTAATTAAAAGGCTGCTGAATGTCTTTGTTGCTCCTGTGTGTATTGTATTTACACTTCTTTATGCTGTTGAGCACAACATGGGGCTTTTACAGAGTCTTTGGAAACTCAAGTGTAATTACTTTGGGTTTAAATGGCATCCAAAACAGCCGAATGACCCCCAGAATAATAATTAAGCTGTAATTAACATCCTCTGAAATTTAAGTGGCATACTATTTCTACACAACTTTCCAAAATGGAATTCGTCTGTGTGTTTCAGAGTGTGGGGGAGTGATCCATAAACGACAGGGCCACTTGGTGCTGGAGAGTTATCCCAACAATGCTCGGTGTGAGTGGACCATACAGGTGGACCGTCCCTTTACCATCGAACTCAGGTAAAATCATCAGGATGAAATATGGGTAAGGTTAGTAATAAGCTAAGCATGTTAGCACGTTAGGGATCACCAGCTTTATTAGGATTCATCCTCTTGGGGATCATGAATACTAATACAAAATTTCTAAGCAATCCATGCAGAATTATAACCAAGACCTCAGTGCTGAAATGACTGAGAAGAAGATATTACCATAGAAAAATCCACTCCAGTACTTACAAGGCTAAAAATGGCAGGAAAGAGTCGACTGCAGAGATTCCCAGTTTTTCTGAATAATTCACAGATGTCGCTGTCAACAGTTTTCACTGGAGCTATTTTCTACTGATGACTCTATTTTAAAGCATGGACAAGTTCTTAATATCAGCCAAAACATAAAGAGACAATAATTGACGTTGATACACAGCTTACACATGAACGCATATAGGTTAAATACACCTGTACAAACTGAAGAATACAGCAAATCTTTGTCTCAATAAAGTCCAAGTCAGCACAGTTCAATCTGGCAATATTAACGCTTGAGTTTTTGCGATCTTCATTGTCCATCTGCAATAGTTATTAAAGCCCATGCCTGTTGAAGTCAAATTTTCCCTCTGTTCAGATATTTCTGCAAGATGTATGTCGTGGACCGGTGGCAAGTCTACAGCAGAATTTGGAAACCACAACAACCTCTTTTTTGAGGAAAGTTATTACTTTTCACTCCTGTGATAGTTTTCTATTTCTGCAATTTTCTCCATTACACATACAGCATTTTATAGATGAGCATTTGTGCAGGGCTTTAACAGAACAAAAGCTCCATACATTCACATTCATACTGAGCATGCAGCGCATATGGCTGTGGTTTGTTGTGTGCATAAAAGACATTTAATGATTCAACATGTGTTTTTTTTTCTATAAAGCTTTGCATTAAACTTAGCAACCGTGAACTGTGACATATGCTAGACTGCAAATCCAAATCTATTCTGAGAGTACGAATGCCAATATAGGCACGGCTAATACTTAAAAGTCATATTTTATATACTTAGTATGTGGCATAAATCCAAGAAAGCCTCTAAATGAAATAGCACTGCTGTGCTCCGAGACAGACTAATGGAAAGTTATACCTTTGTGCCATTGGGGAATTCCTGGCAGGCTTCTCTTGTATATTTCTGTCTTTAACTACCGTCGCTCACTGTACACTCTCATCACAAGCAACATATTTACAGAATTACAACTGGCATTAATTATTTGGAGCAGCTTCAGGCTAGCATTTAGCATTTCCGTAAATCCCATTAGTCTAAGCTTCCCTGTCCCAAGGGTCTGTGATAAAGGATAAAATTAGAGGATTTGGGTGCATGCCATTGTCATATACAAAGTTCACCAGTCCTTCATGTCTGTTGAAATGTTAGGCGAGGAGATTACATCTGAAATGGCCCAGGAGGGGAAAGAAGACTGCTCTGTGTTTTTTCCGACTACAGCTGGCAGTCATCTCAATGTCACACTCACTGCAACCAAACCAAACAGCTCATGAATCGAAAGTGTCTGTAAATGTCCTCTACAAGTCATTATAGTCACATAAATTCACATGTAAACAGGCCACAATGCCCCTCCTCCTGGATGTCCAGACTGTTGTAAAGCACGCAAAGGATGTTTTGGAAAGGTTAACACGTTACCTAGAAGTTTTATACCAAGAATCCTCTGTCTTCTGACTACTTGTTTTGGAAACAAAATTGTGCAATCACCATGTTCAGTCAGGATGGGAGGCCTGTTTATAGACTGGGATTAGCAGCGCTGTTTATCAGCATTTTTTACTGCCACTTACATAAATGTAATGGCAGTCACATGTGCACATTGGCTGTTTGATAGGCACACTGAGAGTGATAAGGATAACCCACCTATTATGGGAATGAGAGATTTCTAAAGAAGTTCCTAAAGCTTGTAAAGCCAAAAACCCAAAGATAGAAACCTGTCTTTGGATTATTGTTGTCTTATCCATTTTATTTTGGCTGCCAAGTGAGCTTAATATTGGGTGTTGAATCTTTGCTTGTATAATGCTGGAGCAGAGTTGGTAAATACAGTGATTATAGGGACTTACTTGTCTATACCTGCCTCAGTCATGATCTCAGGTATTTTTCTTCTTTACTGCTGCACATGGATTAACTCCCATGAGCCTTTGTTGCACTGAAAGAAGAAGAAGAAGAAATGTAAATCTTTGACTCCTATAACTGCTGTGGTAAAAGACACATTTCACACAACATTAAGAACTGTGATCCGTGTAATACTGGGCAAATCACCTTTAGCAGCTGTTAATATATTCAGTGGCTGTCATTACTGCTCATTACTTGTTTGCTGGCTGGAGATTTTAAAGCTTCAGTGCCATGGTGCCAGGGTTGATGTGGCAATGCCAGGGAACACAGGTGCTCTCATAATCCAGGAAAACACCACCCAACCTTTTTCCCACAAAGAATCTATTGTTACTTTGTTTCACTTCACTATCACCGTCATTAAATGTGTCAAGATAAAAAGTGATATACAGTTAAAGAATTGCAGTGTTGTATGTTTCAGTTTTGTGACCATGTTTTTTCCTATTTTTTTATGCTCATCCTCATATCAACAGGTTTATGATGCTCAGTCTGGAGCATCACCATACTTGTCGTTATGACTATGTGGAAGTCCGAGATGGCGACAGCATCAACTCAGGTGTTATTGGGCGATTTTGTGGGAACAACAGACCTGTCCCCATCCACAGTTCTGGCAACAGTTTGCACATACTCTTTGTGTCTGATGGTTACAAGAACTTCGATGGATTCTTTGCCACTTTTCAAGAAAGCTCAGGTAGGTCAGACACCAGGATCAATTAACAGCAGCGACAAAAATACACCTCATCTCATAAAGGTATAATCAATGAACAAAGGAGCCCTTTGGGGCCATCGGCACCAACAGATGAAAACAGTAGAAAAAAGAAGTTTCCACTGGTCAGACTCCAGAGTAAAAATATATAAGCTCTGGCTTTGACTGACACCTTCACAATTTGGCAAAAGCCTGTTAATGGGCCACTGAAAAAGTGAGGTCTGACCAACATGTCCGCACTTTCCAGAAAGGACTTTCCAGAAATGTCCTCATTCTTTAAAACTTACAAGCAGACATGCACACACACACACACACACACACACACAGACTCAGTGGCAAAGCCAGATCTAGTAAAAGTAAACAGAAGCTTTCTGTGTGAAATGACATTTAAATTTCGCCAGCTTGACTATGAATCCCTTAATATAGTTTGGTGTGAACAGCCATACCCTTTGGCATATAGATGATGTCATTCTATTGCTGATAATATATATATATATATATATATATATATATATATATTTTTTTTTTTTTTTTTTCCTTTTAATACCCTAATGTCATACACGTTTGGTCACAGCTTGCAGTTCCTCTCCTTGCCTACATGATGGGACTTGTATCCTGGACACTTCTTACACTTACCACTGTGCCTGTCTGGCTGGCTACACAGGCAAGAGGTGTGAAAATGGTGAGTTTGTAACATGACTGAAGTCTCTACAATGTGATCATCCTTGAAAAATACTGATTTTATATTTCAGGGAAAAATAGAAGTGAGGAAAACAACATGCAGGTTCTAATTGCAGGGCAATATGAACCAGTCTTCACAGCATACTGTGGGCATGACTTGTATTTTCCCTCTCATGAGGCATCAGAAAGACATGTATTATTCTGAACTGACACTTATGAAATCCCATAATTATTTCATTAGTTTTCTTCAGAAATCGGACACACCTACTTACAGCAAACTCCCTGAAAATTGACTTCTTCCTGTTGTTGCTATCTGGAGGTTGTCGGTGATTCACTGTCACGAGGGAAGGGTCTGTGGTTTGGACTGAGTTCAGGCCAGCTGCCTCTCCTTCCATAACGAGTCCCATCTTTGGTTTTGGCCAATCGCCTTTCAAGAAATATGAACAAATTTTCAGCAGAAGGGCTGCACATCCAGATTACCACCAAACAAATCTGTTAACACGACATTCTGTTTTCTGAAAATACCCTACCCTACCCTAAAATGCCCCACTCTATATGTCAGATGTGGGATCTGGGGTTCTGCTCCCTCAGGGTGTGTGATGTGTATAACATCAACAACATTTATGGGTGTCTGGACCCTGACTTGTGTTTTAGTACCCAATACACCCCCTGCAAGATCCTGAAACTCCATTCACTTATTTTTTTCATGTGATGTTGCTTTTACTGCTAAATTTGAGTCTATGAAACTAATGGTCAAACGATTCTACTTCTATAACACAGCAGCTTTTCCATTGGAGTAGTCACCCCAAAAAAAGGCAAGAGTTTCATTTTACAGAGTGTGCATTCATCTATATTCCCATGAGGAATCCTCAGCTGTTAATTTTAGTGGAAAAGAGCTGGAATAACACTAATCTCTCAGATTTTGTAGAGGAAACATAGTATACATTTTTACCTCTGATGGAGAACTTTAAGAACGAACCTGACATGAACTGTATTTTATATTGGCACTAATCAACCTGTCATCTTCTGTAAGGCTCAGCTAAATCACATTGGGTATGGGAGAATGTGACATATTATTGCAGAAACTCAAGATAGGAAATAAGTTGTCTTTTCTTTTCTTGCTCTGGCACAGTTTAATCTATTTTTGAGTCTAATCTGTTTTGGAGTGCATTATTCAACATAGCTTCCAGTGCATTTACGGAAGGAATGAAGATTCACTTAGAGCATGTGTGTGATGCACACAGTGTTAGCATTCCTCCATAATAAGCCCAGACTCATCTCATTCTCTCTGTGGACACAATCTGACAGGAAAGATGGATCATTTAGCAAAACACAAGAATGTGCACCTCACCTCAGGGTGCTGCCCCCCCTCCCCTCCTTTTTTTTTTCTTTTTAACAAAACAAACACATTCAAAGGAGGTCAGCTACAGTTGACTTTTCCAGTATTGGTTAGCCAGCAGCATTCTCCATTGCCTAAGGGACTAAAGGTTGGAGATGCCGTAAGGCACAAACGCCCAGATTATAGGGAGGGTTCCATGGTTTGGAACCATAAAACCACAGACATCACATTTCATGGATCTGACCTAATTTAAAATCAACAACACAGAAAAACTCCTGAGGGGCCATGTCACATGCTGTAATAGTATGATGAATATGGTGTTAACATGTGCTTTTGAACTTCTGTGAACTGCAACATATTTGTGAGCAGATTTGCAGGTTGTCTCCAATACAGAAATGCGTGCTTCATTCACAAAATGCCAAAGCAATGACACAATAATTTCCCCATTTGTGACATAGATAGTTTTGTTTTGCACTAGGTTGTCATATAACAAAGTTACACATGGTATTCCACAACCACATAACCAATCTTTACTGCCCCACTTCATAAAACCCACTTTTATAGCACTGGAAAATTGAACAGTTTGACTAAAGCTCTTTTATTGCATCTATTTCTTCCTCATTTACAAGCCGTGTGTGAAAGTCTTGCTGTGACCTGTTCACACTTTACCACAATTGGTGAAATTATTCATTAATAGGCCTCAGAGGTATCAGGCAATGCTTTTAAAGCTCTGGATATCTTTAAATCCCAAGTAATGAGTGTGAGAGCTGAGACTAGTTTGTGGGTTACCTGTCTGACCTAGAAGGAGTTGAATTCATTGAGGGTCTATTTGTGTGGTCTTTTACAGCAGGGAGGGGCAATAAACTGATGTGAAGGAAATACTACACATGCCTCCTAAGACTTCTATGCATCCTGATCTTGTAATTCAGCCAAAAAAAAGGAAAATAAGGCAACCCTGTGTTCATAAATAAACTCTGCCTGTCTTTCCACTCAGTGCTGGGATGCCGCAGGCCTCCTGTGCCTACCCATGGATCCACTGAGGGTGTGTTTCACCACTCAGGGGCACGTATCACTTTCCACTGTGATCCTGGCTTTGAGCTGCGGGGCTTTCGTACTGCCATCTGCCTGAGTGATGGTACTTGGAGTGCACCTGCCCCAGAGTGTGGTAAGGCAATGATGTGAATTGTTGTGTTTTTTCTATCAGGTAATAATAACTTGGTTTTGGGAAAGTTATGTGTGTCTCAATGCATGTATTTGGATGCCATATACAGTATGCTGCTCCTGAGATGGCAAAGATTGTGGAAAATGTCTTTTCAGCGTCTAAACGTCTTATTTTCTTTCCGGTTTCCAGCGCCAGTGGAAAGAGTCTGTTCCCTACCTCCCAAGCCAGCACATGGGAATCACTTCTTGGTTTATGGACCCAATGACGTCCTGATTGCACTGCAGTACCTGTGCGACCAGCCCTATGAACTCAGTGGAATCTCCCAGAGAACTTGTCTCCCTAACAACACTTGGAGCGGGATTCCTCCTGTTTGCGTCAAAGGTCAGACTCTGAAGTCGCTGTTCTTCCAGAAAATAAAACTGTTAAGCTAATTGCAAATAGTTTATTTTGATTTTGCTTTTATGAAGGTATCAGTTTTTAATGGATTATCAATGACTTGAGACAAAAAAAGCTATCTGACAATTCTACAACAATCTTTTTTTTTTATTTTATTTTATTTACCCACAGTGAACAACACTCTCACTGAAGCAGATAAGGATAACGACAAAGTAAAAAGCACTGAAAGTAGCAAAGAAACTGAAATATACAGTGACAAAGATATCAACAAACCTAAAGAGAAGAGTCAAGAGCACACTGCTGGAGAAAAAGAAAGTCCTAAAGGGAAAGACATAAACACTGAGCATGAGAACACAACAACAGTTGACAGGGAAGATAAATACACTGGGACCATTCCAGAAAAACCTGTGGCTGAGGATAGGAACGAAGAGGAAAGAAATACTGCATCAGAGAAACCTGGTGGAAGCAGCAAAGATAAAGTGGATAGTAAAGACCCAGATAACAGCCTGAACACAGTTGAAAAGAAAGAACCAGAGGCTGTAACGCCACCTGAGAAAAAAGAAGACAGTCCAGACATAAATGTGGGCACAGGAAAGACAGATATCACAGAGATAGTTGTGATAAAAGACAAAGGGCAAGAAGAGCAGGAAAGAAAAGAGGGGCAGGTGAATGGAAAAAGAGATCCAGACAAAGTGGGCCCTAATGATACCAAGCTGAGGACGGTCATATCTGAGGGTGAAAACACAGTGGAGATATTTGAACTGGAAATGACAAAGAACAACACTGTTACATATGATACAAAAGATACAAAGAAAGAAAATAATACCATAGGTTCTCCAGAGCCTGGGAGGAAAATCATTCCCACTAGAGTCAACATTACACAGTACACCCTGTACAGAGGGGGAGGTGAAGACGACGGGAAACCAGAGGAAAAAGAAACAATTAAAGAGGATAAGACAGAGAAGGATCCTGCTGAGAAAACAAAGGAGGAGTTGGAGAGGGAGAAAGAGGAGAAAGACAAAGAAAAAGAGAAAGAAGTCAACCAAAGCTTCACTGGTAAGAAGATTATTTAAAAAAAAAAAAAACTCATTAAAATGCACAGTACCCCACCTTGTCCTTGGCGTTTACCTCACCCACTGTCTGTTCCCCTCCTCCAGAGAAAAGCTGCCCTCCTCTCCCACGGCTCTACCACGGCTACCACCAGGTGGTGCCAGGGTTGGAGCCTGAAACAGTGGAGTTCTTCTGTAACCAGTCTTATGCTCTCAGTGGTGATACCAGACGTCGCTGCCAGCCAGATGGTACCTGGAGTGGCAAACAACCCCTCTGTATCAGAGGTACTGCCATCTGTTTTGTCACTGATTCTTTAATTTGCTTAATTACTAATGAGCATATTAGCTGGCTGCTGGGAGATCTGTGGAAGCATCCCTTCATTATAGCAGCCCACCAACTTTTTTTCTTTCTTTTAGCTAATATGTAAAAAGTTCTAAAGTACTAAATGTTAAATAAATGCTAAATGCTAATGTTAAATGATGGAGGGTAAAATATTCTTGCAGTACAGTAATCCATCAAGTCTTGGACTGTAAATATTAATTAGTTCTTAATGGATTTTGGTCTCCACTGCAGCTCTGTGCGCCAAAATGTCAGTGGCTGAACTGTGTATTGGCTTGAATTTAAGTGAAAAACACTATAAAAAGTAAAGCAGCCATGATTTTTTTTCAACCTGGCAACCCAAAAGTTGTTCTTATTGATGGCTTTTACTTTTCTTTGTTTTGTTTTTTTTTAAGGTAAACAGCTTTCATAGATGACATCTTAAAGATTATACAGTCAACCCTGTTTCCATAACTAAGCATACATAAATCAAAGTGGTACCAATCTAATTCTTGGCAAGAAAGCAAATTACAAATGCCAAACTAACCAAAATTACTGGCAGTGTCTGAAACCCTTGTAAAGTATGTCTTACCAGACAGTGGTATCAATAAATATATTTTACAACCCCCCACAGTCAAGTCACAGTTCCACTCTTGTTTATTGAATTTCCAGTAGCTCCATTCAGAACACATGGGATTTAATGGGTATAATGTTCTGTATCTGTGTGTTCATATGTGTGTGTTATATTTGCAGCATGTCGGGAGCCCAAAGTGTCAGAACTGGTTAAACAAAGAGTTCTGCCCCCTCAGACACCATCCAGGTATGTTTACAAATGCTTATACAAGGTTTTCTACCGTGTGGTAAATGTTCCAAGTCGTGGCTGAATAATTCCTATGATGCTGTGTTTGTTTTTCTACACTCACATTCAAAAGCATTTACTCAACCTAAGGGGTATGTCTACTGTGCACACCCCTGGTTTCTTCTTTTCCCCTCAGAAAGACACCTGTGCACAAGTTCTACTCCTCTGTGCTGGGCCGACAGCTCCAGTCTGTCGGTGTGGCGCCCACTAAGGGCCCCCCTGTACTCCCCCAGTTGTCGCATGGCTTCCACCACCTTTACACACACATAGAGTATGAGTGTGCCTCTCCGTTCTACCAACACTCTGGCAGTCCTCGACGCACTTGTTTGAAAACAGGAAAATGGAGTGGACGCCATGTCTCCTGTTCACCAGGTGAGGGCAGCAGAGGACTATTACTTAAGTCACTACTGCAAGCAACAACAGGATAAATATATGCTGATACTTATTTTAATTAACATTCCCATATCTGCAGTGAGATGTAGATACAAAATTAATGTCCACTATGGAGATATAAGGCAGCGCCCCCCCAAACATACACTCACTGCCTCTAATTGTAATTAGAGGCAGTAATATCATGTCAGCTTCTTCACCCATCTCTTAGGAATTCTTGCCAGCCAGAGAGCTGTAGCTCTCTCATTACTAAGTGAAAGTCCCATTAGCCGTGTAGTACAGCAGAGATATGAGATAGGGAAGAGTTCAAAACATAAGCATCTTTGATTATAGAAGATTATAGATTTTGTCCTGGCTGTACTACGTTTCTCCTCTTTATTCATGAACAGCAACAACACCTCTTTTCAAGGGTTTGAACACAGAGGTGGCACAGATTCTCACAGATAATAAGATAGTTACATCATCACTGAATCATTGCTTCCTCTGTGAAGGCCCTTGTTCACAAAGCAGCCATTCATGCATGGAAAGATTCACTCAAGTAACTTGATGATACAGGATGTCCTTGTAGGGGAACCAAATAGACAGGTGGAGTTGGTCATACTTGTTTCGACATATTTGGAGCATGAGTTCTCAGTGTGAGTATGTTTACATCGGCTTTCTCATTTGTTGGGTTTCTCATCATGCAAATTAACAATATTGCTTATTATACTGTGTCTGAATTAAGTATACACCCTCATCAGGAGAGTTTACATAAATAATATCCCATAGATCTAGTGGTCTCCCTTATCTTATTTTGGTCAGATTGGTATACTTATAGTCTTTCACCACCAGGAGTTATAGCTCAAGGCAAGAGACTCTTCTTTATTACACCCTTTCTATAAGTCACTTGCATCTCTGCATGGAATGAAATAAAACTGGACCAGTCACTTTAATTAACATTTATAGGAATCACTGAATGGACTCCTCGTCATGAAAAGGTATTGTGTTTGTGGGCAACCTTATTAAAAGAGTTTTGCACAATCTCTAACAATGTCAATAAACAGTTGCAATAGAGCTGCTCATGGTGTTAACGGATAAAGTAGCAGAGGCATCTTTGGAGTCAAAAAAGGTCTGTTTATTCATGGCTGTAATTAAAGGGGATGAGATGTTTGAATCTCCCTTTTACATTTTGTGGAGGGAAAGTAAATGAATCTATGTTGATAGACCATTAAGAGATTTTCTTTAAAAAATGATTCAATGCACTGAAGCTTCTTTCATGAATTAGAGATTCTCACATTTGACACCTATGCCACTGCTTAGCATTTTGGCAAACTGTCTTTCAAATAGCAAGCTTATGTGCAAATTTAAAATAAAAGCTCAACAATTCAAAGCCAATCTCTCAGCAGTAAATGTTGACACAGTTTCAGTTCAAGTCTAAGTCTCTTTCCTGTCCTCCTGCCCTCCCCTTCATCACGGTCTCCCTCTCATTCTGTCACCTCCTCTTTGGCAGTGTGTGGGAAGCATCCAACCTTTGACCCAGAGAGGCCGGCAGAGGCTCACTGGCCTTGGCTGGCAGCCATCTACCGCCGCTCCACCAACGGCATAGAGACCAAGGTGACCAAGGCAGACAGCCTGGCAGGGTCCCTGAAGAAGGATGGCGGAGCAGGAACTGCCAACCACAATCAGGCTTCTGACTGGCAGCTGGTGTGCAGTGGGGCTCTGGTGAACCAGCGGAGCGTGGTGGTCGCAGCTCACTGTGTGACAGAGCTAGGGAAGGTGTATCCTCTGGATGCAGCAAAGATCAAGGTGGTGGTGGGAAAGCATTACCGTGATGACCACAGGCAAAGTAAAGGTCTCCAGCACCTGAGGGTAAGGTTTAGGTTATAGCAAATGCTATAGCTAAGTAATGCAAAGTGAGCAGCAGGTTAAACCATGGTGAATATTCCCTGGTTTAATTGTTAGTCCGTCCTCACATTTTCAGCTTGTTTTCTTATATTCCTCTTTAACAAACATATAAGTAACTGTCTTTCATTTTTAGGTTGCCTCCATTGCAGTTCATCCAAACTACGACCCCAATATTCTGGACTCTGATGTGGCCGTGGTCAAGTTATTGGACAAAGCGAGGATTGGTGAGAAGGTCCTGCCCCTCTGCTTCTCAGAAAGCCAAGCAGAAGAGGTGACCTCTGGACCGGGACTTGTGACAGGCTGGTCTCCGCTGCCTGATTCACGTTTAGGCAGTGATGAGAAAGCTAGGGTCGGGGTGGTTCAACTCGCTGACATAGTCCCGTGTGAGCAGCAGTATGCTCGTAATGGCGTGCCCGTCAGTGTCACAGACAATATGCTCTGTGCCAGCCAGAAGCCTGACTATGGATCCTCTAACATATGTCCTTCTGACACGGGGGGAATCCTCGTCCTCCCCGCCCCCTCTAACAACCAAGCCACCAACAACCAAAGTCCCTCTCTTGGCTTTACACAGGGGCAAGGGGAGAGCAAAGGGCTGTGGAGGCTGCTGGGACTGGTGAGCTTTGGTTATGACCAAGGGGACTGTGACCCTGACCTCTACACAGTCTACACACATGTAGCCAACTTCAAAGACTGGATAGAGAGCAATATGAAATAAAGACCTACTGTCTGAATCACCTTATACTTAAATATTTAAAAGTCTTTGTATCTTACTGTCCTTTTCCTCATGTTTGTCTGCTTTCAATCTTTTTGTCCTTTCTAAACTTTTTTTTTTTTTGTCGTGCACAAGGGCATTTTCTTATATAATGCAGAAGCAACACTGGACAATGCAGTGCTCTAACTGAAGGGGGTGCTAACACATCAGATGTGCTGGGCATCAACCTCTCATCAGAAGACTTCAACTCCTCTGTTCAGGTCCCTCAGCCTGAGGTTACAGACTTGAAAGTGACCAGAAAACCATTTCAGTCCTCTGACTGACTCTGGTTTGTATTGTAACTCATTGGTCTGTATATATGTTGTAATGTACTGAGTTATTCTATCAATTCATATGACTCCAGAGATGTATATATTGTACTGAAATACCGAAAAATGAAGACGTTTGTAATTAAAGAAAATGTGGATGTGGTAAAATCTGTTCAGAGTGTGATTGATTTTCATCATGTACAAATACTTTTACTGAGATGGGAACAAAATTGAATCGTTAGACTGAAGTGATGTGAAAAGACACACCTTATATCTGCTCCATGGTGCGCACAGTGGGTTTGTGCTGTGAAGCAAATGAATCCAGGTCAGATCAGTACCGTCAGAGACCGTAAGCGGAGCATGTTACTCACAGATCAATTCTCTCTGCTGTGCTCAAATTAAATCAATTACTTTCATTCTGACCCTCCTCCATTATTCAGAAGAGAGTTTACATAGTAGCTGTGCAGGTTGTATCAACTTCCAAAAGGGGGCAATAAAGAATAATTTCTCTATGATTAGCTGTGTCAGTGGACATGCTGGGCTCTGATTGTTGGTCCATTCATTCTTCATTTCAAAAAACTGAAATTATAAATAGCTTTATGTGAGCAATTAAAGGAAACAAAACACTACAATAAAAGAAAATGAAACAACACCAAATCAGAGAAGACACACTAGAGCTGAAAATATAAAGGGACCTGACTGGGTCCTGATTGCAAAAGTCTGGTCATGTAAGCCTTGAGGTGAGATGTAGGAACACTCTTTATTTAATCAGTGAAATCACAAGACAACATCTTGACATATGTGAAAGCAAATCATGGACCCATGGAACAACATTAGCATTGTTAGCTGTCATATCTCTAATGGGCCAATTATGTTTCTATTTCTTTTATATTGCACAGTGCAGGTAGGGTTAAACGACAGAAGAGGACCAAATGAAGTGTGTAAGAAAGAGAAAAGCAAGGGTGTAATTGTTCAGAAGCCTGCGGTGGAGTGGCTGATAAAAACAACAGTTTTCAAGGACCATACTTACAAATATGTTGGATTTGTATCTTGCTGTAGTTATGGGGGTGTCTCTAGCAATCCAGCAGCACACTGCAATTTTTGTGTCACAATCCCGTGTTTTACATTTTGCTGCTCAGCGCTTCAGCTCATGCTGAAAGTTCACTATACTATTTTATCTTAACTGGTAGAGATTGTTAAAAAAAAAAAAAAAGATGAAAAAAAAAAAACAGTTATTCCACCTGAGCCCCACACTGGCTGTACATCTCTATTGATAGAAATATGGCATTCATGAAACCAGACATGTCATTAAGAAAGCAAATGTGACTTGGTGTTAAGAGCCACCACAGTCTAGAGCCACATATTCACAACTACATTAAGGAAAGCCAAGATTATGTAACCTCATGTCTTTCTTCAGAGAAAAAAACTGTCTAGATCAGACTATCCTGGGCAAACAGCTGGTCTCTCACTTGTTTAAAAGATATGACACAAAACGTATCATATAACATACCATAAATATTCCATTCACTTCCAAAATTTGATTTATTTCTTAAAGCATGACTTGGACCATGCCCAGAATATATAATACATCTTTTAAAACCTTATAAGCCTGAGCATAGCCTGAGGTCATGCTCAACATTTCCCCAGATCTAATGTTCTTACCAGAGGCAATCTGCACTGTCAGGGCCTTCAGGCAGGAGAGCAGTATTTTCAAGATTCAAACTTTAACATGGAGTTTTGCAAAGCTTTTTTGTACTTTCTCCAATAAATGGTCGATAATTTCTTCTAAAGCCTATTTCACTTTATAATGTTACTTCCACACATTGTTTTATTTTTCTTTTTAATTGCATTGAAAAGCACCTTGTAAGATCTGATTCATAAAGTCCCTTAGAATAGAATTATTTGTTTTCTTTGCTTCTTATTACAATTCAAAAGAGATCCAAGCACTTATAATAATTAGTGTCACTGATAGCAGATAGGAATGCACTGGAACTCAACTGCCAGGCTTTTTTCATTCCACAGGAACAATATCTATCAAAGACTTTCTGTCTTTCCTTCACCCATTTACTAAGGTTGAACAACAGCTTAGATTTGTTTCCCAGAGGAGAGTCCTGTCCACTCAGTCTGGGAGACTGTCTTGTTCACAGGCCCCGGGTAGCTCACAGGGCATCATCAATAGAAACATGGGCAGCACTTAACCGAAAGCTGACTGGCCTGGGAATAGAGATGTAACCCTGAGCAAAGTACCTGGATAATGATGAGAAAATGCAACCATGAGAACTCCATAGTTGATGCTGGAGAGGCGGAGGGGCAAAATACTCAACACCAGACTTACACAAAAATGTTTAGGTTTGATTCCAGTTTCCCAGTTTGGCTGATGGGCCCTCTGTGCTTTCTTCTCAGTGTGAGGAGAAAAAAGGCCTTTGAACTAAAATAACTTGGCACCAAGGGTGTGCACACAGCTCTGCTGTTAGTATTCTAGTCTGAAATCACAAAGTGTGACTGCTAATGCAATGTCCATTTACATTCAAGGGATTCATGTGGTGTTATTTGTCTTAGTCTCAGCTCTATACTGAAGATGTGTCTTAAAAAATTAGTTTCAAACTTTTGAGACAAAGTTGAGAAATGTTACTCCAATAGGGGTAAGTGGTGCATTTTAAGCTACAAACTATTTTAAGATATGGATTGATTCACATTTGCTAGTAAAGTAATCTGTAATTCCAGTGCTCACTGTAATAAAGTAGCATGTCACCCAGTGCAATGGAGTGACTTATTTATTTGTTTTTAATGGATGTCTGTGGCATAGAAAAATAACCTATCGTATAATAAGCATTTATTACAAAAGCAGTACTTCTACTCAGACAGATCAATTCATTGATAATGTTTATCTTTTGATGTGATTATCAGATCAGATTATCAGTAGCTAACATTGTTTAAGCATGTCCCTAACATTTACATTTTTAGTGCCTTTAGCAACTCACCGTGCCGCCTCCATATTATTCCTATTCCAGCACCTTCATCCCCTTAATACAGAGTATGGGCCTAAACAGGGCAGTGCATCATTCAGTCATTACCTGCCATATATGACCATATAAAATGGAAGATAGTCATTTAAACACATCCACACAGCTCTGGATAAATATACAACACACTCATGTTTCAACACACAAAGCAATTTTGCAGTATCGATGCAAAGCCCCAGCTGTGTTTTCATCTATATGCAGGCGTGGGGCTGAATTGCACAGCCAGAAGTGGCAGTATGATTTATTATAGATGTGATTGTTTGACTCCAACAGCAGCTGAAGAAAGCCTGCACAGAATCTGGCTGCTGCTACTGAATTGAGAAAGAGTGTGTGTTTATTTGAAAGGAAAATAGAGTGATGGAATCTAAAGGCCTGAATGCAAAGATAGCAAAAATAGAGAGGGGGTGAATGAAAGACACAACAGGAAATGATGTGTTTAGTGTATGTGCATGTGCAGGTGTGGTTGTTTCATTTGGGCATCCAATAATGTTCTCTTGTTTGAGTTCTTCTTGTAACATGTGTACCATTCCCCAGCACCAAAACCAATCTTTCAAATATACAAGGCTTAACACACACTTCAATACTTGCGTTAACCTCCTCCCCCCAGGGTAATATCACCACCTCCCTTGGGTATTTCTGAAGACTTACCACCTTTATTAGCCCCGAACACCCCTGTAACACAGGTCATCACCACTGCCCCAAGCCCTGTACCCTTTGTACTGGGGCAGGTGCAAATCAGCTGGAGACTGTCATTTTATTCTGACATAGCTTTTAAAAATACATGAAATGTTTGAATTTGATGAAGAGCAGCATTCTCATGATGTATGTTCATTAAAACTTCATGATTATCAATACCTGCATCTGTGCAGAGAGACAGGCAGACCTGCCAAGAAGCAACACCATGTGCCTGTATGATGCTGTTCCTAAGCCCTAGGGGTTCCTTCCTTGTTTTTATCTGTAATCTGTTTGTGTCACTAGGAGGACACAGCCAGTGAAAGTGGGAGATAAAAACACTGACAACTTGCAAATCCACGGAGTAAAACAGGTAGGTATCATGGTAAAGGTGAAGTTACTTGCTACTGCTCCCAGCTGGGTTCCCTGCCTCTTTGCATACATAAGAAAGTCCTGAAATTTCTATATTGACTATCCTTCACCATATGCCATGGTAACACCCAGATGCTGGAGGAACCTGGGCCCAGATGACTGTCTTTGTCTCATGAGTAAACCCAACCCAGGGGGAGGCTGGCAGCTCCCTGGAATTACAGGGAGGATTTAATCTTAGCAAAATGCAGCCAGAAGGATTGGGGGTGTGTGGTGGGTGGGGATAGGGCAACAGAAAATATTCATCCATTCATCTTTTTTTTTCTTCAGCAGAAACAAGGGAACTGCAGATATTTGCAAAGTAATCACAAATAGAACATTTTCTCTGAAATTTGGAGAGAGAGAGAGAGAGGCAGCACAGCCGGGGTGTGATCTCTGTCAATATGGGAATCAAACCCATGACCTTAACATCAGGTGTCACAAATTGCACAAACAGACCAACAACACAGACAGCTGGATATGTCAGTGGGTTATGCCTTTGTCCTTGGATTGGGAGGTGGGGGGGTTAAATCTCAGTCATGGGTAGAAGATCAACAAGATCTGCAGAAGACGACCTTGATTTGTTACAATGAATAAAAGAAAAAGTAGTTGCTGTAATCAGTCGCAGAACATTTATGAATGAGCCTTTTTGTTAATTAGCGTAAAGGGGACAGAGAATGGGGGAACACTCACTTATTTGCAACATATTAGCCATGAGTGAGATTCACACACCCCTACCTCTCGATCCAAAGTCAATGGTATTACCAACTCAGCTATCAAGCTAGGTGTGTTGAGCCCTCAGGTCCACCATACTATTATCTTACATTACACTTCCTGTTAATACTGACAAATACTGACACAAAACTCTATTCATTGTGATAAGTGCAAACACTTTTCACATACAACACGTTTTTCTTCTACAGACCTTGTTGACTCAGGCAATTGAAACCCCCAGCTTCCCAATGCAAAGTCAGTGCCATTTCCCACTCAGATTAGACCAGTTAGATTTTCTAACTAGTTTCTAACTAGTTCTAACTTCTAACTAATTAAGCTCTACTGGGGAACAACTCAGTCTGAACTGACTTTTTTTTATTCTTTAAGCATTAGTGTACCGCCTATGTGACATCTATACTGGGGCACAGCTCATTTATACTGGGGCTTGTGCCCCAGTAAAAGGGGCCTGGTGACGCCCCTGGCTGAACACTCATATTTAACAAGTAATTTTACTCAAATCATCTTAAATTCAGTTTACTCCATTATTTTAAAGTAGTCAACAGTTTCTCTCTCACATCTTTATCATTCTGACTCATAAGCGAGGCAAAAGAGGCATCAGTGCCAAGTCACTATAGGCTACAGACCAGTGTCAAAATGTTCCCATGCTCCCTGGTTTTGACTTGCATTGATCTCATGCTTGGTGCTAGTGTTGAGTGCTACTCAGGTTGGTTATGTGCTGTGTTATTCTGTTCAATCCAAACTTTGTTTCAATTAAATATAGTATAGATTTTATATGAAATGATCTTTTCTTTTTAGTTGAGGAATAACGATTATTATGAGTACTGACTCTGAATACACTTGAAAATGGTCTCGCGGGGGGCGAGATCTTGGTCTTGGTCTTGACTCGGTTAGGTGGTCTTGACTACACTACTTGGTGCAGATATTCATGCAGTGAGTCACAGAGGCTAAAATGAAATGCTCTCTAAAGTTATGTGACATCATACAGAAGATCAGGAGAATATCCAAAGAAGACTTTGGACCTATTGGGTCCACAGTCTCTGGCCAGAGCCACAAAATAAAGGTCAGAAAAAATATATCAAAGATCATGAGAACCTACAGCAACACAGCCCTTGTAGTTGCCGTTGGTTGAGAAATCCGGATCTCCACGCTCACCTCCTTTTGGTCTTGCATCCATTTATTGTAGCCCAAATCAGTGTGCGTGAAAGAGAGAGTGGGTGTGAGAGAGACACAGAGAGAAAGCGATAGGGGTACGGTAGGCTATAGGCTGCGTCTTCAACCAACGGGAGTTGGCATTCCCATGCACAACAGACAAAGAGGGGGGGCGGGCGGAGGTGGGTGGGGGAGTAAAGCGGTGAGGAGTGAGGTGAGGCAGAGCTCATTCAGTGGGATCGTTGAGCGGCGGAGCTACTCGGATTTTACTGAGAGAATCCCTCCGATCGGTCTGTGAAGCGCTCCTGTCCTGGACCGCTGTGCGCCCTGCGTCTCGCTGTGGCTCACCCCCCACCTTTGAAGCGGATGAGACAAGACCCAGCCAGGGAAGAAGACCAAAAACTTTTTTCATCGTGCTTTTCAACAAAGGTGAGATGCTTTCCGTTTTTTTTTTTTTTTTTCGTTTTCTTTATTCATTTAAGCCTGCAACAAACAAACACTAGCTCCACGCTGCTGCACGGTGGATGAGGATAATGACCAGACACAAAGCTCATCTTTATTCTGAGTGTTTTAATTTTGTCACTGAGAATCACGAGTTTTCATGGAAATCGAAATGATGTGTTTAATTAAGAAATCACCGCAGGTGCAACAGGGTCTGTGTTGTGATCCATTTAAATATCGAACAGCTGTTTGCCAATCTCCCCTTAAATCACCCACTGACTTTTGTGCAAAAATGTGTCTCTGTGTCTCCTCTCAGCGATTAAGACATAAAAGTGACAGCCTGCAGTGAAGAGTCCCGGTACTAGTCAAGCGGCGCACACTACATCATATTAAAACGACTGAATAATAATAATAATAATAATAATAATAATAATAATAAACTACATTTAATCACGTCTTTCTTCGCGTTTCAGAACTGACAGTCTGAGGCGTGCGAACATCAAATAAAAGTGGAATTGCTTTGCTGCTGGATAAATGATCTGAGTTCAACCTTTATGCCCTGTCAGTTTCAGTCACATCACAGGCATGTTGGTTAAGACAGCAGCCGTAGGCACCACTTTGGTGACAGTGCTGTAGGCATAAGCCCCCCCCCACCACCACCACCTGTGTTGATTGGTGAACTGTTACCACTTCACTTGTGTCTAGTGAAGTTGCTGAGCTCACAGAAAGGCTTAATTTGCTGTAATCATATTGTTTGAAATCGGCCCCATCAGATTTAGTACACTACAGATTCACTAGATTTGTGAACTTGTTTTATTCTGAGAATACCTGAACGCTGATGAACTGTGTTTTCTCTTGGTTAGTTTATCTCTCCATGAAGCTAACCTAAGCTTAGCTGAACCTGATTGTGTCTATCTCCCGCTGAAATCTGTACATACTGGGAGGGCCTCACTTTTGCATGCTCCCTGGAACGACCGAATGTTCACTCCCTTACAATTGCCACCCACCTCTTGAGCCAATCATTGTACACCACCATGCATGCACGCACACACACACACACAAGCACAGTTATCCAATAGGACCTCCAACATCACCATGGAAACCAACTATCTTGGCAGCATCACTATTACTCTTGGCTTGTCACTTGAAAAACGTGTGCGCCAAACACGGGGTGTTTGTGGGTTCCTCTGTCAACAGCATGTTGATGGTTGCAACCTGGAGAGAAGGTGATGCATCTCCTGGGTTCAGATGAGTGTAGGCCTATATGTGCTTTTTTTTTTTTCTTCTCATGGGCGCGTTGTCTTCCACTGGTCCTGGTGAAAGGAAAGGAACTGGCAGCTCTGTGTGCGCTGTGCAGGGTTGTGATCTGAAGAGAGGCCTTGGGCTTCTGTGTAATTGCTGGGAGAATCTGTAAAGGAACGTGTCCATGCAGTTAATGTGTTTTGATCTTTCCCCCTGAAGGCTGCTTTTTATACTATACTGGCATTTTCTGCTTTACATGAATGGACACAGCAGACATTCAAGGCATGCTCACACATGCTGACCCCCATGTGTATGTGGCAATCTCAGGTTATTCACATGATTCAATGGGAGTGTGCTTAGCCACAACATGCATGTGTTTAGCGTTTTTGTCAGTAATTTTGGAGAGGACTGGATCCAAATGCAGACATAGATAGAAACTGGGTTGGTGGAGTGAACGAAAAGATTTATTCACTCACAAAACACGAAGGCAGGGACACAGGAGCAGGAAACACAGGCATGTAACACAGCACGGACAACAGAGAACTGACAAAGGACAATAGGAAAAAACAGAGGTTAAATACCTGAGGAGAAACGAGACACAGGTGGGGAAATCAACACAGGTGACACACATTAGGTCAGGCATCTCCAAACTATTCCACAAAGGGCCGTGTGGCTGCAGGTTTCCAATCCAACCAATCAAGGGCACACAGTTTGACCAATCAACTGTCTGAAGACTGAGATCAGTTGATTAACTGAGTCCGGTCTGGTGTGCTGCTGCTTGGTTGGAACAAAAACCTGCAGCCACTCGGCCCTTTGTGGAAAAGTTTGGAGATGCCTGCATGCAGGCGAGCACGGGAAGACAAGACAGGAACTTCAAAATAAAACAGGAACTAAAGACAAAACCATGACATTTGCTTACAGGCTAGAGTAAGATTAAACAACTTTTATGCTCCGTTAATACATGTATTATTATTAGTATATTCTATGTAATTTTTATCATTCCAGATTTATTCTGTTTGGTGATTGAAAATAATTGCAACATTACAGATTGAATTTAATTGATTAAACATGTGCGATCACATCAGTACTTTCTGACAGTGACGATCATTTTCAAGCAAAGTACAGATAATGAAGTCCAATAGACAGTGCCAACTTCTCTGAGCGTGCATGTATACACATACACACACATGCACACAAATAACATACAGTGGCACTCACACGACCAGACAAGACCCTGCAGCGTTGCCCATCTCCCACTGGATGTGAATTGAGTCAAAATCATATTTCTCAGAATCTGTTATGTTAACCATCTGTGAAGCTGTTACTTTAATTAGGGTAGACATTGCCTAGGGTACTCGAGGCAGAGTAGATGTTTACATGAACATGTGTGTTTGTGCCTTTATGTTTGGTGTAGGCTGCTCTACTGTGAGGTACAAACACACACACACACACTGACATAGGGGGAGGGTATGGCTGTGTAGATATGCAAGCCAGGGGTAAACTAATATGAAGAGGAAAAGGAAGTAACAGCACTGGTAAAAGACAAAAAGATCAATATGCTGACTAACTGATAGCTTCTTCATTGACTGTGAAAATTGAATTTTCGATCTTTTTCGAGTTTTATGGATTGATTACGCTGCACTCGAGAATTATTAAGAAAAATCCACCAAATGGATTTATGTGGGATACCACTGGGTGTGGTAGACCAGATGGCAAAGGAGCCATCACCAGTAAGCAGGCGAGATGATTAAAAGAAAATTGCATTAACACTGCAGATTATGACTAATTGAATCTTAAACTGTATAGGATGTTGAGAGAATACGGTTAGTGAGAAATTATATATATCTACATGAGTCCAGAGAACGTAGAAAGTAACAAGACTGCAGATGGAGCTTGATTGTTTTTCTTTTTGCCTTTGTGTTTTGTTCATGACAACAAAACTCAAGAACAATGTGGAAATACTTCAGGTTCTGCCAGGTAAGATGAGATTTCCACTACCAGACGTGTCAGAGCAGGAGAGTAAATTAAATACGTGGGAGTGACAAAAAGAGACAAAGGCATGGAAGACACATTGTAAAATATGGGACTCTTTCTGTGGATAAAATGAGATAAATGGCCTAAAGATGGAGTGAGTGAGCAGAGTAGAAAGTGAAGGAGTGGCTCCTCCTTGATATTTTACTGCAAAGCAAAAAGAGCTGCTCAAGCAGTGTGAGGATGCAACATATGCTACCTGTCTCGTGCTGGCCAAGCCAAGCCTCTCCTCTCCCTGCTGCTTGGGGAGTCTGTGGAGAGAGTGATAAAGATGGAGGGAGAGTGAGAAAAAAGTAGGCGGAGAATAAGCAGGGAGAAGTGGAATGTAAGGAAAGGGAAGAGGCAACAAGAGTAGAACTTGGTAATAGAGGGAGGACAGGAAACAGGTGAAACAGACATCAGAATACGGCAGGGGAGACATCTAGAGCAATATGTTTGTGTGTCCCTGTGCATGTGTGTCTGTGGTTGTGTATCTCCATTCATGGCGCTTCTCTGTGGCCTTGCTGGCAGTCTGCGGTATGTGGTGCTTGAGTAATCCTCCTGGGAACACGCTGAAGCTGCCAAAGTGCCATCCAGCTCCTCTTTTCACTCTTTACCACCCTCATGCTCGTCTATCTCTGTCTCTCCCTTTTCTCACTTTCTCAATACTCCTCTTTTTCTTCTCTTAGCTGTTCCTTTCATTTCAGTCTTTCCTAATTACCTTAATGTCTTCCAATTCTGTTTAATTCTGCGCTTGATTTTCCCTGTGTTTTTCTACCTGCTCTTTGCTTTTCGGGCCTTTAATTGTGATTTGTCTCCTTCTCATCACTATATTCCTCGTGTAAATCTTCCATATGAAGGATGAATTCATGTTTTTTTTTGTTTTTTTTTTTTTTTTCTATTGCAGTCTTGTAGTCCTGCCTATAGATTCAGTGTTTCTGCTCTCAAAGATCTGAACAGAGTGAGGCCTTTCCCATGGGTTGACCAAACAAAGAGCCTGGCTCCCTTCACTTCTGTATGACTGCACAGGAACAGAAACAGAGGCATTCACTGAACGAGTCTGCTGCTGGCCGGCAAAATGATAGGCCTCTGCTGGCCATGGTCAAGGCATTTCTTCAGTCATGCAGTGAAATAGAAGATATCATCAAACTGCCTGAATAATGTCTCCAAAGGAAGGAATACAACCTCCAAAAGTAGAGCCATGTGTGTTTATGAACAGTTTTCAGCAATCAATCTCCATTTTTGGTAACACCTTATTTATAAGATGTATATGGAAAAAAGATTATTCCAACTTCAGGTCGATTTCTGAGAATTTTCCTGTATACCGTCATGAAGACAGACATTTAATCAAGTTGTTGTGCTTCATAAGCACAAGCTGCATTGTGATTGAAACGATTTTGAAATAAGATTTTATTCAACGTTCTAGTAGTTTATCAGGTGTAAAAGTGGAATAAGGAGTTTACAAATTGCTGTGTAGCCCATACAAAGACGTTGTGAGAAATGATTTGTTTGGTCACATCTGAAAGACACGGGTCAAAACTCAAGGTCAGTTCAGCCCACGTGTGAATGACCAACCTGACAAGTGCACAAGATGGAGAAATGTAAACTCGATCTAAGAGCAAATGTGTAAGTCTTATGTATCCTGAAATCCCTGCACATATTTTTCGGTCACTAATGATTTTATTTGTTAAATCTTTCTCTCCTGAATGACTCAGATTTAATGGTTTTTCTGCATTAATATTGGACATTGGACATTAACATACTGGCTTGTGGGTGGGGGCCCAGAGGGGACTGAGTCAGTGTTTACTGGTACAGTGAAGGCCTCATCCCACCCACCGTTTCACCACTGCCACTGTCCTTCCTCCTAAAACCCCAAACCACCCACATCCCATTGGCACCTGCTACGTCGGAATTCAGGTCAGCAGGGGGAGTCACACGAAATTGCTCCGAGAGCAACTGGTAAAGAGAAGAAGGGGTTGGACAGGGGGGGTCTCATTTTTGTTTTGTTTCTCTTCTTTTCTCTCTCTCTCTCTCTCTCTTGGCACTAAAGACCATGCCACTGAAAACAATCAGCCCATTGTGTGACAACAAAAGAAACATAATTAAAGCACTAAATGATTCGTTCAAAACAAATAGAAGACTTCATCTGGAGAACTGTCACAAGATTCAGTCTGACAGATTCACACTGGTTATCAGATGGAGCCACTCTGGTTTATGACATTGCTCTGTGAACCATATGCCTCCACACACAAACAATGATTTCTTCATAAAAAAAACAACCAAACTGTTTATTTGTTAGATTTCACTGAAATTCTAGACAGATATTCACCACAGCTCTTAATGTTTGACAGAATACTGGAGCACTTGACTTTAACAAACAAAAGAACATTCAAAACATACTTGACATGTTAATGAGAGTCGTGTTTATGTAACTGCTGTGAAAGTTTGGAAAAAATGAATCGTGTCCTGCAGGACCCCCCACCAGGGTTAAGCTTTTATGACAGTTTCAGAATGAGGATAATGGAAGGATCAGCAAATGGGGAATAAAGAGAAAGAGGATAGAAAAAACGGATTTGATGATGCTTAGAGTTTCCATATGGTGACAAAGACGTGCCTGGATATTATACTCACTTTTGTTCCTGCTGCTGTCCAAAGCTGAGTGGGAAAACAGACAAAAACCCAAACAAACAAACAAAAAAAACAAACTAAAAACAAGATTTGATTTTAAATAAAACTACTGTGATTACCCACTTCACTATCCCTCCCCATCTCACCCGCCCTCCTCTTCCTCTGCCCCTTTTTACTTTTCCACAAATCCTCAATTAGGTGCGTAATGGACCTCTGAGGCAGGTTTGTGTGCTTCTTTGTTCAGCTCTGGGGGATCGGTCGGCATTAATGTTCCTCTTGAGTATGTAAATGGCCTGAGCTGTGGGAGCGCAGTGCGGAGCTGCCACTTGTCCGCTTAATCGTGGAGAGCTCCATCACTTTTGGACATTTTGGGGAACTAAAACAGGACATGCATGAGAACTTCAGCACCAAATACAATGCCCACACTCGGAGGAGTAACCTCAGCACCCATGTCCACCTCCCACTTCTTCCGGAATAACCCCCCCCCCTTTTTTTTTTTTGCTCTCCCTCACTCTCTCTCCTGAATCCCTCAGGACCCTTTACCCTCACCCCACTACCCACCTCTCCCTCAAAACGGCCGGTGCCCCCTCTCTCCTCCTACTCCAAACAAGCCCGACCAATCTTCCCTCTTCATATGTGCTGCTCCCCACTGCTCGGCCTATCCCGTCCCGACCAGCCCAGCTGACAGACCCTACAGTCTGGTTTTGTTTACCTCACCCACTTGTCCAGCGGAACACACAACAATCCCCTTCATTGCCTGTTTGTCAGCCCCCTTTTCAGAACTAAAAGGGGAGAAAGAGGAGAGGGAGGAGGGGGACTTGGGGAGGTGGTGGTTACAAAAACAAAAACGGAGGAAACAATTAAATTGCCCCTCCTCCCGATGAACCCTGTGCTTGCGGTTTCCCAGCTCTAGATTCTGTGAACTAACTTGGAGGCCTGTAAAGTGGCCCATTATTCTGGTAAGGGTGGCGTGTTCCAAGAGCGGCTCGCCTCAATGGCTGATGAACACAGAGAGGGTTTTGTTAGAGGGTTTTGGCTCACCACATTATGCACTGGTTAATTAGGAGCCCTATCTATCTATCTATCTATCTATCTATCTATCTATCTATCTATCTATCTATCTATCTATCTATCTATCTATCTATCTATCTATCTACCTACCTACCTACCTACCTACCTACCTACCTACCTACCTACCTACCTACCTATCTATCTATCTATCCGGACAGTATCCAGGAACTTGTTTATTACATAATATCTCTAGCTGTGTGTCTTTGTATCTTTAAAAATGCAGTATGTTTGAATTCCTATACTGCAAACTGGACATGGTCCTGCTTGTTCATATGGATACTGACATCACTAGGATTCCCAGTTCCTCTCATGGTATGAGGATTACAGTGGGCCGGGATTTCGGGGAATTTGTGTTGTATGCCTTAAATCTCGACTGAAGGGGGTTTACCATCCTCTGAGCAGTGTGCTCTGGGGATTTGGTCACGACCGGGATCAAACTGTGGAGACATGTGGAAAATACATTTGCCTAGAGCCTCTGATAGTGATTGACTGTGACTATAGGCAGGCTGTCATAATTAGGCGGGGGGGGGGGGGGGGTAAGCTCTGAATGGCATTCCAGTGCTGCGTGCGACTGAAGAAATATTTACATAGTTTCACAAAGTATGCAGTGAATAATGACAGGGAAAGAAAAACAACGAACTGAGGAGCAGCAGGGGTCCCCATGTGGGATTTCACGTATAGCACTACTCAGTAATAGACAAATGGGTAGCTCTTATTCTCACAGCCTTTCAGGGATATGAGAAAATCAGTGTGTACATGTGGGTCTGTAAGAACAGTGTCTGTGAAGTGGTCCTGAAAGGAAAGCAGGCTTACAGTGTGTAAATGCTTCAAGTCTTACTTCAGCTTACCGCACAGACTCCAGTTCTAAGAGGGGAAAAAGTCAATTGTTTAAAGACAAACCAGATGTATTTCTTCGGTCAACTTACTGTTATACCATTGCAGGATTGTTTCATTCATATTTTCACTTCATGCACTGTTGAATTTGTTTGATTTCAACTAACTTGTGCTTGCTGCTCCCAAACAGCTGGGCCCACACTCAGGTTCACGTCTGATTTTTCATACTTTTTCATATCTGTCACTGCTGAAAATGTGTTGTCTGACATACTCAGCAGCTGAAAGCAGTTTTTTAGATGGCACAATGTTGTGCTAGCAATGATATGTTGTGAGGGAGAGACAGAGAGAGAGAGAGAGAGAGAGAGTGAGCATGTAATGAGGATGAGAGATGGAGAGAACACACACATACACACATATATACACTCAAACAAAATGAGAGACTGACAGCTCTGTCACACTCTCCTGGTTCACTGAAATGTTTCCCCATTGTATTATGGTCATCCTTGATGTGTTGTGTTTTCCTCAGTGCAGACAATTCTGAACAGGATCAAATTATAAATGAATGTGTATGATTGATAATCACAATAAAGTGTGTGTATACATGTTTCAGCTTGTGTTTCACAGTAATAAGCATAGCATGACACACTTGGTATAGACCATATGGCACCATATGTAGAGACCGTAGGTGCTAAAGTACTTTATTCAAGAATTACCATATGAAATTAGCTGTAATGCATTTCTAGGAATTTCTGGTTGTATAGAGAACAATCAATTCAATGTACACCAACTACATTTTTAGCACTTTGGTCTAAGGTGAACTGTAATGAATGTAGTTTATTAGCTATTATGAAATTTGCATTACACTTTCACATACAGTACATTTAAATATCTGTAAATGTGCCACTGAAACACTTTAAACCACATGAGATGGACATGATATAATACACTCAATGAAAAATGTGTATTGAATTGCAGCCGTTTGGAATTAGTGAGTTATGTGTATGCATGTGTGTCCGTGCATGTGTATGCAGTCCCCCGGCTTAGCTGGCTGATGTAATGAGCTGTGTGTGTGTGTGCAGGAATGCCCTTTCTGTCAACACTGCGGGGTGGTGTGAGGAGAGTGGGGCATGGCTACTGCTGCAGGCTGTTCTCAGTCCCTACAGACTTCAGTGTTTAATTAGTGAGAGAACATCCATCCTCCTTAGTCCTCATATTGGCAAATCTTGAGTGAGACTGTAACCTCCTCACCCCTCCTCCGATACCCCGGGACTGGTCCAACGGAGATTTATGACCACAGGCAACAGTGCAATATTTTGTACGCGTGTCTGGAATGTGCGTTGCGGTCACACTAATGTGAACAAAAAGAGGGGGAGGATGGGGGGCAGGGGGTTACAGTGAGAGTAAGTGCACCGATTGTCTACATATATTTAAATTTGACAGTGTGGCAGGTGAGTCTAGTGATGTATGAAACATGATTTGTGCACTAATCCCATTTCACAGGGCCAGCTGCCCAACACAGATGTCAGCTCTTCATGTATCCACATATAACCTGATAAAACAGAAGCCCTTGGTATTACTGTTAATGTAGAGGCATGCTCATCCTCGTTCTCCACTTCAATTGATTACTTTAATCTGACCTCCGTCCAACCCTTTCTCTCCACCTTATTTTCTCATCTATTTGCCATCCCAATCCTTTGTCTCCATCCCTACCTTAACTGGCCACACCTTTTTTCCAGCCTCTCCTTTTCATTTCCTTCCCCCTTCCCCCATACATTTGTACTCATCTATCTTTATCTTACATTCTTGCCGTTTCACCCCTCCCACCCTTTTCTCTGTCTACTCCACACCTCTCGCTCTCTGTTTCTGTCATCCCCCTCTCAGCAATATAGTGGGTATACCATAGCGGTGGTTATAGTAGGGGGGTGGGGTGGTCTTGCCTTACTGGCTGATTTAATGAGTTCCTGTGGGGATCGGACTGAAGCCATCAAAAGCTGCGTGCTGCTATATAGCCAGCTCTGTTAAACAGATGCGCCTTTGCTAATGATAGTACTGTAGCGTTGCTTCAAATGCAGCCAGCGTGAATGCAGCAGCAGCTATAGTAGGAGAGAGATGAGAGCTGGGTGTGTAATAGGTGTGTAACCATTCGTCTGGTACAGGAGGTGCTAGGAAGGTATGGCAAGAGAATCTCACATGACTATGGATGATCTTCTTTTCTCCGCTGACCTTTCATCTGAGCAGCTTTATAGGCATACGATGGGGGCAGGGGATAGCGGAGAGTGGATGGGCAGCAACAAAATCCTTTTGGTTGCAGCTTTGAAGGACCAGACTGAAAACATAGCTTCCCAGTTAAGAATCCTGCGGAACGAAACTGTGAGAGCTAAAGACATATAGTATGAATGCCTACAGGTCTGGGAGTAGTTCACTGGGAAATTAACAGAAAAGTAAAGTAGAAAAGCCTGAAAGGTGAGGGTGGAGTGTGAGAGACAAGTATGTGGTTATATTCGAGTGCCCAGCTGCTGTGAAGTGGGTTGGAGTTTGATTAGATGCCATCAAACTACATCTCTCTGCAGATATTATCCACATGAATGGGAATCACCAAATTCAGTCCTATGACAACCACTCTTCAGCATAATGGGCAGTTAGCACATAATTACAGTGGGACTGGTCACATCTGAGAGACCTATGCAGACTACAACACTAGGCCTCAGGATTCCCAGAGGCTCTCTCTAATGACTGCCTCATTATGGACACAAAGAATTGTGCCAAACAAAGGGAAACCTTAGAGGATGCTGAGGGATAGGCACGTATGGTTCAATCATGCATTGAATGCTGATGCAGCTTGACTGTAAAACAGAATGGTAAAAAAAAAAATGTCTAAATTTTATGTTGAAAGCAGGATGAAAGGGGTAGAGACACAGCTGTCACATACAGGCATTTTACAAATGATACAGCATGGGACGTAACTGTAAAATGAGATTTGTTCTTGTTATAGAAAAACACACAGACACAAAAGATGTTTGGCTGCCAGAGGTCAGTGTATGTGTGTGTGAATTTCTGTGAGAACTCAATCTCCATCTGTCCACAGTTTGTAGAATAGTATTCCATGCTAATCATTTGACAACACACTTGTGGTGCCTCCCAATGGTCCATGCTAAGCTCAGGATCAGTGGTGGCAAATGCAGTCCTTTCAGCACTATGGAGAGTTAGGTTGACCTGAGCTGAGGCCTGAGCTGTGTCACTGACCATGGTACTGAAAGCCTGCCCTGTTAGCCCATATCTGCTTAGAAGGGTTAACCCTTCAAGACCAGACTCTAAAGGTAGCCTTTTATGATCACCTTAACAGTGACTTGACCCATGTCTGACACAAGCATTTCCAAGTAGAAATATATAGAATGTACATAGTAAGCTATAGATCAAAATGGTATCTTCTACTTCCAATACTGAACTGTGTATTGTGTAGATTTGTCAGTTGCTCTAAATGTTTAGATTCAGTAGATATAACTCAGCCAAATATAGACATACACAAGCATTGTAAAACATAGTGTGACTCATTTGATGGTGTGAAGTAGGACTGTAAAGCTACATGTTTGGTGTCACAAGTTTATGTCCTTTAGGGTCCATTATATGCTCTCCTGTCTTTGATTATCTACTTGAATCAATTCAAAAATAGTGAGTGGCAGCATGGGAATTGACTTAAGTCAATGTCAGCAAAACCTTGCATCATTCATTGTTCTGCCCCACTGGCTTCCTGCCAGCCTTTGATGGGACTGTATTCTCACTCCTGGGTTCACTTGGAAGCAGATCAAGACAGTTTTCAAGTGGACTACTGAGTGACTTGGCACACCTACAGGGGTCATTGTCTTAAATTAACCTGATCTAGAAGATAGATGCTTTGCACCACTTACTGTACATACAGTACACCAGCCATAGGAACATCAAGGTCCAGCCAAGGGGCGTTGTGTGCTTTGGATAAGTAAACTGAGCAGCTGAGACACACAAATATGTGAAGACAGCAGACATATGCACATACAGACACGTGTGGTTACATTTCATCCAGGCAGTTTAAAGAGAGAATTAAATGGGAATAAGGAGGAAACACAGTGTTGACTGGGGTTTGGTATTTGTTGTTGAATTAATGCAACGTTTTGAGGCAACTTCCATCCAGTGGAAGAGGGGGGAAGTTTTTTTTTTTTCTCTGCTCTGGTTCCCCCACTTACAGGAGGTATTTCTTTTTAGCGAGCAGCATTCTGAGAGACACTTGTGTGTTTTGTGTAGCTACTGAAGAACAATAGGTTACGCTGCTGATGGAACGAACCAGAGTTGCATGACAGTCCACACATCTCTCTCGATCACTATCTGTCACTGAATGCATTCACAACCATCTAGGGATCTATAATGGGGAGATGTAGAGTGACAATGCTTCCCTTTCTTCCAATGCTGGAATTTATCTCCCACTTCCTATGCACAGCACAACCTGAAGTGTTTGCTGAGAGCTTCATTTGAGATTGGGGTGTGGGGTTGGGGAGGCTGGAGTGAGGGGTGCTTTTTAACAGCTCCTAGGCAGCCACTATGTGTGAGCCTATTTCTTCCCACTGCATGGCAAGTGGCTGTGAGGCCCACAGGGGCTAGATATATCCGGAGCCTGGCCCAGCTCCAGTTGTCTTTACCTCACAGTATATTGTGATGCTCCAGTCATGAGAACGGGCATCGGGCCCCACGGGAAGCCAGTGGGAAACTGGTATTCTCATTTACATCTCCCTCCGTTGTATCACATGGATCCCAACAGCCTGAATTAGACAAGTATAACTGCACAACCGGTCTCTGATACAAACTTGTTAATTATTATGTAAGCTCATGTTGTGCTCATGAGTGGCATTGAATGGTGTGTGACAGCAGCTCATTAATTATGCACATCAGATACCAAAGAGGCACTTTTTAAAAAACATCCTGTGAAGTTTTTATTAGTGCCTGAATGAATTTTTTTGTCTGAAAAAGAAATTTCTTTGTTGAGTTAAAAAACAAACAAACAAACATATAAAAATTGACTATCTGCAAATCTTTCAGGATGCATCCCATCTCTTTATGGTGTGTGTGCAGGCGATGTGTTTGTGTGCCGAGTGTGTGTGTGTGTGTGTGGCTTTGAGCTTCCTCTCTCCCCTTCATCCCCTTCTCTCTAAGCTGCAGAGTGTTGCCAGGACAACCCCTTGTGGTCCTTGCTGCATCGCGGCGACCCTCAATGCCGGCACTCAGGGAACCTCCTCGCACTGGGAAGGCAGCATAAAATCGGGATAATCGCCGTCGATTATGGGACACAATGGGTGCCGCTTCTGAAAGATTCATTCATCCTGGAAAAAGAGACTCTGGAGGGGGAAAGAGAAAGGGGCGCCTTGGTCCCTCCGCTGCTCTCCCACGGTGGGCACAGGCATGACATCAGTGGCCTGAAAGAACTGGCATTCTGGACATGCCCACTGCCCCCACCCTTCCCTTCTCTCGCTATACCCTTATACCACCCCCCCACCCCCCACCCCCCTTCCATTCGAGCCCCCTCCCTCCTTTTTTTCGCCCCTGCCAGTTTGGATGCAGCGCTTGGCCGGGCGAGTTGGGGCCACTGCCGCTGTTTGCGTGTGAAACAAAGCCTCTCAGAAGGAAGAGAGAGGAAGCAGAGAGCTTCACATGGTACCAGCCAAGAGCAGGGATGGCTGCCTCAGCCTTCCCCTCACAGGCCCCTCTTTTGGCTGAGAGGTGCTGGTGTGACCCCAGTACCCCCTTCTCCCCCAGTGTCCCTCTTACACCCCCCTCCTCCTGTAACCCCTTCTTCTCTACCCCTAGTCCCTCGCTCTCATCCCCGAAAATGCTCCCGTTTCCCTGAGAGAGTCCTTTGAATGAGTATGACATGTCAAGGGATTTAGGATGAGTGATTTCTCATGACACAACCTTTCCTGACAGAGATGGCATTCCTCTGGCTTTTGTTGTGCGGTTGGTCATTTGTCTGAAGAGGAAATAGCTTTCCAACACATTTCCCTAATTAGAATAATGTGATACTGCTCAATACGATGTGAAGTCCCATGCTGCTGGGATACTGGAGGGAAATCACTGTGACACCATCCTCACATGAATCACATTGGCCATTTGTACTGTGGAGCCCAGAGCACTGGATCTGTTGAATAGTGGGGATATGTAAATCTATATGTAGGAGGTCTGAGTTGAATGTGTGAACCATACTCTCGTTTTCTGTCTTTTTTTTAATAATGATGTAATTTTGATGAGGGGTCTTGTGTGACATGCCTATTTGCAGACAACTCATAATATACTCTAATATTGTGCTGTTACAATAATACACAGCTGTTGGACCGCCATGGCTCAGGTTTGACGTAATAATAAGTATCAGATCAACCACAGAGAGCAGTACACATTAACCACTCATCTGCTGTTGACCACGATGACCCTAAAGGCCTAAAATGGCAACATTATGTACATGAAATCTTCCTGATGTCACTCTCTTTTTGTTCATTCCCCTCTCAGTAAAAGATGCTGCTTGCAAAGCGCTGTTGTCCACATGGTGCCATTAGTGGGCATCATCATGCTCATCTCCAGCAGCCCGGCCTTTACTTTACTATCCCATGTATGAGTGGATGAGACTGGAAGCGTGATCCCTAGAGAGATTACAGTGTCCACGGAATGGAGGATCCCTGAGGGATTTGACTCTTAAGCTCAGATATTGACTCCCACCCCTCCATACACACAGTTTTTCTTTTAGTTTTGTCCTATAGGCTTGTTTGTTGTGTGTGTGTGTATTTGTGTTTGTGGGTGAATGTTTCTTGGTGTGTAGCTGGCTTGTGTGGGTAGTGGTGATGCTAGTGAAGTCACGGGGTGGGCTGAGGGTGGGGGTGGGGGGTTGCAGACATCAGGATGGGGCAATTCAGGTTGCTGTGGCTGTGAATGGGTCTGTCGTCAAGGCTGTGTTTGACTCGCTCCTCTCTGGATGCTTTGGACTAGCTGGTGGGCAGCTAAGAGCTTCTAGCTGTCAGCAGAGCCCTGCTGTTTTTGTACCTGGGACCTTATCTGCTGACACCTGGCAACATTTTATGTTTTTTTTATATATTTTTTTCGGATGGAGCAGCCGTGATCCTGCTTTTTGTGCTGGTTCACTCTTAAACACCAAAGACTGGAGGCTTGATCCTGGTCAATGTATATAGCACTTACCTCTACTCCACCAGAAATGAAGTAAGTACTACATTTACACTTCTAGGCATTATTTGCTTTTACCAGTTTTTTCTCACTGATTCATTAACACTTGTGGTATCACAGTCGAAGTGTAATGTTGTGATACATCAACAGAAAAAGGAGGGAACTTCTCTGTACAAGTGAACAGTTTGACATCAGGTGTTCTTTTATTAAGACCTCCATTAATACTTCACGGTTTAACGGTCTCTAATGCAATTAATCTGATTAATCCCTTGGCCAGATTAACCAGTTTATAAGATGATCCTATTAGAGACTGGGAAGAAGAGACGTGTGTGTAGTGTGTGTGTGTGTGTGTGTGGGTGTCCGTCATGACTTTTGAATTATGATGTTCTACTGGACTTTTTTTGTCAAATCCAATTACAGTCATAATCATAGAAACTCACTGTATGAGTGGCAATTAACATCTTTTTTGTGTGTTCATTTTCTAAAAGAGGCAGTTTGAATAAATTTTAGTCAGTGGATACGGAAAAAAAGGTTTCATATCTCTGAGTTATTCTTAAAAGAGAGAATAAATCTGAGCTCATGTCATTTTAATGGTAGTTAAAATTATGTAATTATGCAAGGAGAATTTTCCATGTTCTAAAATTAGTGTTTAACATAAAAAACACTTTTTTTCCTGCTGGTGTGAAATCATATTTTTTTGATGTAGGTAGTTACTCTTTGCTGTTCATTTTCATATTCATCTATCACTGGGTTGCACAATCTCTCTCATCTGTCTCTGACTTGGCGCGAGAAGTGCTAATGAGAGGATCATGACAGAATAATAACCGACATCTGTGACGTCGAGCATCTGCTTCCTCTGTCTCTCTCTCCTCTTCATGCTAAAAATAATGAAAGGGAGAGAAAAAGGGGAAATTCGGTTAACAGCAGTCATCGCTCTTATGGAATGGGATTACATGGTCATTTCTCAGTGTTTTATTTCCGGGCTTTTACTAATTCATCCAGTTTTTATCATAAGGTATGAAATAACACAGAAGTAGAGTGTGGTGGTAGTTGGTGTTTGTTTGCTGCTTCCATGCATTTTCTGTGTTTCACACTTCACTTTGAATTTAATAAAATGAGACACGACTGATCCATCTGTGTGCCTGGAAGCAGACCAGGTGGTCTTCCTATATAGCCAAGCTTGCAAACCAGCAACACATAAAACCGGGGGTGGTGTGTGCGAGTGCAAGTGTGTGAGTCTCTGTATGTGTGTGTGTTCATGTGGAATTATTAGCGACTACTTACACAACAACAATAGCATCATAAAGAGCCTTTGGTCACAAGGAAGTTCTCTAAATGGAGCCCATTGATTGGAGCTCCCTGTCTTGCCTTTGATCAAGCTTCAGCTTTGAAAAAAAAGAAAAAAAAAGAAAGGACTAAAAAGGCATGACAGCCAGTATGATTAATATCTATGAGGTGTTCTGACTTCATAGTGGACTGCTGGGGGAGGTTCTGAGGACAAAAAAAAGTTAACTTCACCACTGAGGCTTCTGTTTGTGAGTTTTAGGCCATGAACCCCAGGGGTGAGGTGAAAGGTCAGAGTGACATTATTTCTTCTTTGCTTTTCTTTGTTGTCCATCACAGCAGACATTTTCACGGGTGTATTGGTGAATGAATAGCAACATAGAGACACATATTTCCTCAGAGACAAAAAAGACGACAAACCCAACAGGTCAATTTGATAGATTATTCCTGCAACTTCTTGAGATGATGAATAGAAAGCTATAGCTCTTCTTTCTTTCTTTCTTTCTTTCTTTCTTTCTTTCTATAAAGGCTCACAACAGAATTACACCCATGACAAAGAGACAGAGAAGTCTCAACAGGCCCTCCTCTTTAATTTGATCATTTTGTATTGTCAGCTTGGTATTTCACTTGTGTTATTTTTTTTCTCTCCTCTATCCACTGGTATTTTTAACAGACACTCAAAGCACCTCGTCAGTGTTTCCATGCACCCCACGTATAGTGATTAATTAAAACTTTACACATTACATTACACAGTATTATGAATTGTGTGTGTGCTCAGTTTTGATCACTTTGAAATTTGTAGTGTAAATAACAGTACTTTAAAAAATGCTGCTTCCAAATCTGTGAGTAACTTACTCCAGTCAGCCATATTATATACAATCCACACAATGGTACTTGATCAACATATATGAGATGCTTCATGTCTCAAGTATTGCTCCAGAGGACTGCCACATTACAGGCAGCAGCTTGTCGTCAGCTTCCATCTGTTGGATGCTATAGTAACCATGATGAGCAGTGACAGCTTAGCAACCCACTTGAGGGCTTAACATTTTCCTTTTTGATGCTGTTTTTAAGTCTGATTTTCCGATATAGAAATATCTGATATCAGTTTTAAGGGCCTTTATTTGGTTACAATCAACATGATCCACATGTGACAGATGCAATGCTTACTGTTTTATAATGCTGTATGAGCAAGAATGTGTTTCTGAAGGGGTTTGGCTTGATCGTTTTGTATTCAGTAAGTGACCTTTTTTTTTCTTTTTTTTCTAATTTTTCTCTGACACAGTGCCAACAGTATGCCTAAACAAGTGGAGGTGAGGATGCACGAGAGTCACCTGGAGCCCATTGAGGCCAGGCCTCAGTCCAGATGTGCCAAAATATGCTCCAAGTTGTTTAAGAACCTTCTTCTTACGCTCACCGTCCTCGGTAAGTCACTTCGTAACTGTTCTATCTTTGTCTTTCTTTCCATTTTTTTCCCTTAAGGGCATAATACATAGCAAGACATGTCAAAGATGGGCACCACCACTGAGCCCAGTCTTCTGTTAACTCAGAGCTCGACTATGCAGCTTGCTTGGTAATATGAGGAGGAGATACCATCTGTGCATCTCACTGTGTACCAGACAGTAAGATCGCTGGGTGTCCTGACCTTCCCCAGCTCTGTGCCACCTGTTGCTATCAAAAGCTCTCTGTGGCAATGGACACCCAAACAGCCTCTGGTGGTGCATGAAAAATATTGTGATTATGGAGGTGGCTCACTGCGCCACAGGAGGAGATTTAATGAAAAGAAGAAAGGGCATGAAAGTAGTGGTGCAATTTATCGTTATAGACTTTCAGTCACATTTAATCAGTTTATCCAGCACATATAAATTTATTCTTTGTTGTTTCTGACAGCTATGTGGTGACTTTCCTGTCTTCCTGTTTCATAAGCAGAGGCCATGAACCTGCTCACAATATGGATGCATATATACCTACGTTGTTTATATATGTGTGTTCCTGTGTGTGTCCTTTAGCCATGTGCCTCCTGTGTGTTTGTGTGAGCATTGGTAATGTGTACGTCTCACCCCACTTGGCAGGACTCCTGCTAAGCAAGCGAGCCAGCATAATCATTGATCATCTGTCACTTGGCAGATAAGAGGCAGAAAGGGAACTTGCAAAGAGAAGGCACAGGAAATCAAGTGCCATCCAAAACCATTGGGTGCGCAAAATCCACAGGATGCTGCTAAACGGGAGGATAGATTGAGGCACAGAGGACAGTGTACAATTCTTTTTTTTTCTGGAGGGCTTTTGATTCCAGTGTGTGTTATTAAACAACATCTCGGGCTGTGTGATCTTTGGCAGTGGTGTGGTAGCAGAGGAAGTGCAGCCCCGGGGGTGGAGGGTTAGGGGAGGGTTGCTGGAGTTTTGTCTGGCCTGAAACAGACAAATGCAGAGGCCAACTGTTGGGCCTGGTAGGCAGGGCTGCAGGGTGGGTGGGTAGTGGGGTGGCAGGGCTCGGAGCACACAGAGGTCATCTTTAGTTTCTGTGCAGAAATGCCGCATCGCAGGCAAAGAACTATTAGTGGGAAGAGACATATGTCGAGGGTCAGCTGTGGTTTTGTTAGAGAGTGGCTGAACTTTCCAATTTTTCCAGCTTCTAGTGAGTGAATGGAGGACAGATGATAGGTATGGATGGAAAA
This sequence comes from Caranx ignobilis, assembly GCA_021432705.1. Lineage (NCBI taxonomy): Eukaryota > Metazoa > Chordata > Actinopteri > Carangiformes > Carangidae > Caranx > Caranx ignobilis. The sequence goes on from MU269990.1 coordinate 57,445,621, forward strand.
AAAACCACTCTAGATATCATAAAATATCAGTGAGGCACAAAGTGTCTGAGATTAAGGTCAACTACCTCTTCTTTCCTCCTTTGCTGAATGCTAGTAGCTGTCTTTTTCACCTTCCCTGCCACAAAGTGAAAAAAAAATCCTTGAAAGCATTTTGGGTTTGCAGAGATTACACATGCTTCACCGGGGAATCTGACATGCTGCCTCCTCCCTGCTGCTTCAAAGCGATCCAATCTTAATCCTCCATGAGATTTACTCTCACTTACCAGGTTTCCGTTTTATCGCCTCAACCCACTGTCCTCCCTGAGCATGCAGCGCACAGCCTCTTCTACAGCTCTAAACTAGTGAATTGATAGGATAGGGCTCATTTATAAAGGCGCCTTTAAAGAGAAAACTGTTGCTCATTTGTTATTTCATAGATTACATCTAAGATCCTCTCAGAAGCAGCCAATACATCCAGCGAAATGTCTCTCCTGTAATGTTTTATTCAAATGTAATAAGTGACTCCTTTTGCTCTACTTTCTCAATCTCATTTTGTTCCAGATTGTCTTTTACTTTGCCATTATATGCTTTTGCGGTACTACTCACACACTTCTCGCATTTCAGGTGTGATCCTGGGAGCTGTAGCAGGGATGTTGCTACGTGTTGCCTCCCCAATCCATCCAGATATTGTCATGGTGATTGCTTTTCCTGGAGATATTCTGATGAGGATGCTGAAGATGTTGATCCTGCCACTTATCATCTCCAGTTTAATCACAGGTGCTGATCACTAATGTTAAATACATTACATTATTACAAGAATAGCTGATTATTTAAATAAATGTCAATGTCAAATAAATGTTAAAATCCTGATCACTTTTACTGCATTTTTATGAGGTAAAAAGTCCTGTTATCACTCTAATCCTGATTATGAACTAGTTGACAACATTTCATTTCAGTCATCAGGCGTAGAATCATGCACATGATCAAACACCATTATGCAATCCCCTAATGGTCTTTGCATTCAGCTTTCATGCCCCACAGTATTGAGTCAATATTTCCATTCAATAAGGCCATGTAATTACCAAGTAAACATGATCTTGCTTATTTTGGCTGCAGGTCTGGCTGGTTTGGACGCCAAATCCAGCGGTCGCCTGGGCACCAGAGCTATGGTCTACTACATGACCACCACGGTTATTGCTGCTATCCTGGGAGTCATCCTGGTGTTAGTCATTCACCCTGGCAACCCCAAACTGAAGGAGAATCTGGGCGAGGGCGAGAAAAATGATGACGTCTCAAGCTTGGATGCCTTCTTCGATCTAATCAGGAACCTGTTCCCAGAGAACCTTGTGCAAGCTTGTTTCCAACAGGTAAAGGTCATAAAGTGATTAAAGTTGTTTCTCACAGTTCAATCTGTTAGTGCCAACTTTAGGCTTGTGCTTTTTCCTGTGAAGTGGCACATTTCCAAAATCAACAGTTACGTTTTAGTAGTTAAACTTAGTTATCAAACTGTTCTTTGTAACCTCAGATCCAGACGGTCACAAAGAAGGTGGAGGTGATTGTCGAGGAGGATGTCAACGCCACCACAATGGAGGGACTGGTGGCCAACATCACCAAGGAGCCTCAGTTCATCGTCAAAAAGTCTCTGCAGTTCAAAAGTGGCATGAATGTTCTGGGTGGGTGATATTTGTTTGAGCTACAGCCAAGTTAATGGCTGTATGATGGGCTGTACAGCATGCTAACACACTCACAAAAAGAGTGCTAACATAATGATGCTAAACAGGTATCATTTTAAGCATGTTCACCATTTTTGTAAAGTGTTTAGCATGCAAACTAGCATAATTAGTGAATATCTCAAGTAATTCATCCAATAATTTATGAGCTTTGTCAGTGTGGACCAAAGGCTTTCCTACCGCATTATCAAAGCAATGCTGCTCACATGGCTAAATTGCTTCATTTTTCAGTGCTACATTTACATAAGTTGACAGCAGCAAACATCTGGACAAACCTGATGTTTTTTTTGTCTGCAAATGTAAAACATCTCACCTAACGTCAGTTGCTTCATGAAGTAGTCATTTCACCTATCCACACTGGTATTCAAAGTTAAGGGTACTTTTTTTTGTCACAGGTCTGATTGGTTTCTTTATTGCATTTGGCATCTGCATGGGCAAGATGGGAGAGAAGGCCAGACTCATGATTGAATTCTTCAACATCCTCAATGAGATTGTGATGAAACTTGTCATCATGATCATGTGGTTAGTATCACTTAAGAATCTCATTGACTCATAATGGCAATTCATTTTGTTCTTTTAAGGCAGAAATAATTGCTTATGTGAAGTTAAATCTCATGTCATTGCAGCATTTTAAACAATGCCAGTATTTAAAGTTGAATTTATCCTGACAACTGTGTATTTTATACTAAATTTAAAGTCATGGTATTTTTTTCCATCTCATCAGGTATTCTCCCTTTGGTATTGCCTGTCTGATCTGTGGTAAGATCATTTCCATCAAGGATCTGGAGGTGGTAGCCAGGCAGTTGGGCATGTACATGGTCACTGTAATTGTTGGCCTCATCATCCACGGAGCCATCTTCCTGCCCAGCATCTACTTTGTCATTGTCAGGAAAAACCCCTTCACCTTCTTCCTGGGTATCTTTCAGGCCTGGATCACTGCCCTGGGGACAGCCTCCAGGTCAGCCTCAGGATGGATGGATGGATGAATAGATGGAGGCTTTTTAAATATTTATGCAGTTAAAACGATGTACACCTTCTTCTGCTCCTCCTTTCAGTGCTGGTACACTGCCTGTCACCTTCCGTTGTCTGGAGGAAAACCTGGGTATTGACAAAAGAGTCACTCGTTTCGTGCTCCCCGTTGGTGCCACCATCAACATGGATGGCACTGCTCTATATGAGGCTGTGGCTGCCATCTTCATTGCCCAGATGAACGGTGTCCACCTTGACCCAGGCCAGATTGTCACCGTCAGGTCAGCAAACACTTAAGAAAGTTTGTTTTTGTTCTCAACAAGCGGAAGTCATTAGCAGTGTTAAAGGAGAACTATGCAAATGGCTTTTCCACTGTTTTGCCAACCCTCCTCCTGGCAATGTGCATTTGTTTTCAATGAAGCCAGCAAGAAGGCAATCCATGGAGCAGTAAATAACATGTTACGATGTGTATATTTGTCTAGTCTTATCTGTCATAAATAAGAGATTACTTGTCACGGGGCGTGTTTGTGACGCGGTGCTGCCAAGATGAAAGCTGGGACACCGGGTCTGAGGCACTGATCTTGCAAGGTTTTCGGCCAAGAGATGCTAGGCCAGAGAGCCTCCATTCTCCTTGTAACCAGTTATGAGTCATTTATTAAACCATCACCATTACTCAAAGCTGTTTAATTCAGGTAAAAATAGAGCATAGTTAAGGTAAAGATCTTGGATGGCTCTTCTTCGAGTGGTTAAGATTTGGTGTTGTTTCCTGCCTATGTAATGTGAAACATTACCTTTTTATGAAAATTTTAAATCACCGCTGAGAAACACAGAGACCACATGTGATATCTGTGATATCAGTCCTCTTTGAAAATAGGCTTCTTAAATGGACCCAGTCTTCCTTACAAAGATTGATTTGACTGAACACAAAAGTCAGAAAAGCTATTCTTAGTCATACGACATGGAATCATAACTCAATCTACTTCAAGAGGGTTTAAATGGAGCCCAGAGGATGCAGTTCAGCAAACACAGTTAGCTCTTAATAAATGAGGACAAACACAGCAGGAGTGCAGAGGCATTTAACAGCAAACAGAAAAGCCTCACTTGATCAAAGTGGCTGTAACTTTAGAGAAGAAATTTACAGGGGAGCAAACAAACCACCAGGAGGAAGCAACATGTGCCAGGACCATATCTCACGCTAAGTAGCAAGATAAATACAAATCACTTGCTGTTTCTTGAGCATCTGTAACTAACTTTGCCAAACACTCTCTTGTTAACAGAGCGTGTCAAGGATCTATGACCTTCAGCCTGACATTTTTGCGGCATATCATATTCATTAATTTAAACATCCTATCTCACATATAAAGCTCTCTTCATGTGCAATAGAGAACCCACTTCAGTGGTCCTCAGCTGCCGCTCTTTACACAAGCACCATAGAGAATGAGTGTTTTCATCTGTGGCAGCAAGGTGAAGTCATTTCACACTCATTGGCAGCTGAGGAGTCGAGGCAGGGTTTAGAGGGGGGGTTGTGGAGGATGAGTTGAGGTTGTAGTGGGGTTTTGGAAATGGTGTCTAAGTGTTCCTTTGCTGTGTCTTCATCCAGTCTGACAGCCACCCTGGCCAGTGTTGGAGCAGCCAGTATTCCCAGTGCCGGTTTAGTGACTATGCTGTTGATCCTGACTGCTGTAGGCCTGCCAACCCAAGATATCAGTCTGCTGGTTGCTGTTGACTGGCTGCTGTGAGTTTGATGAAACACATATGGGTGTTATATTTCTGCATCTTAAGGTGCTTGCTTTGCATTTCCTAGTATTTCCTTCATTTATGAAATACACTAAACCATCTTCCCATATCCTGGTTTCTCTCTGTTCAGGGATCGATTCAGGACTTCAGTGAATGTGGTGGGTGACTCCTACGGTGCAGGCATCGTGTACCACATGTCCAAGGCAGAGCTCGAAGAGCTGGACGCGCATACGGCTAAATCTGATGACATTGAAATGATGACGAAGACCCCATCTTATTACGACGACATGAAGAACCACCACGAAAACAATTCCAACCAGTGCGTCTTATCCGCCACCACTTCTACAACTGCTACCACTACTGCTAACAATTCTGTCGTAGTAGATGAATGCAAGGTACAATTAACGCTTACGGACATAGAGACTTGTATATAACCCTCTCTTTTGTTGCATGCTCACCCTGCACCTTTTCTTGCCTCTGTTTTATCCAGTGCATGGGTGGATGATAATGTAAATAGACACACTGTTATTTCATGAAGCGAGAGAACAACAGATGCATGTGTGTGTTTATATATCTCATTCTTCTGGAATAGCAGCTTTTGTGAACGAATGAACGAATGAGCGTCTAAAATTTTAAAACACTCAACAAAAAGAGAAAAAAATGACAAAACAAACAAGTGATTCAACTTGTGCTTTATGCAAATTGAAGATAAATCAGCTCCTCCTCTACAGTTAGTTAATCTGATGACTGTAACCTTTTGGGGATTGGCTCTAATTCATAATCCTCATTATGAGCCTGTGGAATTATTTAGCAGCTTTCATTTCAGTCAAAAGTTCACACTACATTCATTTTCTAAAAATATTTTACCTTTTCTGTAACCTTTTTTTCCCCTCCACATTTACCTTTTATTTGGCCCAATGTCTAAAAAGATAATTGTGCTTTATCTTCAAGATGTGGCTGATTTTAATTGTTAAACAGCTTTGTTTCCAACAAGGTCACCCATTGCTGTAGCATTTAAAATGCTGAGAGGGAAAGTGTTACAGCTAATTAGCAGTTCATATATTCCCCTACATACACACTTCCACCATGCTGTCAGTGACTCATTCCCAGTCAGGCTTTTTTTTTCATTTTTACACCATCTATTTCTGCTCTTTGCAAAAACAGTGTTGTGAAATCTAAAGCTGTGAACAAGCTTCCATAATGTAAAACATAACGCACTTTGAATCCCATCTTTGAATGAATCCCAGCCTTTAGAATGATATATGGGGCTTCAGACAGAGTGCCTGTTCCCTGACACACACACACACACACACATACACACACACACACACAAATGCCCTGGCGGGAAAGGTCTACTGATGAGCCTATTCATTTATTAAAGGGTGAAAGGTGTTGCCTAGCAACACTGGCAACCTGTCACAGAAGCAATCTGTCCATAGGAAAAAGTTATATCCTCCTCTCCATTTATTAACAGACATTTACATATAAATGTGATACAAAGGCTTGCTATTTCCACTACCCACCATGACTATTTTATTTTCTCTTTTCTCCTCTGTTTGCCTGTAAATAGATTGACTCACATTTCTAACTCCATTTTCAAAGATGCATATTGCTTTAGAGTGCTTGCATAATAACAACAACATAACAATGCATTCGTTCTGTAGTATTTGTACCTTGTTTTCTGTGTTATCTCTTAATTTATTCATTTGTGCATGTTCTTTTTTTTTCCTGATGTTTTGTAATCGGTCGTCTTTGGCTATCATAAATGTGTGGTCTGTTTCCAGGTCAGTAAAAGAAACTCTCCTCTTAGGACTGCCATCAGCATGATCATCAAAATAGCTATGATACCTAAGACACTGTGTTTTTATTATTGCCAAATATCAGCATTACAGCATCCAAAAGTACAGAGAAGAATGTTTTAAATGGTTTTCTGGCTTTACAGTAACAATATGTTTACAGTCCTGTACTAAAACATGTACCTCAACAAATGGCTTTAAAAAAACAGGATAAAGGGTTGATGGTTGATAGGTTGAGTTGTTTTTAAATAGCATAGGATGCTTTATTAGCTGCAGAAGCCTGACTGACCAATCGGATTACATGGCTAAAGATGAAGTCACACAGTGTTATTGTAAGAGTTTTTTTTTTAATCCAAGGTTTTATAAAAGGAAAAAGTGAAGTTTGTTTGTACTGTTTTATCTGTGCCTTAGATCCACTGTTTAGATCTCCTTGCTAACTGCTTGCAGGTAACCTCAGCCACTAACGGCTCTGCTGCGGAGTGCACGCTTGTTGAGGAGGAACCATGGAAACATGAATAATGGCAGCACAGAGATCCCCTGCTCCTGGGCTCCACAAGCTTTCCTACCTGGTGAAAAAACAGAGTGAATGAAAAAAGTCACATGAACAGAACTACTAATTGTTTTTTTTATATAGTTTAGTTTTCTTTTCTTTTCTTTCTTTTTTTTTTTTTTAATTAGTCCCTTTAAAAGTTTTTGTAACTGTCTATCTGACTTATATGTAATACTAATTCACTTAACCGTGAAATGATAACAGAGGTATACCTACCTGCTAGAGCACAATTATGTCCTATATAGCAAATACTTGCACAACATACTTCAAGGCTTGGGGAGGGAAGGAAGAGAAGAAAGTTAGATAAGATATTCCTAGCAATACATCCTGGTTCTACATTACAAGATGAGAGAAGAATGGCTCTATGAGTTTCATACAGTTAGGGAGTAAGAGCATTAACCATGGCACCCGGTGTAATGTTTGTACTGAGCTTCATTGCTTTACATCTCTGTCTGTACCCTCACATATGTGCAGAGGGCCACTGCTTTCCACTTCCAGCTCAGTCTCTTATCTTAACTGTCAAGGCTTCTGAACTGCACCTGACTGCATCTGTGTTTGCCCGAAGTTATCCACAATCCCTGAGGTGCAGCAAACTGATGAAAGGGTATACTGTAGGAGGAGGAAGAGAGAACAATAACAAATGAAAACCACACTGAGCCTCTAAAAACCCCTTACAAACACAGTCGCAGTGGAATTATATAGCACAAGTCATAAGGAGCCCACTTTCTATCCCTCCTTTTGTTTTCCTTTTATTTTGTCTACTGTATAAAAAGGGGGACTTTTTCTTTCTTTGAGTCACCTGCTGAGTGAGATATAAAACTTGTGTGTGTGTGTGCGTTATAGAAAGAGAGAGAGAAAGAAAGAGAGAGAGAGAGAGAGAGAGAGAGAGAGAGGGAGAGAAGAGAGAGAGCTGGGGTTAAGAACATGACCAAGTCAATTATAGGGACCAAACAGGCAGAAAATCAATCAACTCACAGAGGCCTTTGAACTGCCTCCATGACGCAACACATTTTACATCAGTGTCCATTCATTTGTGGCTGGCATAGCAACTGATATTTACTTTTTTTCTTTCTTTTTTTTTGGTCGCCAAAGCCTCAAAACCTAAAGCTAAGAAAATCACTGCCCTAAATATGAAACTTTATATGGTACTTTTCCAAAAAGGGAAAAAAGGAAAAAAACAACTTTGTGATGTCAATATGATGATTACGAAAACAAATGACACTGAATAATTGACATATCTCAATAAAGACTTAGCACAAAAAAGAAATTCTATAGAGCACAAAATGACAGAGCACAATAAAGCCAAAACAAGGATAATTAAGAGTCAGTGGTATAATCAAAAGTCATGCACATTATCGTTCCATGTCAACACTGATCATATCCCACGTTTAAAAGAAAAACACTAAGGGAGAGCAAAAGATACTCAGGCTTGTATGTTTACTCTTTTACAGGGAAATATATTGTAATCCTAAAATGTTTACTTGCTCACTACCAGAGCATTTCACCTCACAATAACAGCCTCTTAACAGCAGGATAGTCTGTCTGTGGACAGTTTTGACTACTGCAAAAGGACTTTGTTGAAAGATGATAATTTTATAACATGGTAATATAACAGGAAGGGAAGGTTCCCAGCACATACAGCAAAGCACACACGTATATATATATGTATATCAATGGCTGAATGACCCTTGACCTGTGTACTGTCTGAAAGCAGACATGCATTTATGATTGAACACTGACTGAGGGTGAAACATCAGACAAATGAAAAAAAAAAAAAAAAAATATATATATATATATATATATATATAAGAAACAGAGGAAGAAGTAGCACAGCATTCGGCTGTCAGATGGATTCTTGGCTTGCACAAACAGAGACAGATCATTGATATAACACTCTACAGGGAGGCTCGCCAGCTTCTTGTTTAGCCAGACCTAAAAAGGTAAACAACAATATATTTCAGCCACAAGAGCTCAAGACTGTTTCTACAAACCCTAGATGCTGCAGCTGTGTGTCCATATTGGTGAGAAGTCGTTTGATAAGGAAACTCAGAACAAAAGAGTGGACACATACATTCACACGCATAATGCCAGAATGTTGCCAACTATCAGGTATTAAAAATGTATTCCTCTCTTACAACCAAATGGCTTAAAAAAGATGTGCAAACATACAAACTAAGCAGGACAACTGGCTGTTATTTTTTTTTTTCAGCCTGTGCGTGTGAGAGGTGAGACTTCTGTGATGTGGGTGCGGATTTGATTCCTTTATCAGTGTTAATCGGCGTCCTTCTCTCCAGTCTTGTTTCTTTTCATTTGCGCATAACGACAACCTTGCCTTGAAGATGTTCACTTCAAACAACACATGCCACTTAAAGTAACACTAGGAAACTTAACAAAACACATAGTGCAGCACACTGTCCTTTTAGTTCCTGAGACACACTCTCAGAGGATGTCTTCTTTTTTTTTTTAAATCTCAGTTGACAGGAGTGTGCTTGGATACAACATAATGCACACTTGGTGTTCTGCTGTACACTCTGCACACACTGATCTACACCATACACATAAAAAAACAAGCATGCACATACACTCACTCTCGCAAATTCACATTTTTTTCATACACACACAAAAACACACAAATTCATGTACTTTTTTCCTCAAGCGCACACATAAACACACATGCAGACACTCTAAAACCCAGAAGGTCACCACATTTTTTATTGTAATCAGTGAGCTGCAGAGCACAGCACTGACACCCTAACAAGGCCTTTGGGCCTCATCTTTTGACCTTGTGATCTTCAGGAAAAATAAAAGAAAACAAAAAAAGAGAAAACTTTCCTATGAAGGAGATGATGCAGACCATAGTGTCACCGATGGGGATTGAGTGTTGAACCACTATTATGTTCAAACTCACGGTTTTAGAAGCATGAATTAAATAAAAATGATAATTATTTTTTGCACCACTATCTTAAAAGCATGATATTTTGAAGTGCCTCCTTGCACTTTGTGTATATATTGTAGGTAACAGATTTTTTTTCTTTTTTTTTTTTTTTTTTTTTGGTCCTTTGTTTTCTTTTGGGGGGGGGGTGTTGAAATGATATGTAGGAATATAGTTTCATTGCTGTGACATTTTTAATGTAATCCTCTAGAAAAAAAAATATCATCTATGTCCTGAGTAAAATTAGATTAGACAAACTGTATAGAGAAGAAATCGTGTAATAAATTGCTTGTTTTTTTTATTCTCTAATAGCTGTTAACTAGTTGTTTTACTTACCTGTCACACACCAATATATAAATATCTTTTTTTTGTATCTAATGTAAGCGTTTTGAATGTTTGTTCCATGAAGATATAAGCAGTGTGCATTCATTTTCATTTTCATTGTACATAAATAAATATATAATTGTTCTGTTCAGTGGCAATGCAGAATTTTCCGGAAATTACAGTGATCCTGAAGCGAAACACAACAGTTTGCATGACAAAGAGAAAAAAAGAGAAGAGAGTGAGAATGAGGGAAAGAGAGAAGACAGAAAGAAAGAGAGCAAGGGGAAGTTTCTGCTTTCACAAATGGGAGGGGGAGTGGGGGCTTGGGGGGGCAACATGAGTTCTTTTGGTGGGAATTGCTGTGGAAAAAGGCTGCTGGAAAGAGAGACGAGTAAAGGAACAAGGTCCAATTTGCCCTGGATGTAGAATAGAGTGAGAAAATCAAACACGACTTAGTAGCCGATTTGGGCGAAAGAACAAACATCAGACATATTCAGATGCCTGTTACAGCATAGAGCAACATTCCTCAGGTGACTCATCTGAACCATTTTGTCTTTTCAGTGGAGTAAACTGGCTTTTTAGTCTCAGGCATCTTTGTTTACCTGGTGCATGTGCATTTAAAGCTACAAGACATATATCTAGTTCTTTTAGAGTCTGTGTTAGCCTGTCTACATGCCACATCCTCATACATTTTGCCTAATGAGACTCTGTCATACCATCAACATCCGGGAGGTTGATAGGAATCCCACCTGCTAAAAAAAAAAAACTGCCTTTACTCCGCTTGCCTTTTGTTTGCATTCTACACAGAAACTATATGCACACACAAACACCTGGAACCTGTTGAGCTAAACGGTACGGATTACACGGATATTGATTGACACACAGTATTTCAATGAAGAGCCAGTATATCTTCGAGCTTGTCCTTTTCTACTGAAATGTGTCTTTATTTTGGAGAAACTCCTAGCAGATAACCTGTCTCACTCCTGCCAATGTGCTTTCCTGATCTTACTTTTCTAGGCCTTCCCTCTTTGAAAAGTTGTTGTAATTCTGATGTAAAAGGCAGAGTGTATGTGTGGGGGAGATACACTATCAAGAAATATAAAAAAGACAAAAAATACATGAATTCTTTCCTCGGTCTATGGTATACATAAAAAAAAAAATCTGTTTCTACATATCAAGTGTTGTACCTTTGGTGTACATATACAAATATAACTAATAAATGTTGATTCATAACTAAATTTTGGCTGCTCTTTGAATTTTTACATGCACACACAGAAATGCATATTTCATGTGACTGTCTAAACATCCTTTTTAGAGAAATCAAAGAAAAAAACTTCTTTGATTTCAAAATGCATATTGGAACACTGGTATATTGGTATCTACAGTCTTTTTAATAGTAATATAGAGATGGGACAATGCATTGGTTATTAACAATTTAGCTTCTCCAGGCGTCCTGAGTCAAGCTCCCTGTCCACAGAGCCTCTCCAGGAATAATCAACAGTGTCAAGAGGAAGCATATAGTCTTCATAGACGTTTTGATCACGTGCAATACATAACTGTAACACTCCATACTGAGATCCTTAAAATGTCACATGCCACCTGGAAGACCTCAAGTATGACAGAGAGGAATACTGTAGATTATGTGCATTATAGAGGTGGAGCTGCAGGTGCAGTCTGACAATGTACAATTTTTTCCATTCACTCGCTCCCCTTTGTCTCAGCACATGCCGGGTGATCAGTGAATGAGTAAACACCACATTCCAGCACATCTCTTTCTATACACATTTATTTCATTCATGACTTTACAAATCTTTTCAGCAACATCTTTTGTTAATTTGTCATAAAACCTGCCTAGTCTAGTACATTTGCTACTTCCCCCTCAAAGTGAATCATATAAGAGCAAAAGCAGGAAAAACAACAGAACAAGTCAGGAAAAAAAAATCTGTTTACAATTGCTGTATATCAGCTTAATACTTGAAAAACAGGAAAAAAATTAGCTGTCACACTGGGAATAATATTGATATGACACGTTGTGTGATGAGAAGGTCATTTTGTTTATATGTGTGATTGACGGGCACATTGAAGCCTGAAAGCTTCATTTAGCATATGTGTTTACAGCAAATGGGCCCCTCCATTATCATAAGTGATATTTACCTCTATATAAATTAAGCTGCTGTCTCTCACAAATCTCATGTTCAGAAAAAAAAAAAGGGACCAATCCGCTCTTTTTTTCCTCATTATTTAACCTCTTATTTAATGTACACACTGTGTATATATAGTATGACATCACTAATATATATCATCCTGTTCTATCCTCAGGATAATATCAGGGACTTCATATCATCCTATTCCCAACTCCGTGTAAATGTATAGAATCTAAACTGATGTCAGTAAGTTGCACAGTTTTGGATGCTATACATTAAGCTGATTCATACAATATCCACTCCACTTTGACGATTGCAAAATCCATTTGCAATCATTTACGTCAGTGGTTCTGTCGCTAATTAAATAACTCTCAAAAGTGACACATTCCTGTATTTCAAAGGGATAGAAAGCCCTTTCTGTCCAGAAAAAAAAAACAATAGAACAAAACAGCACTGGTAGCTATTGCTAAGGCATTTCCAAAACATATACTTTATATACAGAGCTCAAGAAAAATGGATTCAAAGCTGCATAAATTAAGGAAATGACATCCCCAGTTTTCTTGAAAATGGAAAAAAAAAACCGAACTCCAGTCCACAGGCAATGTCTGAAATATTCACAAGGTTACAACAATAAGCAAACAAATCATTATAAAATGAAACACATGAAAAACACTGGAAGCTGTTTTGTTTAAAATTCTTTTTTTTTTTTTTTTCTGCGTTGTATCTCAAGGAAAATAAACCAGTTTTCATCATTGTCCCATTCAGGCTGATTGGGGCCAACATTTTAGGATTCTCCAATTCTGTTAAAAAGATCTGAAAAATCTGTATTCAATATGTTCTTCACAAATTACAACCTCAGCATCCACCCTCCCCCCACCCCCTCCCTTTTAAACCCATGCCTCTCCAGCCCCATCATCAACAAAGCCTAATAGCTCACAAACACAAAGTACTGACACACAAAAAAACCTCATTCACACATACACTCACACAAGCACCCCTGCTATGCATGTATGCGTTATACACCACCATGCATGTCCCCCCTCATTCCGTCCTAACTAATCTGGCATACCAGACAACACAATGCTGTGCATGTTGGTTTGAAAAACCCGGTCCCACTGAGAGGCAACAGCTCCACACACACCAGGAAAACACTACCTGTCCAAGTAACACCCACATATACCGTTCCTCAACCTCCATTCATTCCTGACCACCAAAGCAGTTTATAACCCCAGTGTTAAGAGCCAACACCCCAGCCTTCCTACGTCTCCTCACTGCATCCCTCCTGCCTTCACCTATACTCTGCCCTCCCCTCTCAGGGCAGCTGCTCTTTATCTGGTGACTCCTCTAGCGTGATGACGGTGAACTCCTCTGTGTTGCCGTTCTCCTGGATCTTCTCCTTATTCATGAGGGTCACCATCTCCTGTTCTCTCTCCTGGGCATGGGAGCTGGATGCTGATGCTGCTGCCCCGTTCCCCTCACCTCCATCTATGGACGTGATCATCAGTGTCTGCCGTTGGCCGCACAAGCTGCAAAAGCACATTCAGGCACAGTTTATTTATTATCTTATAAATAACAGTTTAGTATTTATTTTTCATCCCCTAGTGTGCAGCAAAATATGTGAAAATTGGAACTGTGACTATTGCCCACTGTGTGCAGCATGAAGGTGAGTGTTCATGTCCAAAAGCATGTTACATGACAACTTTGTGAGTGCAAAAGAGTAACAATAAGAAACAGCAATAGAGGAAATACCTTTTCCTTTTGACAACAGCTGCACATATAAGAAGTATTGCAGCAACGGCCAAAATCACTGCAATGATTACCCACCAGTCTGGAGACAAAATAAAAGCCATGAGCTGACAGTATTAAAGCTGAGTCAGTAAAAAAAAAAAAAAAAAAAAAAAATCACTTTTGATAAACAATGAATCTGAAAGGGAGTGTGTGCTTTTCTTATTCCACTGTAATCACTTTTCACTCAAGGGTGTTGTATGTGTGAAGTAACATGACCACTCACTTGTTGAATCCCCTTGAGGATTAGAGTCAGACTCTTCAGGACCAAGAACCCGTCCTTTGCCATTAGCTGGTTTTGGAGCTGCATGTCAATAAGACAAAAGGTCAATATTTACTCTCAAATATGTATCATACACTGACACATTAGAATATAAGCAAGTTTAAGACATACATCTAGGTTAAATAATTCAATATATTCCTGACTGTGTCTTTATTTAAGATACACCTTAAATCCTGCACACACATTGTGATAATTTGATTTATGTACACATTCTTTTTAACATGGGATGTGACTGTTAAATACATTTTATTATTCATCCTGTACCAAAAAAAAAAAAGAAAAAAAAAAACACTGAGGCCTGTTTTGTAACAAATCCACTCCACAGCTCAAACTAACACAAGAGGGCGTCCTATGTTCTTAAAGTTAATTCAGTCCTGCCAAACCTGTTGCATCAGAATGTGTCACTCTAATTCAACTTGTTTTTCTGTTTCCTACTAGATCGTTAGTGGATTTATACATAATAGAGTAGATATAAGACTTGCAATATAATGTTCTCTGGAAGTTGTCATGGAGATGAACCAGCACTCATTCTCTTTGACACAGTCTCCACAATAAAATGAATATAATTTTGCAACACTTTTGTGTGTGTGTGTGTGTTATTGTATTGCTATTAAACAGGATTACATTACACTGTCAGGTGTTGTGATTTATGTAAAATCCTGCATAACACAGCTGGGTTTTGGGCATGTAATTTCCTTACTCTTTGCTGAGGGATCACCTTCAGCAGGCCCTGCTCCCTCCTGCGGCTCACTTTCAGTGGGAGGTTGTGTTTTCGCCGACTCTCCAACAGGGGCCGTTGTAGAGGTTTGGTCTTTGTCTTCCTCAGAGGAAGGTGGCATCATCCCAGATCCAGCGGGCTGGTCAAACTCTGTGACAGTGGACACCACACTGGTTTTCTCACCCCCTCCGAGTGGGATTTCGTCATTGGCAAGTGTGGTAGCCTTTGGATTCTCTGCACTCATTTCTGTGGGCTTATCGGTAGCTGTTGGGGTGAATTCTTTTTCCAAAGAACCATCTTCAGCAGGTGTTACTGAGGTGTCTCCATCGTCATTACCAGATGCATCCGAGGGTGGTGTTTTTGGAGTGGGCTCTGACTTTGCCTCGCCCTCTGCCACTGTTGGACTCTGAGCTGATTGGGGAATATAGAGGGGCACACAAGGTTACAAACACTCATCACTTGACCAGTCTTGTGAGAAAAGGATTAAACCTCTCAGTAAAATAGCAGCATCTATTCATATAGTTTAGAATTTATAATAATCTGACCATTAGACTCATTTTTCACTTACACAAATTAAGTCAAAATTTCTGTTGCAATAACAAACAACAAACATTGCAAAACAAATTTACATATGAACCACAGGATGACATGTGCTGCAGCTGGTAGATAAATATAACAACACAAAAAAAGTCAGATCCTGTTTGTTAATCTTGGTGTTAATCAGCTATCTCTGTTGCACATTTTGAACACAAATTTATTTTTTATTATGCCCCTTAAAAGGAGTGAGCATTACATGGTATCATCAACAGTGATATTTGTTTTACTATATGGTGTCATCTGTTTTCAGTTTAGTGTGACATCCCCACGTTCTCCTGTACCATGTGAGATCCAATTTCAAAAAAGTATGCAATTGTAGCATGCTTTTTTCCCATACTAATAACCTGCAATGAGCTGATGTAATATGATCCCACCAAGAAATGAGCAGTCTTGCCTTTATAGGGGAAACCCTGTGGTTGGGAAACTGATCCCTCATTAGTACTTAAGACGGTTGTAAAAGTAACCTCCCCCAGCTGTTTTCTAGTTGAGGTGGATGATTTGGGTTAACTGCATATCCCACCTTGCATCGCCAGGAGCTGAAAGGATGTTGGTGTCGACTTCAGTGATGAGATCATTTAGCAACAAGCGTGAGGTGATGTCAAGGATGTTTCATTCTGTTGTTACTCATGTGAGTGTTTGTGCATCCTGTAATAGGAGCTTTCATTTTTCTCCAATGTCAGTTCCATGACCTACATAATCAACTGTGTTTGATAACCTGGAAATTCAGCATGTTTTTAAATGCTGACCAACTGTAACTTTAGAGAAACAGAGTGTGCTGCTGTTGATTAATCATTGTAAAGCTTTGGTTGCCAAAGAGGCACAAAATAAGCTGAGGGTGAATGGGAATATTGTACTGACCTGACGTAAATGCTTTAGTACAGTTCATCTTAGGCCCATCTAGAACATGCATGGGGGAACAGGAAAAAGATGTTACCAACATAAATGACAAAAGGTCCATGCAGACTGTAATTTCACTCTGCACTTTGGCATATTTGAATATCAGCAGACAGGACTCCACATATATGTAACAGACTATTTCTTGTGGTAATCACCATTGTCATCATAGCAGAAGGCATCATTTTCATCACTTGATCGAAGATAAATGAACCCAACAGAGGCATTGGCACAGTTTACGTGTTCTGTGTGTCGGAGGATGGCAACGCTCCCATTGTTCATCCAGCCATGCCTGAACAGGAACAACAATGTCATTATTAAGAGATGAAATTTGGCACAATTTGGATACATGTTGTCAATGTAGAATGTAATCTGTCACCCATGAGACATGTCTAAACGCATTGTATCATACCAATAACTGAAGTATTGCACATTGCACAAGAAGAGAAACACAGTTGAGGAACAAATGGAAACTTCCTTTTTTTGATTTTTTTTTTTTTTTTTTGTAATGTATCAGACTGTCTTCCTCTATTCTGGTCTCAACAAAGTGTGATGATGGTAACCCAGCAAATTTAAAGTTGTTCAAAAGAGTAATGAGTAATTTAAAAATAACAAGCATTCCTCACAATAGCAACTATATTAATCTATTCATAAGACAAAGGCTGGTGGTTTCACCTGCAGGTTTCCATGCCCAGATCATAGGCTTCCCTCACTTGTTCTGGACTTGCCAACGTGCTCTGGAGCTGCTCGCACACCTTTTCAGCCATGGAAAAGTCCAGGGAGTGACGTGTTTCTCCCTCAACCAGAAATACCCCCCCATAGCTGCAGCTCCGAGAACTCACTGCAGAAATAGAAAAATAAGTGTTAAGTGTTGTGCAAGGTCCAGTCTTTTTTTCCACAATAGCAGATTAAATAATAAGTCCAAATACTTCAGTGACAGGGAGCTCTCTGAATATTTAGATGTGATGGAACATTGTTTTGATTCATAAGAGAACAAATCCCACGACTAATATACTAAAGCTCTTGAAATGAATAAATAAAATACATGTAAAATCAACATGTCACGTCACCCTGACCACAACATACCACAACAACAATCATAACAAGCTAAGAAAGAGCTTAGCTTTAAGAGCCACGTTTCATTTGGCTGTACACCACAGACTGGAGTATTCAGATGCTTTGGGAACACGGTGGGAAATGAGTTTTGATTTAAGTAATCCACAGTGGAATCAATACAAAACAGCTGAGGATTCATTCAATATTTGCAAAAGAGGAGCTCTTCAAGCTTGTTCTGAATGTTTTTGAGACCGACAGTGGTCTGTGTTTTCTTGAACCTTCTTTTTCCTGGTAGAAGAAGAACAGAAAAAGCAGCTTCTTACTCAATTCAATCATCATATCTTTCAGTCAGGAGATCCAGTCGCTGATTTCTGTGCAACATTGTGATTGTGCACAAGGATGCTTGTCACAACCATATAATGCACAATCAGTAAAAATCTAAGCTTATGCATGCATGCATGGTGTGTTTTGTGTTGATATTCAAGTGTGAGTCATGAGATGTTTGTTCTGTTGAGCTTTCTGGGAGAGAAGAATCATGGGACAGGCAGCATACCCATCTACAATTTCTGGCCCTCAGGCCGCTCTAAGATATTCATTTCAGTATTTTACGTATTTTGTGTAAACATATTGTGTATATGTGTGGACACCGTTCTCTACACTCTCTGACACCCTCTTCAGAAAGGCAGCGGTTTAATCCAAATATTATGCCGGGAAAAATTTGCACTGACAGTGGTATTTTATGGCAGGAAACATGCAGAGCGCACAGTTTACTTGGCCGACAAGTAAGAAGCCAACTGAATTAACTTTATGATAAGGTTTTTATATCAGGAATATTAATAGATTAGTAATGTTGATTTAAAACACACAACACATAACACTCCTCAGCTGCTTGAGTAGTTTTTTCTAGGTTATGCCATATTAAAATGAGTCAGTTGTCTCTCTTGTCTCTACAACAGGAGCCTATGACTTTATGGGTGTTGGCTGATAATCAGAACCATTTTTCAACAAAAAATCACTCCAAAGCTACAGATTAGTGAAAGCAAAACTAAGCAGTGTGTACAGACATGTTGCTCACTCCACTGATTTAGTCACAAGTGAACTCCCCACCCATAAACACTGGTTTCAATAAGCAAGAATCTGGTTTCAGCTGGGGTTTTTCTGATATGAGCAGGTGAGGATTTGCATTAGCAACAAAAAGGAAGGACACTAGCTGGTAGGAAACTTGTTAAAAAAAAAAAAAAAAACCCTAAAGGGAACACACAACTACCACAAATGACTCAATGCATGTGACTTCAACAATCTGAATGGTTCCCCTTTTCACAGATGCTTTAGGATAAAAAACTTTTGATGGAAGTATATTAAAAGCAGTTTTGAAAGTGTCACATCATTATTGGTAATAAGACTTAATTCTAATGGCTGTAATTTAATTTTTATGATAAATAACAAAAGTACAAATAAAACTTAATTATCAACATCTACACTCTGAGAATTTGATCAGGAAACTGGCTGGTCAGTTCTGTGGAAGATCAGCAAACATGTCAAAAATAGACATGTAGACTTGCACTCAGAAAACAAGGATATAAGTGAAGTGAACTGCACATTTTTGGTATTGTGAAGTGAAATGCAATAAAAGGAGGATCCTTTCACACCAAAAACACCATTGACAGCCATGTGAAATTTGCACATGCAGAGGAAATAATAAAACCTTTATCTGCACTATGTGTTTGGTCTTTGTTTGAATATGCTACCAGGGTAACAGATAGCTAAAAGTGTGAAAGTCACTCAACAGCGCAACTTCAGACTTGTACAGGAAGATCATGCAAGACAGCTGAGCTTCCTGCAGCAAACCATCAAGTCGTCCAAGTTGCACATATAATTGATAAACAGACATCTAACCCTGAGCCACACCTATGCACGCAGAACAAAGATAGACACAGATTTTTCAGATAAAAGATTCCACACTGACTGTGTAAGAATATTTTGGTAAATATATATCAACGTTAAACTTATACATCATTTACAAATTGACAAATTGTTCAGTTAGACCTCTCAGGCTGCATCCTGAAGTTGACTGTTTCTCACTGCACCATACAAACACTTAAATGTTGTGACAAAAAACAAAACAAAACACTGATGCACAATGAAAGGTTTCATATGTGCATCATCAGGTGGTGCGTGGACAACCCCCACCTCTGAGGTCTTTATAATTTTTTGGTCATGTTTATCTCCTTTTTAAGGAAGGTTGTCTATAAGACATGATAAAGAGGGGGAAAAAAAGAAAAAAAATCCCCCAGGTTTTCCACTGGATGCCATGAGTAAACAGAGCACAAGCAGCAGCAGGAAGATGAACTCTCTGCTGTTAGTGGCAGCTGGGCAACAAGAGACAGTGCCAGCACTTGTTCTGCAAGGCAGTTTCAGTTCTTTGTTATATCTCTCTCTCTCTCTACTTCTCTCTCTCACACACACACACACTCACACACTCACACACTTATACCTGAAAGAACCCCCGACACATGCTGCCACATGGCACAGTGTCCCTGAAAGTAAAGGGGTGAAAAACAAGACGACTGTCCTGGCCCTGCAAACCTGCCCAGAGAGATCAAACAGCTTACCATCAGTAAGCTGAAAAGGCGGCTGACATGAATCTGAGGCATCATCATTAGTATGCGGAGGGAACAGCCATGGGTGTCTTTATACAGTCCAGAGGCCTGCTATGCCAAGGCACTGACTCTCCCAAAGGCTCCATTGTCACCTAATGGAGTTGAAACCAAGGAAACTGCAAAGTCTGAGTGTAAAGGACCTGAGAGAAAGAGAGCTCTTACACTACATCTTGCCAAAACCTCCAGCCGCTCGGACTCTTACTTCACTTTCCCCTCTCTCTTTTTGTCTTGTTTTCTCTCATTACTTTTTGTTTGTTTTTTCCATGCCAGCAATAAAGTACAAATTACCCCCTGCGTGCTCTCAGACACCACACAGGCAAATCGCAGACATTAATATTGGCTGACGGTGACTCATAATCTTTGTAAATCCAGGACAGAGCATGGAGTACAGCAAGAGAGCAAACACGTATGCTCAGAATCCCAATGTCATAATGACTTACACAATCGTGTCTTTCTTCGAGACACCTATATTCTCACGTTTTCTGTAAATATCATGAGCGCGTGATCTGATGCTGGAACAGATCATATACTGTATATTTTCTCACTACTACAGCAAAATGCCTTTGGCCATGGTTCATCAGCTGGTTTGGAGCGAGACTGTGTTACCATCGCTCTCACAATGTGTAACAGTGTCCTGCATCGTCACACATGTGAAACAGTGAAGTCGTTCCATCAGTCGGCACCTCCTCTGGTCACAACTTTGGTCCACTGAGTCAGTATGGGATGCGTGAAACATGACATCTGATGCACAAGTTATTTGCACACACACACACACAGAAACACACACCCTACCAACATTACCTGAAAGTCACAAGGACTCCTCGTACTATCTGATTTCTCTCTGAGGTGCCATTTCCTTCCTCAGCTTTTATTTTCCAACACCTCAACACATTACACACCCTGTTGAAAAACAAGTCTAAGAGAACAGTAGGGTGCATTTGTTTTAGCCATACAATTCAGCGAATTCAAATTGATAACTGGTGATAAGAAATTATGAAGAGGGGGGGAACTCAACTTTCTAAATTGTGTCAGGTTGCACAATTGTTTCTTGCAATATGTCAACTGGCTGATTTCACAAACACAATTCACAAAGCAAAGAAGTCATAGCAGTAGAAGCAGGCTCCTGTTAACACATTTTCTGAGACCTATCTCCCATATGCTGTTGCTCTTTATATAACAAGTTTTAATGTTTTGTATGATGGTTTCAGTACTGGTAAAATGTTTGAGGTTACTTATTGTCTTCTCTTATTGAGAAGACAGGGTAGTTACCCTTGCTTAGCAAAAAACTAGGCTATTAAAAACCGACATAACATCAACTTTAGCTCTCTCCAAAGGGAAAAAGAATATATTCACAAGCACAATTAAAGAAAAGTAATATTTTGTTTTGATTAATTTAACTGAAAGACACATGTAAATAGCCTATGGCATTTTGGACCTTGCCAAGCAACTGTTTTCCTCTGCTTGCAGCTTCTATGCTAATAGCTAAGCTAATGACCTGGGCTCTAGCTTATGGTGATTAGGGATGGGATCAGCAAAATAGTAAGAACTCATTTTCTGATGTTTATTATATTTTATCACACTCATTATCACCTAACCCAGTATAAAAACTTCAACTATCCATCCTGCTTAACTGATTTGTTCTACTTGTTTTACAGTGTCTTGTTGTCAAGGCTGTTGCCAGCCTATGAGACATAGGGACAACCAATGACACTTGCCTGTGTCATGCATCATTGGTTATGATGCTTGTAGCATTATGCTACTGCTTAGCTGTCAGTACAGTGTTATATTGGAAGATTCTTCTTTTGCAAAAAAATAAATACGATAAAAATGCAGCAGTCATGGAATCCATGGTATTGAAAGGTGATCTCTGTAGGTGTACTGACCTGTGTATGTTTAAGTGCATATATGCATGAGGATGAAGGTCAAGTAGACTTTACAGTCCCAGTTTAGGAGAGTTTAAAATATGGTCACATCTTTCTAGATGTTGAATTACCAAGTACATATACCTACAGATAGAGAGAATAGAGAGTTAGAAATGCCTCATGCTATAGAGAATGTACAGAGCTCTTTCTGAGAAGTTCCCACAGGAACACAAAGTCTTTAGTGTGTATGAGGAAGGAAAACAGACAGGAGGAAGTAGGCAGCACAGCCCTCACAAAATGTTGTTAGAAGGTAATGGGTTTAACAGCACACAATGACAAAGACAAGCCCTAGAACCTGAGGACCCCTTAACCATTTAAGACTGTAAGCAGAGAAAATAAAAAAAGGAGGTCATATGATAACACATACTGTAATTGCAGGGATATTCAGCTTCAGGCTTGTAAAGAAGGCACAGTGGAAGCAAGCATGGGGAAGCAAACACGTGTCTGAGAGTCTCAGGTGGCAGGAGATGGTACTCAGAGGCTGTAACAGGCACAAGCCTTCTTTGTTAGGGCTCTGTACCAGTCCACAGGGCCCCTGACCACCCCTCACCTTGAAACATGACACGGGCACATGCAGGAGGGGTTGTTAATGCCAAGGAGGCAAATACGGCCACATTTGCAGGAAATCCAGTGGTAAGATTGGAAGTGTAGGCATTTAAGTTTACAAGTCTGTGTGTGTACAGAGAGCAAGACTGATCCACTGTAGAGAAGCAGCAGGGCTCATAAATATGGCCAGTATGCATCTGCACTTCTATCCATATTGAAACTCAAAAACACCACTGAGCTTAAACATCAAATTAAGTTTGAGTGATTTTTGGATGTGCTCAGAGCTCTGCATATCTTCATCACATTCACATAATACATCATCAGACCATTAGTGTTACATACTTGGAACTTGGTGTTAGTGACATGAAACTGATAAATAACGGCATTCGGAAGGTCTTACAGATTGGTGATAACTCTTTAAAGTCTCATTACCGACTGAATTATTGAAAGGCAGCCATAAATTTGAATTATTCTACATTGGATTTTTTATTACATTCCTCCCAGAGGTCATACAATTGCATATGAATTTAAATGGATGAAATTAAGCTAATTAATTATTAGGGAAAAAAATAAAAATCTGAATCCCATCAGGACAGGTTCAGTGGCAACTACAGATACCAGATACCAAATGTGCTCATACCATTTTTTCCCCTAGACAGTTTTCATTGACCCATTCAGCTGCTGTTGGTGGGCATCCAGAAACCATTGTAAACCCCCCCATAAATCTCATCTTGGTTTACATGGAAGTCTGGCCTGGCCACAAGTCCACAAGTCCGGCTCTTAATGATTTGCTTAAGGTGAAACACAGCCACAGGTTTAAGGTTCAAAGACGATGTCTAGACCAAGACAAGCAGTAACCACTGCAGGACACTTCTCACCAGACACCAATTACCCTCAGCACTCACAGAGGTACATGCATCTGTGGAGACCCCCCCCCCCCCCCCCCCATACAGTATACATATAGTATAGTAGTCTCATATTTGCCTTTAAATACTGGTCAGATTTACAGCCTGATGCTAATTGTTCTTCGGTGCAGTGCCGGTAGAAGCCTTTGTGAACAACCCCACCACCACCTCCTGAGGGAATGAGCCAGACAAACCCCTAGACCTGTTTGATTCAGAGGCAACTTCACCTCCAGAGATAGATATCGCTCCGAGCAACAAATCCAATCAAAACCGTACAGACAGCACATGTGAGACAGAGACAAAGAGAAAAGAGGGAGACATGGGGGGGGGGACTACAGCGATTGCTGAACATCCTTTGTGTGAGAGAATAAAGCATTAAGCGTGGCAGCACACACTCCAGCTGTAGCAGTAAAAGCAATAAAAGCCTCCATTTCTGCTTTTAACTCAGAACAAGTGATTCTTAAAGATACACTGATCATCCAAAAAATCCTGATGAATAAGCTTCACTTCACAGAGTGCGAATGCATGTGAGACAGAGAGTGAGCGAGAGTGCCTGTCTCCTTTGTGTCTGTCAGGAGTCTCAGTCTGCCAGACGTAAGCCTGTCTGTGCTGGTGTAGCACGCGCTCTCTTACCGGCATCCACTCGCCCATTCTACAAGCAGCAGCAGAGTGCAGCCTCTTTCTTTCAATGCCCTCTTTTTACATGAACACTCAAATTCTCAGCTAGGCTTAAGATGGGGATAAAAAAAACAACAACAACTACAACAACAGCAACAAACCCAAAATCTGGTTACAGAGGAGGGTTGCCAGACAGTCAGCCAAGGCACAATTTAGGCAGAATGAGGTATAAAAAAAATAAAATCGACAAACAAAGAGCCATCCGCTGGGCGAAGGCAGAGTCCTCTCACCTTTAATCTCTGACCTGGAGGAGGCCAGTAATCCAAAGGTGACCCCCAAGAGAAGCGTCCACATCCTGGGCACAGCGTCTGGCAGTGGCTGGGTGAGTATCTGGTGGTAAAGGTGTGTAACAGTTCTCCTGTGGTCCTGTCTTCCCTCTGCCAGGAGTGACGGGTGGTGTGTGTGTGTGTGTGTGTGTCTGTGTGTGTCTGTGTGTGTATATATTTGCGTGTGGGTGTGTGAAAGAGAGAGAGTGAATGAATGAGAGATCAAAAAAAAGAGAGAGGGAGAGATAGAGTAAGAGAGAAAGAGAGAGAGAGAGAAACTGGTACTGTGGAGGGAGTTGCAGTGAGTGTCTGGTGGCTGCTCAAGCTGACTCAGACTTTGCTCCAACTTTTCTATTCTCTGCCTGAGAGACACAGAGGCTAGTGGCACACATGTAGGAGGGGTAGAGTGGTTCATGTGAGCACACACCCCACACTTTGCCCCACCTCTCCTCCCGCCCAACCTCACACAGCCCCCCCCCCCCCCCCCACTCACCACCTCTCCGTCCTCTCCTTTCTGCCTGCAGTAAGAAGGCAAGAGAGGAAGGTATGATAAGAAGGTGATCTCTCTCTCTCTCTGTCTGCCTGCTTACCCCTCCACCCCCTCCTTCCTTTACCTTTTGTCAAGTTCCTGACAGCTATAGTTTCTGAGAGCCCATCTGGTCTTTTGTTCAGTCCTCACTCCGTTTTCAATTCGCCCGATTGCACTTGTCCTGCTCCCCGTGTGTGTGATAATGTGCCACCAATTGAAAGAGGTCACATCCATTTCATAGAGATCCACCTCATCTTCATGTTTTCATACAACCACAGAACAGAAAGGTCGAACACATTTCTTTCTGCTTTTACCTGTTTCAGCCAGCATACAAAAAGTCGTCAATAGAAACATGTTTATGATGCAAAACCAAACACCAGTAAAGAGTTAGCTACTTTTTCAAAGAGCAACTATCTAGAAAATCTCTTCTAGTTAAACTTTTACTGAGGAAATCCAAAGACTATCTGCAATATCTTAACATCAAGAGCGTTTCCATTTTCTATCATTATAACCATGGCAACCTTTTTTTTTTGTCTAAGGTTTAACATTTCACCTCACACACCACAAGAGTTGGAGTCATCTCAGGTTTCAGAAATGTCCTCAGTGACAACATATCCTGTGCTTTTTCCATGTGATTGTGCAATATCTCAAATAAACAACTGTGATAAGAGAGCATGACTATTCGTCTGTAATTCTGTGACTTCCTTGCCAACGAACCATAAAGAATGTCGAATGGCTCAGCATGGCCAGTAACTTTGTAGTCATGGGAACAGGACTCAAATAAACTGATGTGACCTGGAGCCTTCAGTTGAGGACCGTTATTGGGCTGCACACTCAACAGCTTGAGCCACTCAGAACATTTTCGCCTCATTTATAGCAGGATGTGGCAAACTGGGATTTTTGAGGTGATTGGCCGATACCAGTTTAGTGGTTGGGACCATGGGGAACGCATGGGGCCGAACATGTTTGTTTGTTGTACATGATTGTTCTACCACTACCACATGTAAATATACATAGTAATTTAAGCCACCAAACTATAAAAATTAAATGAGTTAACTGTTATTTAAGAGACATGCTGACGCTCAGCAAGACAGCAGTGCTATAGCTCATATATCATACAGATACAAGGTCAGAGATCTGATTGGGTGCTATTTTCAGGCCTACTTTAAAGAACACATTAATGAGTAGTCTTTTGGGAAGTCTTGAATTGGGAAATGGATATAATATGCAGGCACTTATATACAGATATGCTTCTCAAAAGACCCTGTAGTTATAGATATAGAAGATTTGAGATATTTCACTCCAAACCACAAATGTCAACCTCATAATGACGTAAGATGAAAAACTAAAAGTTCACCAAAGATATCACCAGGGCAACATGAAGATCTACACTACAAATCATGTTATAATGATATTTCAGTCTGGACCAAATGACTGATGGATGCACAAAGCCACACTTAGAAATGCCAGAATGCACCCGAACATAAAGACTCACATAATCAAAAACCCCATCGCACAGCTAATAATGATCTATAAATATACATCCAGGAAAAGGGTCAAGTGGAACTCAAACAATACTGAAGAAACTGAGAACAATGTACTTCCACTGGATCTCTGGGACTAGCCCTCTGGTCTCCCTGTGACCTTCACTGACACCTGGTTGGGGGCAAAACAATTCAAGTGATTTTACATGTGACTGAAGCTGACAAGTGTTTTTGTTGTTGTTTTTCCAATTGCTAAATTCACACACGCCCATGATTTCACCTAAGAAAGAAAGGTCAAAGAGAGCACGGTATGAATGTGATTCACACTTCCTACCCCAGACATACAAGTCACTTCCTGTTTTAAAGGTTGCCATAGTGATATTTGCTTATAGCAGTAACAGCAAAGAAAGGAAGGATGTTTACCCCATGTAGGTAAAACCATAAGGTCGAATTTAGTTTCTTATTTTTTCCTCTGTGGATTTTTTTGCCCTTTATAGGGATGAATATGAATATGTAAAAACAAAACAAAACAACAAAAAAAACCTACACTCTAAACTACTAAGGTAAAAGTGCAAATAGGCAGAGAGTGACAGAAAAGTTTTAAGGACAAATAACTATCCAGCCAGGGTTTGTTTTCCCTCTCTGTCCTAATTTCTAACTCTGGAAAAACAACATTAACACAAATGACAACAATGATCCATTATTCTAATGAATAGATGAGTCAATGTGTAACATTTGCCATGACTGATAACTCTCTTTTCAAACAGCTGAACATACACGCATCCCCATGCTGGTTAAGAAAGCCTGAGTCGGTCAACACTTTGCTTCAATGGAATGCATGAAACTCTCAATCACTGTCAGTCGGAACAATTAAAGATATAAGTTCACCAAGGTGAACTTAAACATTGATGTTTAAGAGTTTGTATGAACATGAATATAGCCTAAAGTGGGTCAAAGAAGACGTTAAAACAAGGGAAATATGACAAACCCTAATTTTGTAACCGGACCAGTTTGACCGTTGGTCAGAAAAATAAACCGTTAACCCAGACTCCAGGGTCATTGGCTATGTTTGCTGGATGACATCACAGCTGCACGAAAAGGAAAGAAGAAGAAAAAATGCCAGAGGTGAACAGCTGCAAATGGGAAATGACTGAATTCTGAAGTATCATCAGACTGCTGAGTCAGCAAGTAACGAAAGCAAAATTTCCATGATGGTTACGCAGCGAGGACACACACACACACACACTCTCTCTTTCTCATCAAACGTCCTTGTGGTTGGGAATCCTTGTGGTTAATGGCGCTAATGGCACCTCCTCAGCATTCCTCTAAGGCAACGTGCCTTTTTCCTCCCAACCAGTGCAGTCACTGGAATGTGAGTAGAAGAGATTGCAAGATGTCCTTATACGTACAGAAGAAATCCTCCAATCCCTATCCAAACATTCACTGAATATGAGTGTTTGCACTTAGCCTACATGGTGCAGTGATGAGAACCACATGAAGTACAGTAACCAAGTTCAGTAACAGATAACATGAGGTTTTTGTTTCATCTTCCTTTCTTTCTTATAAGTGAAGCTAATGAGTCAGACTGTCAGTGCTGTAGCCTAAACTGAGATGTCTCTGAAGAGGTGAGGGAGGTTGCCAGGAGCAAGTCCTTACTGTGTATATTTGGCTGATGGCTGAGCACGGCCTCACCCTGCAGTGTCTCGGACTGGATGAGCTATCCAGGCGTCATGGGAGCATGACTGGACTGCTTCAAAAGGCCGGGCTTTGTGCAACAACAACAAAGCAAGGGCCTCGCTTGTGTTTGGGTGCTGGGACAGCAGAGCGGGCGTGTTTGGACAGTGAGTGTCACAGAGTACTGTATAGCCAACTGGAATGCCCTGTGTCATCCCCCATCTGGGTCATAGTTTCAGTCAGCACGGTGAGGATAAGCCCCCGTAATCTCACAGGTGAAATGTCTGCAGATGCCACTCTGGGTAATTCGCATGCTTTTAACCTTTTGGAACATGGCAACCTGTATGTTAGGGACAGTGCGCCCTTGGTAGTGCTAGTTGTTGTGTGTTTTGTTTTGCACCCACTCAGTCTTTCACACAACCTTGGCATATTGTTTCGAAGCTCTTAACATTTTAGGAGTCCCTTATGACTGCAGCAGCTGATACAGAAGTGGCTCAGACTTCAGGTTATGGCTGTACACCAAAAAACAAATGGAAAAGAAACTTTACTGTGCATTTCTGAGGGGAGACCATGGTTATGACAATAAACAAAAGGGACTTAGAAGAGTTATCTATCATTTTTCAGGACTGCGTACAAAACTGCGGGGTTTCTGGTAAGAGGCTGAGGAATGAGATGTGTTTCAAGGAAATGACATAAGGGTCTAAAAGTAGCAGAAATGGAGCTTGGACAGAAGAAGGAATTGGACACACAAGTTTGCAATATTATGCCTGGCTTTGCAAGCGTCAGTCTACAACCCAGTTAAAAGGTGAATGAATGGAAATGTGCTGGTAGTAAGGGAAAATGGAGAGACCAGAGGAAATCCAGTCAACAATGGTTGAACAAACTTGAGCGTGAGATAATGTGGATGAGAACAAGCCACTCCCCAACCCTGATGATCACTCACAGGGCTTATTCACACAGAGATTCTTGTCTGTGTGAGAGAAGCTGTAGAAAGAGATAGGGACGGATTCTGACTACTATCATTATTGGATATTTCTTTTGTTTTGTTTTTGAGATATATAAGTGGGGAAATGATTTACCAATGATCCTCATGTTATCCTCCAAAATACTGCCTTCCTTGAGAAGATAGATCAGTAAGAACATGCTTGATTTCATTTGAAAGCTTTATAACTGCTCATACATTAATGGTCCCAAGGTTTGATACAGCCTAGGAGGACTAGGAGGGGGCAGATACAGGTTTAGAGAGCGGGTGAGGAACAGACTCCAGACTCTACCACACCCTGTCCACCAATCAAGACTTGGTTCCAGCTTCTTAAATTTAGTCACTCAGACCACCTCTGCTATTTGGAACAACATAGTTATTAGATGATGTAGCTGAAGAGCATCCAAATATTAGCGCAACATGAAATGCACACTAGCCCACTTTGGTCTCCATAGCAACTGCCACCATCACTCTGCACCATGCTGTGTGTCCATGAGTCTGACCTACACGTCCGCCCAAAGCCCCCACACCATCTTCCAAGACCCTGCACACAGTTCATCAAAACCTCCGCGGGAACAAATCTGATTCCCTCTGTGCGGTGGCTCTCTTTTCCAGCTGTTACACATAACAAGATTGCTGGGCAGAGATTGGCGGGCAGCACTCAGAATAGCAAATGTCAAACTGTGATGGGAAAGCCGGGGAAATGTCAGAATCTGTTTTTCTGCATTTGCAGAGGTGATATTTGGAAAGGCACTGTTCAACTGTTCCAGCAGCTGTCAAGCTGATAGGAAAGAGCCACATAGCAGGAAGATCTAATAAGGGAAAATGATTTCACCAGCAGACAATATACAGTATACAGTGTTGCACTGACCAACAAAATAACATATACAAAGGGTATAGACAGCAAGAATGGTCTTCCAAAAAAAAAAAAAAAAAAAAACTTCTGGGTTCTTTAGTTGTCCATCATCTCATGTATAGGTGTTAAAACACAAAGGTAGCTTCACATAGTGCACATGTACAATTCTGTTCACCTACTGTCATTCGGTTCTTGATTTACACAATAGCTTTTTATGCAGTTGTGTCAATTTCTGCTTTCGACTTGGTCTGCACAATTGAGCGGCTGGATTACGAGCACAGCTCACAGAGCAATACCACATTTATATTCAGTAAGGAGGAGATAACTGTGGGATGGAGGCAGGGTTAGTCTGCTTGAGGCTCAGAAGAGATGATGGCAGACGGTGGAATATGGCTTTTGATATATTCAATATAATAATGAAGGTGTAATTTCTAAAACTGAGTGAAGAATGCCAGGTAAAAAGTTGCAGAAAAATGCTAGCGCTTGTGATTAACATGCAGTGACATTTCACACTTGCTATGGACACTATGAGGTAGCCATGATGGAAAAACTGGATGTACACATCAGTGAGTCCTTCCCACATTAGGAGCCCCCTCCCTGTCCTTGTGTACCCTGCCATGTCCAAATGCAGAATGTACACATCTCTATTTAATATCACAGCAACCACAGGACAAAATGTTCTCATTCAGTCATTGAAGGGGCCATTAAATTGTGTAAGGGGTTGCAGTTAAAGCAGGATAATATAGAAATAGACCATTATTGGAGTTACTGTCACATTAGATATTAATGCTCTTCTTGTTCTTTTGCTGTCTGCATTATCCCCAACTCACTGCAGGTCATTTATATCCTGAATTAAAAATGTAGAAAACCCATCTTGTAAATCAGTTAATGTTGCACATGAAGAAAAGCCACAAATTTATGAGTATCTCTGGAGCTGCATGATGACAAATGACAAACAGCTCCATTATTTTCACTTTCAGACACCTTCCCTAGTAACAATATATGGTTTGTAAAATGGAAATCTAGTGGCAGCTTTCCCCTCTTCTCTAATCTGTAAAAGAGACAAACCCAGACTGTGCCTATCCATGTCTCAGATAAGCTCTGCCTGACTGGTGATGATACATATGTAAACAGCTGTTCAGCCCACGCTTACAGCAAAGATACACATCTGCTATCAGAGGCTGACCTGTATATTCAGACCAGCAAATTACCCTAATTGGCTTCTTTGAAATAAGTATTATGTAATCTCTTTAGTTTTTAATTAAATAGAAACACACAGACACACATCTGTGGTTTCCCTGGTAGTTGTGCTACATCATGTAGGTGGGGGAAGTTTTAATGAAGCACACAGACATCTGAAGGTTGAATGGTTTGTTTTATTGGCATCTAAAGACACCAAAACCTAAATGATTGTAGACTGTATTCATGTAGACTTGAAAGATTAGTTTTCAGGGATGTCACAGCATCTGTTTCAAATAAGTTAAAACACATTAACATGAACGTTTAATTAAATCATTACTTTGTTGAATTTATAGCAATAGGAAATGTATAGTATTAGGGTTTCATCTCATCAGACAGTGCATTGCCAGTGATGGTCAGTAATAAATATCGCAGACGAATGTAAAATAGGGCTTTTATGCTGCTGTGTACTATTGCATTAGTGGCACAAGATAGATGCACTGGTACTTAAAATAGAACATGAACTGGAATAACCACTTTATATATATATGTATATATATACACAAACACACACAACACCGGTGTGATACACCAGTGTGTGGGATGCACCCTGCTATGCCACTTTTTCTTGGTAATATTTGGCACCACTGCTAGAATCCTGTACCAGTCTAGCAGAAGCCCACTTTGAACTCCTCCATCACAAAGCCTGGTATTCATCAGAAGCAAGCCACAAACTCAAGTTTACACTATGTACAAAACTAAATTAAGCCTAAATCCTAGCATGAATGGGAATCAACTTTTTGGGAGCTCTCTGCTTGTAAAAGCATGAAACAGGCTTTGTCATGCAGGGGTATCTTGCTGTGTCTTTCCAATCACTTTCACACTGGCATGTCTTTTGTTTCTCAGGCTAGGGCCATGCGTTGTGGTTGTTCTAGGTTGGCGCGGAATTTATCGAGAAACCGTGAAGCTAACTCGTCATCCACTAGCCGTCCGTCACTGGACAGCGTGACTGTCATCAGCTGCTGAGTGCGCAGGGTCTGGTCATCCTCGCACAGTCGCAGCTCGGCCCTGGAGGTCCCGACGGCGAGGATACAGGCCTGGGGAGGGTTGATCACAGCGCTGAAGCCACTGATACCAAACATCCCTAGGTTTGATATACTGCAGTGGGGAGAAATGGAAGAGGGAGGGAGGGGATGGGAAGACAGAAGAGACAGTAGACGTATTACATCATTAGTCAAGCTCAGTGAGGGAGAAAATGCATAAAAATGAACTAAGTGGACATAACAGTGGTTCTAAAACCAGCTCCTTGATGCTAAAAAAGAACATTACCACTTAGAGAGTGAGTAAAAATTGCAGAGTGAATTAAGTCTATAAATGCAATTGGCTGTGAACATCTTATATCATAAAATAGAACATTGATCAGGTAAGATTAATAAAGCAGC
The DNA here is from genome assembly GCA_021432705.1 of Caranx ignobilis. Classification (NCBI taxonomy): domain Eukaryota; kingdom Metazoa; phylum Chordata; class Actinopteri; order Carangiformes; family Carangidae; genus Caranx; species Caranx ignobilis. The sequence continues at coordinate 57,478,238 of MU269990.1, forward strand.
ACTAGTCTCCAAATGTCTTGCTAAATACCGCGTATGGTGAGTAAGACTGACCTGAGGGCAGTTTGCTGTTTGCCTTAATGAGAATTCCAGCTCAAGGGGAATGGAGAAAAAAAAAAAACGAAGAGAGGAAGGGCATACACACATATCCTCAGGAGGACAAAGAAGTCTGCATCTCTATAGGAATTCATCGTTTGTGCCTGACACAGAAACCCCATTTATGTCTCAATGACACCATTAATTCTAATGAGCTGAAAAGCCTCCCTTCCACTTTTCTGCAATTGATGGCACAGTAACTAATGGGCCTTGTCGCCCAAGACCACATTCACTTCAGGACCACATGATATGTAGAATATGCATAATATACTGAGTCTTTGTAAAACCAGATTTCATCCATAATAGTGGAAATTTATGATGGTTATCTTATCTCTGAGCCTGAAAGGAAATTGTGAGATTGAATTGGGTGGCAGAGACAAAAGCGACTCTGTTCCAACACATAGGTAACAGAAATCAGTTTATCGGTAGTTGAGTAAATTTAAAGACTTGGAAAAAAGAAAGACTGGAGAATAACATTAAGGTTTATGGTGTCGTCACATTCCATACACTTCTTTTCGCCTGATAAATGATGTGTGTCTTGAGTTTACCTGAAAGAGCCTCCCTGGTACTCCTCAGGTAGAAGTTTCCCATCTCGAGCCTTCTGGGCCAATGCCTACAGAAGAAACATTACTCATCATCACCCATGAGATATGTCAAAGTTCTTCTGATTTGTCCAGATATGCACACATAGCAGTGGCTAAGAGCTGTTTAATACAGCACTCTGAAGCTTATCGCAAAAGTTTCATCTATGGATCTATCTTATCTGCACCATGTCCAAACAAGATTCTGTGCCTGTCCCTCAAATAGATGTCTAGATATCTCACAGGATGAGCTAATCCATCCAGTAGTGGAGCAAAGTATTGAACCATCGCACAGCAGACATCTCACAGTGTCATCCCTTGAACCAGGTCACTGGCATAGTCAAAAAAGCCATAATGCTAAACAGGACTACATGGATATACACAGTTTACATCAAATGATGCTAGGCACTATTAAACACCGAAAATATGCCATAATATTCAGCTATAGCCCCGCCTACTTCACATGCCTCCTGGTTGTATGCAATTGTCATGCTTAATCAATATCATGCTCAAGAATGATTACATGTCCATGAGATAAATGGAAATTATCAGACTGTGCAATGCCTACATGAGAAAAGGGAACTGAGAATACCCTGGAGTAATATGAGGGACTTTACAAAAAGGAATGCATTGCTGCACCCGTGTTCTGTGCTTCCTATCCTTGTTGTGTGAGAGCACGAATAATAGTGACACCCTTGAAGAAAACAAAAGATATCTGTCATATGAGAACACGGTGGGATGATGGTATTGTTTCCATGTGCATCCATTCACCAACAAAGATTCCTGCATGTCTAGAAGTACAAACAGTCAAATCACTGATCAAGCCTTTGAATCTGCTGGAAATAAAGGCTGCATTATACTCAAGATTTTCCTCAAAAGTTTAGTTTAGTTTATTTGCACATTATACAACCTGCATAAAAAATCTGTCAGTAAACTCATCTTTTTCCAATATATTGCTCTCAGTTAGGTTGAAAATTACTGGACGGCTCTCATGTCTTGACACAACATTAATTCCATTCAAATGTAAATGTACTTAGAGGTTAATGTAGGGACACGACCAGCACAGAACACTGAGAATGAATCACAGGATCTTTGACAGACAGTGGGACACGGTGGACACATCTGCGACAAGTACAAAAACAGTTTTATGCTTCACTCCATTATTAATAGCTTGCAGTAACCTCACTGTGTTTTATTCAAACCACATGTTGATTTTAATTTGAGACCAATAAGGACTGAGCTCAAGACAGCAGCAGATCTAAACTGAATAGTAGTGGGTGGCAAAGTGCATTTTGAAAGCTTAACAGGATAGTGTTAGAGCCTGTGCATTCAAGCTCATCTTATGCATGTGCCCTACCACATTTCAGACATTAAAGCCCCTACAAGGAACTTTCATTTTGTATTGATTTTGGCGACTCCTGTTGACAAAAGCGGTAGGATTCTCTTTGCGGATCCCGTCCCAATATCAGCTGTGACGAAAATCTAACGATTAAATTGATTTCAGTTTTTACTAGCTAGCGTAGCAACAACTCAATGCTAATTTATAGCCTCGTCAAATGTGCCGTCTCCTCCGGTCTGAGTGCCACACATTGTTTCGTCGTCCGGTGGACTGACCTGTCCACTGCCTAGAGGTAAAGAGATACACTATTTAAAAAATGGCTTATCTTCCCACTGACGGCCTCATTTTCTGTTGTAGGTCACACAGAGACATCAGCAGAAACAAGAGACTTTTGCATATCCAGTTAAAAGTTCCTTGTGGGGGCTTTAATATGACCTGCTAATTGAAATGATCTCACTTGAATTAAAATGAATGATCAAATCAAAAACACCCAACAAATTGCATAGAAATGATTTTATCAATCCACACAAGAAACAGCCTTAAAACCAAAAAACCTATGCCATACTGCTTAACATCCATGGCAATAGATATTAAATATACACTCATCTAAAACTAACATTGATGATCTGAACAACCACATCAGCATGTCATTCTTGCATTCAGAGCTTGTTTTTTTGCCACACATCATTTGCTTACTTTACAGTTTAGCATTTACGTGCTAAGATGCTATGACCTGTCCAGACAGACAGCACCTCACAGACTGAAGCCACCAAATCTATTGCAAAATCTGATTGCATGGATTTATTGCAACATAGCCATAAATGCTGGATTTTGAGTAACAGCATGTCTAAAACCTGATTACACACCCACTGATTCACTCACTCCCTCAACACAACCTACAACAACTCTCACTGATAGTCACAGACGTTCGGTGTATGTTTCCCAAAAACCACCACCACACATATTCTCACCCCTGCTATGTTGAAACTGATATTGTCACTACTACAAAGATTCAGCCACTGTCAGCATAATTTACCACTGCAGCTGCGACTGCTGCCATCACTTCTACTATTACTACAGCTGACACCAAAATGAGATGTGAAAACTCTTCAGGCAACATTGTGTCATGAGGATAAAACGCAGTCTTCTTGTCTGACAACTCTGTTTTCATGTTTTATGGAAGCACTTAAGAGCCTTCCATGTTGATGATAGTTGATGAGTATATGAGTATATTTTCACAGGGACATAACATGCATAAATATGAATATCAACTATTTAGGGAATGTTAGAGATAGATATGTGTGTCTTTTTAATGAGAAAGAGACTGAAACATGATGTGAATCATTCAGATTGTTCATGCGTATCAGATTTTCAGAGCATATTTGTGAGTTTGTGTGTCCTCAGCTGCCGACTGTGAGAAGGAGGAAGGGCTGACTATTATTGCATTGTACTCCACCTGTGGCCAGTGACAGGTAAGAGCTGCAACCCAAGAATCAACCTGGGCTGAGTCTAATGAGATCTATCCTTGTGAGAGTATTTTGACTCTACTGGTAGATAACAGGTAAAAAAAAATGTAATTCAACTTGTAGCCAGAGGGCCTTAGATGAGCACAACCCTACGGATGCCAATACTTTGCTTTCCCATACTGCTTAGCGACAGTCAAGTCTTGACTCCCCTATATATTCTTTTTCCCCACATACAGGCCAACAATATACCTCCATGTCTTTACGTTAAGTGGTACACCGAACGCCCCCACAGCCTGAAGTTATGATTTACCACTAGCTATAAAAGACAAGGAAAGTTCCTTGCAACACAGCTTCAGGAAACAACTTTCACAAGTTTAATGGAAAACACATTGTACCAGAATGGCTGATAAAATATACCTTGGCATTGGCTGAGATCTCCTGGACTCCTTTGACTGCAGCATCCTTAATGATAGGGGTAATGAGGCCCTTGTCTGTTGCCACAGCGATTGCAATGTGGATGGAATCAAGTGCACGGGGTCCGTCATCAGACCAGGTCACGTTTACTTCTGGCATCTCCTAAAATAAAAAGTCAGAGGTCAGCCCAGAATAACAGAGACAGATAAAATGCTCTCCTGCTTTGGTTTCACGGGTGTTTGCATGCACTTCATAAGTGTGGAATAACAAATCCAAGTCTAGTTCTATGACAAACCCTGAAGCATACAAAGGATTCAATTATGATAACAGTCAAAAAAGATTTATATTATTTATATTAGGTTGAATGTGGCAAATTATTATCTGTTTGGAGTTTATTGTAGATAACTGCTTTCAGGCCAGCGAATCTAAAATCACATTTACTATGTCTATAAAGATACTGTAGATAGCTCTGCAAAAATAGCTATGAATGAAACCTCAGTGGTGGAGCAGCAGTAACAGGGTACTCTAAATCTATGTGGAATTGTTGGGTTATGAACATCTGGCCTCAGATGCCACTTCCTGATGTACATAGGTCAACTCAGGGGAAAGTACATATGCTTTTTTTTGCCAATTTTCTAGTGTTACAGCATTACATAAGTGAATCGTGTATCTCAGTTTAAAGCAGAAGCCAAAGAGGTATTTTGGTCATGAGGGATGTTGTACAGTAAAACATGATGTCTGGACTATCTTGTGGTGCATTTTACACTCGCATTAACTGGGAAATGTACACATTTTTGTTCCACATTCCTCACATGTTCTGCAACACAGACTTAGTTGCTGCTTCATATAGCAATGTGTCTACATGTCTTCCTACAGTCTCCATAGAGCAGTGCTGAGCTCCCATGAAGTCTAGTCAATGTGAATGCTTTAGTTTGACACATATTCACTGAAGCAGATGTAATATTCCATGATAAGTGATAAAAAAGGTTGATAGGCAGTGCTGTTCTTATCAGATGCTGCTGAGACATTATTCGCTGGAATAACTAAATTACCAGGAAGCAGCATCTATTTTTAACTTGCATCCCCACACATTCCACTAATGAAAAACAACAGTGAAACAGTACCTTTCTTTACAGTACTCCCACAAAAAAATTATAAAGAAAATAAAATGTGCATGCACACATGTCTTTTTGGAAATTCTTACTCTGTGTTTTCTTAAGTTGCTCAGAGAGATAAAGAGTTTTTAAGAATTTCCACACAGTAAAGAGTAAAATAGTTTCCATCTATATTTAGTTGTGTCTTTAAAGGGCAAAGCTGTTGTTTCACCATCTGAGTAAGTTAGCAACAGGAGCAATACACAATAGACCCCTTGACAGCATGTTAAAACTAATACACAAAAAGCTTGGCTTTAAACTTACATGTGTTTAGGGGAAAAAAAAAAATGACAGCAAACAAAAGAAAGATTGTAAACAATACTTACTTTAAGTGCGACAGCGGCTGCCTTGATAATGAAATCGTTAACAGACACTTTGATCTGTTCTGAAAAGACAAAGAAGAGACAGTCTGTGAGACTGATTCAAGCTCCAATGAGAATCAACAGAAGTGGTTTGTGCTTGTTACAATGGACAGACAATAAAAGCTGCTGTGGTAGACAACATGTAAAAACATGTGTATGTATTCTGTACAAGACCTGTGATGTGTGGATTCTGTACATAGCAGCTCCTTTAGGAGCAATTTTGAAATGGAAAATACTGTCACAGCACTGTATATGTCTCCATTTCTCAGCTGTGCACATGAATAATACTACACACTGCCCTGGGTGGAAAACAATCCAACACTGGTTTGACTTGTACTCCAACTGATCAGAATGAGTCCCTCTATATCTGACTCAGTCCTCAGCATTTGCTTTCCTTACCTCTCTGTGTCTGACATCAGGAAACCAGGCTGGCTCAGCCTGGCATCACTGCCAACTTTTACTAGTGTCCATTAGTGGTGTACCAGACAGTTATGAATGCTGTGAGCAGGATGATTAACGAGCTAACCGTGAAATCGTGCTGCTCCTGAACAATGAGAGTCCACAAAAACAACCGGAGAGAGAATCCCTCAAACACACACAACCTCGCTAATAGGTCTGGAATGGCCGTCCCGTTTACTCCATCAAAAAGACATGACCCAGAGTGATTTACTATTTGTTTGACAGCTAGGCAAAGTTAAGCTAAATAAACCCAAACATGTGATAGTGTGTTGAACTAAGTGTTTAAAAATAGGAAACTGACCAAGTGCTCTTGCTGTATCAACATGAAAAGTGGCCCAAAATAAGCAGAGGTTAGATTTAAGGAATCCATGAAAACCAGCCGTTGAGAACAAATGTTCTCTTTGCTGGTTATGGCAAAATGCTGAAGGGTGTCTGTTGTGACACACCTTTATGTTAAAAAAAAAAAAAAAAAACACACACACATCCTGTTGAGTGTTTCACAAGAAGTGTTTTAGTGAACGTTACACAAGGCGTTTTACTAAATAACAGGTGGCAAGCAAGAGAGGGATGTGAAGCTGAGAAAGTGAAAGAGCTGCCCACAAAACCATGAAAAAAACCTCCAGCTAGCTCCTGCTGGTATTTTATTTATTATTCAAGGTCTACCAGAGTTCCACTATCCATATAGTACCTGCCTTATTGATAATGTATGGATGGGTTGAGCTTATTTTTCCCTCTAGTACACATTGCCCTCATACATATTTATTTCTCTGGAGTCTTTTGATGCTCATCTTTGTCATAAACACTGTTATTTACCACACAGAACAAATCACAGAGGCAGGACTTAAGAATCCATCTGAAACACTTTGAACCAAAGAGAAATAATTCACTTTGGTAATACTTTACTAAACACGAGGAAAGAACTATATGAATGAAATCTCACTTCTGTGGATGAAAATATCTTCCACCCCCCACTAGTTTTTGTGAGCGAAAATGTTTGTTGATATAATTTGCTGCAAGGAGTTTTGAAGTAGTAGAAGCAGCCACTTTCAAATTACAGATAAGAATTGTGTGCTAAGACACTATGGGCGTCTTATCAACATATGATCAGCCTCATGCTGATGATGTGTGGTGTGAAGGAACATCAGATCTGAAGAACATGACTACCCTGACAGAGAGGACATGTACCACAGGTTCTTTCAATGACTGTGGTCTTTGTCAAATGACAAGTCATGTGAAAACCCTGAAATCCACATCTTCATGGAAAAGTCCCCTTAGAGATGTTACATTGGCAGAAGAAAATGTCACTAACGTGCACATAAGGAATAGTGACAATGCTTTAGCGTGCGCTCAAAAGTATTTTTTACCTTGGGCCATGTCACTGCGAAGCTTCATGACGGCAGCCATGTCACAGTCAACAGAGGCGTACGCGTGGGGGATGGTGGTCTTCGATTGCGTTAGTCTTTGAGCAATCACACGGCGGACATTTGAGGCCGGGATCTCTGTGAAAGTGCCCTGAGGAGGGCAAATGGGTGGAAGGAGGGGTAAATAATTGAATGAGGACATTTTGAGATACAGAGCAAAATGAGGGACAAGAAAAAAATGATGTTGTCTCAACTGGTATAACACTATCAATGAAAACATACATAGGGCTGACAATGTAAAGGTGCGATAGACAGGCTTGTTGCAGTGAGTTTATGTGCCTTTCTGGTTATTTATAGTTCCTGCCCTTTACATCAGTGGGTCTTAAAACAGCCACATCCATGATGGTTAAATGACTGTGGTTCTGAAAAATAACCCAAGCTAAAAAGGTCAACAAGATAAAAAGGAAAAAGGAAACCAAGATAAAACGTTGTTTGCTGATTATGATGCTTGTAGTGTGTCATGCGCATGCCAAAAGAAACCCCTGAAAGGAGCTCTCAGAAGTTACATAACAACAAATGCACTTAATGCGCTTGCAGGCAAACTAACACATAGAGAGAAATGACTACCAGAGTCAAGATGCCAGCTGCAGGCGCGGAAATAGTCAAAATGATCATTCATCAGTCCCTTTAGCGCCCTGACACAAGATAGTAAGTTTGTGTGAGTGGGAAAGAGATGATGTAGGGAGTGCTTACTGGTGCTCCTGGCTTCCCTGGTACAGAGAGAGGAGGTATGTTGGGTCTGCTGCCTGGGGGTGGAGGGGCAGCTGCTGGAGTGGCAACAGGACTTGGGGCAGGCGGGGCAGCCATGGCTGGTGTTGCTTTGACAGCAGGAGCTGTCTTCAAAAGATTCAGTGCATCTCTGTGAAATAAAATAGGTTATAGTAAGTAAAATGAAAACAAAAAAAGTCAATTTATCATAAAACTGACCAGGAACCACCAAAAATTGCACACTTTCACAAAAACTTGATCAACCACAAAGTTTAGAGTTCGTGTTTGACAATTTTATTTGGGTCTGATGAATTGCACTGAGTGATTCCCAGTGTGCCACTGCTGAGGAGATGAACTCTGATATCTCAATACCAATGGCAAACTTTCTCTTTTCATCATGTTTTCTCTTTATTTCTGATATTTACCCCTTGCGGCCAAATTTTTTTACTGAGAAATATTAAATTGAAACCATTCTCTTCTGCATTAAATGCTGTATAGGGGTACAAAACAACACTGACACAGATAATGATGTACTGATACATTATTAACCCATGCACTCCCACTTGGGAAGCGCACACGTAGCTCTAGATCAGTTTTGTCTGGTTTCTATTTGTGTCAGACTTGCAGAGACAGGGATAACGTGTGGTTGTCCCCTGGTGCATGAGTGTCATGAGAATCATTTGCAAGTCACAAACAAACCATCAGGCCAGGAAGGATCGGGTGACACCTGCAGCGAAGGACCAGCTTATTCAAAACCCTGGTTTCCTTACACCTGCCACTGGAAAGGTGAGCCACAGTCATCCCTACTTTTCATACAGCATCTTTTTCCAAAATAAAAAGCAACACAGACTTCTTGGTGAAGAAGCTGCATATCTATGCCGTTTCATAAGATTGTGTGTGTTTCATTATGTACAGTACTGAGTGATTTGCCCTAGATTCCTTTTTTTTCACCCATTAATTTCAGTCTTAGCAGCAAAAGCATTGGGAGGGGCAGGTATCAGGTGTGCCTGCTTGAAGCTCTGCAGTTTCAGTTCAATGCACTGGGGTCCACCTACCCACATGCATCCAACCTTTTGTCTGGACCAGCTGCCTCTGACCTCACTGTGTAGCCAGGAACCGTCTGGGCCCCACAGCTACTTTTCTTCCTGTTCCTCTGAGCCGTTTCTTTTTTATTTCCTCCATTACAGTAGTTCCCTCTTGTCTAGCACTGATAGGGGTATTTGTTTGCAGAGGCACTGAGGCAGTTTGGAAATCCCCCAGCAAACCATACTGACATTTTTACAGATGACCAAATATCGGTATCAATAAATGTCAGAAAAAAGCAACACAGAGATTAGATATGACTTACAATTTGAAAAAAAAAAAAAAAAAAAAAAAACGCCTGTGCAAGGAAATGAAATAAAAGTGTCACAAGAAATTAAACATTACATAGCAGTAAAAAAAAAGTACATATGAAGGGGAAAAAGATAGATATCTGAGGATTTAATCTGAGAATCTATCAGAAGATCCCATATATATAGGAAATATAGGAAACAGGAGGAAGCCATGTCAACAGCAGCCTACAGTGACCACTTTGACGATGACACAGATACCTTTTGTGTAGCTGGCTGGCATGTGCTTTTCATACCCACCATGTACACCCCTACTGACAGCCAAGGCAAAGGAGCCTCCGAAAGACTGGGGGAGAGTGACTGGAATATTAAGAAGGGGGTGAGGCAGTGCTCACATGCACGATGGCACACATGCACGCACACACACAAAATGAGCATCAAATGTGTGCAGACATTGATGTAAACTTTGTCTTCTACTGTCTCCTAAGACAGGCCAAGATTGGAGAAATAGTGTTATAGTGACATCTGCTCCAGTGGGTCAATGTGCAGTCTGCCCTATTTTGCCCACATTCAAATCACATTGTATGAATAATCTCAAATAAAAATGATTGCAATTAAAACAATCTGCGTGACTCGGACATTTAAGTACCCTAGGGAAGCATCAAACCCACAAAACAAAGCAAAATTATAATTTATCCGCACAGCAGCAAACAAAATATGGAAAAATTGGACCACTTTCTCTTGAGGTTGACAGACACAGTAAAAGCTTTGCATCAATGAGAAGAATTGGCTTTGAATCAGTGGAAGACAATATGACAGTACAATTAACGTTCACAGTCTGCAAGGCAGTGACATTCTTTTCCAAGACTCCTTTTTAAAACTTAGTCATAGGTACACATTAGAATAGTTACATTGCATTTTTTCTGTACATTCTGCATCTAGATACTCTCAAGTCTCAATATCCAAGGTTTGTGCTTCAGCTAATGACAGAGAGAGCCAGGGAACAAACAACCCTCTTGTTACTAATGAATACCTGTGTTGGTCAAGGTCAAACATGTCAGAAAAAAAAGAAAACTACTCTTTTGGGCCAGCCCCTATACTGTTTAACCCTTTTTTGTCAGTTTCACCGTACAGGGTACTACACTGCTATTCTGTAAACAGTAAGTGAAAGAAATAGGTGTACCACAATTCAATGAGCCTTAAATAATATCAATTAATTTTAAATTTGTTAACAAACTGATGTCTCCCTTCTGAATCTTTACACTGAAGCAGGACTATATTAAACTTACTGGCAAAACCATAATAGCAGCTTGCGATCAGTAAGTAAGTGAATGAGCTGGTATTTTAAATGGCCAACTGTGTGTCCTTCTGAACTAATGAAATACTACTCAGTGAAATCATAAGGGATAGTGATTAATTTGCTTATCACTGATTAAGATCAGTGTGGTAAAAACAAAACAAAACATTGAAGCATCTACCTGTTACTGTGTTGGCCTTGCCTCAGGTAACATGGCTATTAATGACATTGATGTATGACGGCAATGATGAAAGATGAGAAAATGTTGTGATAAAAAGTGTGTCTTCGTACCTAATCTGTTTTTAAAGCCTGCTGTGGATTATGTAACATGCTATGATCTCATCTCTGGGCTGCATGACCTCTGTTATTCATGCCCACTATGGGGCCTCACTAGAGCAGTGTGTGGAAAGGGGGGGTGGGGGGTTACCTCTCCCTGGTTTCAATCTTATCTGATGTGCCAAAGGACAAAAGAAGGAAATTCAGGTCCTTTCTGCCCTCTCTTCAAGGAGCTAAGCCAATGTGAAACTATTCGCACAAGGAGATTTGGTTTCCGACAAGAACAGAACCGTTCAGTGTCACAACATACCTGAGCTATAGCCTGTGCTGTGAACCCAGTATCAGTCATTTTTATCTAAGCTTCCAGATGACATTGGCAAGAAGGAGAAGGGGCTAAATAACACACACAAGAGAAGGGGCTCTAAATCACACATACAACTTTGGCATCAACTGATTACCAGATTTGTTCTTCATATGTTATTTTTCCCTAAGATTATGACAAACATTTCAAACAGTCCTTTTGTCTACCTCATGATCACAACTGATGAAGCAAAACTTTGATCAATACATTTCCAATACTGGAGCAAGCAGCCATTAGACACTGATCAAAGACCACTGCATCCATGAGAGCAACACACTTTTCCTGCAGAGCTTTTGTTTAATAAAATTAAAAAAAATAAATAAAAAAAGGATTTTACTGGGAACCTCCATATGTTACATTTGTGTTTCACAATTCCTGAAGTTTGGTGTTCAATACTATTTATTTTGGGAGAAAAGACACATATAAATGGGTAAATTCTCCATTCTAGGCTAGCCAGTGTAGTGACTTAAGAGTGAGAGTTTGCAGATTTTCTCTTCTGTGACTTGGCAAGCAAACTGTTTACAGCAGCCCATCACTGTATTCAGGAAGAAGTCACAGCAAAGAGATATATTGTTTTTGCTCAGACTTATTTGCTTGCATCTACTCTCATCTCCTGCTGAACCCTCATCTGCCTTATTTCAGCATCAGCCCTCCTGTCTAAAGACATTTGGAGCTAATTAGCCAGCTTCAGTGCCAATAAGCAAATAGGCAAACCATTCATGCGAGTCTCAACACAAGGTTTAACGAGAGCCAACTGAGAAATCATGTCAGAGCAAATCATTGGGTTATAATTAAATGGCATTACTAAAACAATCTAAATTTTAAAACCTAGAAATCATATTGACACTTATACAGCAAGAAGCACGCTTGTGTTTATTTAACCCTGTCAATTAATTACAGCTTTTACTCCGAAGGAACTGGCTTCTCTAAACACTGCTCCCTTCTTGCTAGTTAACAGCTTGTATTAATTTTGATGTGCACTTTTCTGTAGGCATGTACAAACTTAACACCAGAAAGTTCGATCAGTATTTTTTTAATTATTAATTTTTGCAGTTCTACCATAAAAACCAGCTTTAAATGAGACAGTGTGCTACATCTAAACTGAGTATGGTGAAGACGGAAGGCTTTGCTCAAGTCTATGTGCTATCATTTTTTACAAGGTTTGATTCATTGAGCTTCATATGTATTTCTCTTGTCTGACACACATCCCTGGAAACATATGGTCTGCGTTTCTGTGGTCACCAGTGGGTCCTGGAGAATAGGTTGCTATGGCGACAGAAGTTCTTAATGAGATTCCCCAGCAGGGTGTTAGGTGGGTAACGAGAGCATTCAATCAGGTCCCCACTGACAGCAGGTAGCATTAGAGCTGTGCATTTGTTTGTGTGTGCGTGTGTGTTCACAGCTTTCTTTAGTCTGAATTTACCACTTAACAGGATTAATGCACCTCAAATCTTATCCAACCTCTTAGTCACACTTTTTCACTTATCTAGTCTCTCCCACATTTTCATTTTCATTCACACTGCCTACACTATGGCTACGACCTGCTCCACTCTGCCTGACATCTCATCCCTGCAGAGATACTATGATAGCCACAAGGGAGCCAATCTGCTGGGCCTGTTACAATGCTGAACAAGCACCTACCACTGACACATCACTTCCACTTTAAACAGATGACAGGGTGTTGGGAAAATATAAAACCAATTTATTTATCCTGACTTCTACTTGAATTTAATCCTTCGTTTACCTATACAGTTGATCTGCAAGGCTTATCCTTCTATTATTAAAACACCATTGCATTAAGCATTTTAACCAACATATATTGCTGATGAGCTTATTTATATCTCAGTTTCCAACTGAGACACACCAAATTCCCCAATGCTTCGGTCCATCAGACTGCCAGGCCTGGAGTAAACCTGTGGAAACTGAGATTACACGCCATATATTTTTGCATTACAAAGAGCAAAACTTGCATGTACTATAACACATTCAGTTATACTCACTCCTTTGTGATAAGTCCTCTTGGTCCAGTGGGTGTGGCCAGTTTTGGATCTATACCATGTGTGTCCAGGATGTGTCTTGCTGCTGGACTCAGACGTAAACTGGACAAACAGAGAGAGAGTAAGATACAATTATAAAATGGTTGCAGCAAAAGATCTGCTTTTTTTTTTAAGACTTAATGTTCATCCTGGTTTACTTTTAGAAATAGCAGTAGTAAACCAGTAAAGGTATTTATTAAAAACCAATGAAAACACTGTCAAAATTGTGTTTACATCATTAAATCAATTCTTTCTCCTCAGATCTACATAGTTCTATAAAGTATATCACAATCTGTCACTGTTGTTTCTTTTCCAGTCCAGTGTGAACAAAGTTACTGCCAAACTGTCCATTAGTGTTACTTAGATGGACTGCCTTAAAATGGCCCATTTCTGCATTTATTTCCTCATAATCATGCCTGCAGCACAGCACATTCGCATTTCATCTTTCACCCCTGTCAAAATGATGCATCCAAGTTGCAAATCTGAATATGTGGACGGGCTCAGCATCAAATGTTTGCATAGCAAATAAGCCCTGTTTGTTCTGTGGCAGCTCTTTTGCTTTCCATGACAGCATTGTGTAAACGGCAGACGGGAAGGATCTCGCACATTTTGAGCAGAGAAAGATAATCTCATTCAGTAAGTTACATGGTAGTGGACAGAAAGCCTTCATAATACTGAATCTTGTTAAAGGTTTAAAATACGAGCGTGGCCTTATGCTAATACTGCAGTTGTCTCTAGCATCAACTCATTTGCTAATCAGATGTTTTAACAATGACCAAGAGCTGACTCATACTGAGGGTAATTTCACAACATGCTGACATATGAGTTAAGACAAGCTTATTTAAGGTCTGAACAGTATATCAATCTGATTTATGTAGATATGGCTAAATTTTAAATTTTAAATCCACATCCACTGCTTCCCAGACGCTGTGACCCTCCATTATCATCGCTGTGTTCATAGACCTCTATTCACTCTAATTTGTAGTTAGTTGATTAATAGTAGACAGACATGAGGACATGAGTTTAAATGATGAAGGCGGCACTCACGGTCCTGACGTGGCTGGTTTTGGTGGAGAAGGCGGAGTGGGAGCGGCAGGGGGCACAACCGGGGCAGCGCCTGCATGTGTAGCAGGTGGAGCTGCAGATGGAGCGGCCGCATCTGGAGGGGGGATCTCAACCTGCTTCCAGTCTTGCCCTTCCTCCACCATGAGGGCAATGAGAGTGCCCAGGCGCACATTGCGACTGCCCTCCTCCATCTGTAAAGAGAGTGAGAGGAGTACTCATACATTATGGGGCAGACTATTAGCAAAACAGGTTCAGTCATTTTCTGTGCAGCTGAGATTATTATAATCAGGGTGAAGGTCTCCTGTTGTATAATTTTCAAATGAAAGAATAAATGAAGGGAAAGTGATACTGAAGTTAATCAATTCGGCAGTGGTCACTGAATAGACAAACCTTTTGACAGCCATTATTAGAGAACCTCTTGAAAAATAACACTGCCTTCACGGTTGCATCAATTTCCATCACTTCTCTTCTGCTGTTAACATGAGAAAGAACCTGACTGTGCTGGAATAGGTTCTTAGAGTGCAATAGATGTGTTTTCATGCTGTTCAAAGCTGTCAACCATTGATTCACTATCTTGTTATGGAGTACTCCAAATCCACTGCAAGCCTTTCGATACTTTCCCCAAGCTGTGCAAGGTGTTGTTCCTCAGTCAATATTGATCAGTGTAAATGAAAGGCCAGGCACAGTACACAGGGCAGGTCTGCTGCACTTCATCTCTTTTCAAAAAGGCATCCACTTAGTGAGCTGTCTCTTCAAGATGCAGCTCAATACAAGGAGAGAAGAGGAAGAGAACGGAAGGACGATGGCAGAAAGATGCCTGATTCTAGCTGTGCTGTTTCATTCGGTCCTCCACCCACACCCCTGATCAGTGAGGAGTTAACAACCTCCTATTAACCAAAATCCAAATGGAAAAAAAAAAAAAAGAGATTGAATTTTACAATGATATGGTGCAAAGTGAACGACTCATTGGTAAATTGACAGTTATCATCAGCACTGTTGTGCAAAGGACTGTTACAATGAGGTCATGTAGCCAAATTAATCAGGATTATACTTCCGTTACTATTACGTTACTAAATGTAATAACAATCTAAACGATGATTAACACAAAGCTGTCTCAGTACACTGGAACAGTACAACAGGCAACACAATAACAATATGCTCAAGCTCTTAAAACATTAACGACAACCTGTCATGTGTGCTTTAACTCCATCACTATCAAGTGCTTTTTTGGATTATCAATTATCTTGGGCTATTTTGTGCATGTGTGTGCATTTGTGTGTTGCCTTACGCCTCATTCTTTATGTTTAATGTCTCTGCAGCACCTAGGCTAGTGGGAGGTGATGGATGAGGGTAAAGCCTAAGGGCTACTAAGGGAAATCGAGACTTCAGTAAATTTCCACAGAAAATCCTTCGCTTCAGTCCCACAGGGGTTTTTCCACCTGGTAGAGACTAGCAATGCAACACATTCCCTACAATATATGTGGTACCATGTTACCAGTGACTAAATTCACAATATGTGACATGTTGTTAGACAACCGTACCCCCAAAGAGGACAAAGGACCAAGAGAAGGGACACCTAATACCGGTATACTACGTGTGTGTAATGCAATGTGAAGTGCAACAGCATGTGCTTGTGCGTCAACGAGCACATGAACATGAACAACCACAAAAGAGCAAAAGCAAGCAAATGTGTCATGATTCTTCTGCAAGTGAAGCAACACAGGATATAAAAAAAAAAAAATACATATCACATTATTATTTAACCCACATAAATCATTTGCAGCCTGTAATTTGCATGGAAAGTTTGTCAAATAAAGAGAATAAATACAGACAGACTGTGCAGCCTTTATATAATGTTGATGTTTGGAATTACCAGTTAGCTTGTAATTTCAATGCTGACTATCTATGCACAGGGAAACTGTTCCAGAGAAGAGCAATAGACAGAAGGTGAAAATAGGTGAAATATAAGGCACATCTAAACTCAAACTACATCAGAAAAAACAAGAGTGGTTTTATGGGTTACCACTTTGAAAGTAGTTTCATTCTCTTTGACTCACTCAATCGCCACACACACACACAAACACCAAGTACAGTGGGTAGTTGCAGAAACAGTAGACTGTAGTGGTGTGGGGCTCAACACTGCCATCAAATGGTGATTGAACACAGTGGAACCTATGGGAAGTGTATATCATGGCCAAACCTCAACATTTGCAATGGTTCAGATATTCACAGTGTTTCACTACAGTGCCTGAAGAAGTGTGGCTGTCAGAGGAAGAGCTTAATATTAGAAGAAATATTCGACCTTGTCTTTTTGCAAAAAAGGCTTCGTGCAAACCTGCACAATGCAGAATGTTAAACTCATAACTAAGGTCAACTGTACCTTGTTCAAACTTTATTGGAAATGTGTGCATGATGATCTCTGAATGAAATAACTGGGTAATGCATAACCTATGATCTTCATGTCATGCCCTCCCAGCCATCTCTTCTCTGATGTCCAATGTGGTTGGGTCACTGACCATGAAGAAAAGCAGTCTTCATGTCTCATCCTGTCGTTTGCCATTTCAAAGGCAACATTCTCACTGTGAAAAGTCGAACGGATCTCTGAAAGGGCTCTTAAGGGAACCTCTTCAGAGCCCATCAGCAAGGCTAACGATATTATAGTCAGACTAGACTATTTATGAGGTTTAACCTACTTATTACCAAACTGTTATCATGCAGCCATACAAGCCCCCCTGAGAGTCTAAACAGCTCGTTTACAATGAGCTTAACCTTAATAGTTATCAACATTACTTTTAACTTCAATGAACTGCTGGATGCCGTTGCTGTGAGGCTTTTGATGCATCCCATAAAACCTTCATGGTAGTCAGTCAGTTGCTCCAGAGACAACCGCTCATGGTCAAATAGCACGCAGTGAAGGATTTGATGGATTTAGCCTCAGCATACACATAAACAGAGGAGAAAGAAGAGAGATCTTGTTTTTTGGGAGTGAAACATGGTTTTCTCTGATCAACAGAGCATGACAGATACTGTGCAAAGCCATAGCAACAACGTCCAGATCAATGTAATCTAAAAACAAAAAGGCAAATACAGCATTAATCTCCTAGTCCCTTTTTTCGACTCATATTTGAGCTTTCTAACCGTATTACTGTGATGTTCGCCAATTAAAAGGAAATGCAAGATCCCACAAATGTTGTGTCACTTCTCCAGGTTTCAACAATGTATTGCTGATCTTTCTTGAAGAAAAAGCCAAGTCAGAAACAATTCAATTCGGTCTCTTTTTTTTGACCAAAAGACACAGGCCTCTCACCTATTTTGACCTTAGGAGGTTAGAGAGTGATTTACACCAACTATTGATTTAGAGGACAACACATCTGTTGGTGTTTAAATTGATCTCCTGGATGGCAGTGTGTGGAGATGAAGAGAGGAGGGAAAGGGAATGACGAATGGGAAACTGACAGGCCACTATCACAGAATGTGTTGGATATCTTCATCAATTTAACAATCTAAGACACTCTATCAGTCCTCCTGACTGCCATGTAAGTCATTATATCAGCGACCAATTCATCCAGTTTTATCTGCCTATCAAGCCATTTTTAAAAAAGGCGTTCTCTTTACCATTCGTCTGAACACAGAGGAGAAATGTACATCTGTGGTTTTGCAAACGTGTGTCATTTCTGACAGGCAATGATTGATTGTCCCCAAGGCACATTTTCAGATTGAAGCCCTCAGGTCAGGGTAGAGCAACGCAGTAAGAGTATGATGAGAAACAGTAATCTGTGCTCATGGTGCTCATGCTCCCACGCCCAACCCTTAGATCCCAATATGAGCTGCATCTCTCCCCCCATTCTCTTAGACCCAAGAGCCATGGCTGGAAATTGGTAGAGGGCCATAGCGGTACTTGACCCCCATAAATAACCCCTGTGGAGAACAGGAAGTTCCATGTCTACTGCAGCCTGTCCAGGCATTTGGCCACAGGCAGGTAATTACAGCAGCCTTTAAATTAGAAACCTACAGGGTGCTTGGAGCCACAATTACACCATCGAGGGCTAATGTAGTCTGATCCAGACAAAGTGGATGCTACATTGCCAACGCCACGTAAAGGGAGTGTACAAATCTCCCGAATTACTGCCACAAGCTGCTATTTTTTTCTTATTAACAACACATATACTCTCTATCAAAGCGAGCGAGAGAGAAGGAGCTATGGGGCTTATCTAATGCAGACCATCTTTCTCTGCCAGCTTCAGTGCTAAAGCCCTTACCCCCGGTTCTTGGGTGGTTGCTATGGAAACTACCTCATCCCCACTGTATCCAAGATGGATGGAGTGAGGGAATGTGGAAGAATGGAAGCATGTGAAGTGAAAGGAAAGAAGAAAAATGAGATACATGACTGTGGTTTATAGCTGATACTCATCCCCCTGATTATTAATTGATTAATTCCACTTCTGTGTGTGTGACAGCATATTAAAAGGACCATATATTCTTAATGGAAAATCTGAGGTGTGTGTGTGGGGGGTGTTTCATGTGTGAATTTGCTGGTGCAGCCTGGCTGTGTATTTGTTTTTTTGTTATGGTTGCACAAACAGACACGTTGCTAATTAAAACCTGCTCCACTCAGGCTTCACCAGGACACGAGCATGTCCAAAATTACACGGCCAAGAAACATATCGTGTTATTAGATAAGACACTCTCTGTGACATGGAGCAAGGCTTTGGCTTGTTGTGCACACATGGGCAAAAAACAGAGCAATGCCTCATCACCATCCTTCAGTCTTTTGGATGGTAAAACTGAAAAAAAAAAAAATAATCTCATATAAATGACCTCCATCTCTTTCCATTTTACAAAGTGTATTTAGATCTATCACAGCTAATTCAGGATGCAAAAAGCAGTAAAAAACATCTTATTTTTTCTGTTCAAGGGAACAAACGTGGCAGAGTACTGATGATCGCTCAGTCTTTGGCAGCTGATTAAAAATTCAAACAACAAACAGCACAATGGGGAATGGAAGAAGGGACATATTTGTCACTGAAGAAGCCCCCCTTATAGCTTTCCTTTCTCTGTATAGGGAAAACAGATTTAACAAGCATGGCCAGTTACTATAGGCAACTAAGGAACCCTGCAAGACTCGCACCCAAATATTAACAGAGCCATGATCTATGTGAATAGAAACTGAATTTAAAATTATCACCATAGTTGTTGCAAATTGCTGACTTGACATATTTTCAAAGTAGAATAACAGAAGAACTGAAAACCAAAGACCAATCTTGTCTAAAAACACAATTTAAAATCCTGGTGCTGACACATAATGAAATACAAAGAACTTAAACACACCCTCAACCCTCTTCTCTCCTACGTAATGCACCAGAGCCATATTCAATGTTTAAATGTGACTGTTATTTGGAAATGAATTGCCTTATCTAATCATCTCCTACAGAGGAGGTTTTATGTGTGTTTTTGCTCACTCACCAAAATCTTTGCCAAAACGCCGTCATCATTAGACTCCATGGTAACAACAGCCTTGTCAGTCTCAATTTCACATAAGGCATCGCCTGCTGCCACTGGCTCACCTGATGGGAGTAAAGAAACACATCCTTTAAATACAACATAAACACTTATTTGGCATTCCACACAAACAATTTACCAAACACACACACGCGCACGTGCACGTGTGCGCGCACACGCACACACACACACACACACACACACACTATTTTAGCTGTGACTGGAAACACATGAATCATAATTATCAGCAGCATGTTGAAAACAACCCCTTTCTCTGTGGCTTTTCACACACAGAGAACAAATTAGTTGCTATAAAAATGAAAGAGATCCATTGAGGGGACAGAAAGGTTATGCAGGAAAATATCTGCTCTGGCTTTAGCTGACATGAGCCTAATCAATGTTTCATGGGAAAGAATGAAAGATACTGAAATGCAGTGTGTCTGACAGAAGATGAGATCTTTGCCCATCCCTAGTCCCAGTCGCAGTAGATTCCCACTGGTCTACAACATGAGAAAGCTGGAATATATTAGCATCTCCTTAGCAGTGAGAGAGGATGGCAATTAGGGGCCACCGACTCAGTCCTTCCATGCTCATACAGCCTTTCTGTGCTACACTTGTTTATGCAACAGCTCAAATGGGCTTCCAGTTGAAAAATGGAGCTTATTGTGTCCGTGAACAAAAAGAAGAGCAAAACAAAAAGTACTGTTATCAGTGGCAGAGCTCTTTTGGACAGCTTGCGAGAATCACTTGTTTAATGTTGAAGTTAAAGCATGTTTTCATTACAGATAATCAATGGACAGTGTGATTGAAACTTCTTTCTGACATGTGTCCATATGTTATGATGCAATGGAAAGGGCATCATAAGTATATGAAATGAAGGTCAAGGGTTATCCAGATCTCAAATCTGGTCATGTTTCTATTTCTTAGTAGAAAAGGCTGTGAGAGGGGTCCTTCTAGGACTACAGTAAAGAGAAGAAAAATCAAGGGCAGGGCCAAGAATATCAGGCAAAGACTATCTCATAAAACCTTGCATTAGTAGCTACACTGAAAAAGACATGATTTTGTGAGCTGCGTTTAGGAATGGGAGACGTGTGGGGAGGAAAAGGGGTGGGTCAAGGGAAGAGGAGATGGGAATGGGTGAGGGGAAGGTTGATGGAGCAGAGGCAGTATTGACGTTGGAAGCCCCCGAGAGCAAGCAGTAGTAGAGTCAAGATTGGATTTGTATGAGGCTTTAACACCATATGACCCCAGGGGTTAGGTGTGATGTGCAATATTAAAGATTAAACAGGCAACCCCGAGCTGTTTCACCTCTGCTCTGCCATAAAGGCAGTGGGAAAAACAAAACAAAAAATACACACCCAGACTACTGCTCTGTCCTCTGATTTAAGTTTGTAAAAAATAGTTCATGCACATGTGATAATTGATCATAACTCATGCTGAAACATTTTATACAGATGGAGGCATCATATTGGTTTTCCTAAACACGGCTTATTATGTATTAATGATAACCACTGTACTGACAGGCAGAGAACCCCAGTAGTAAACAAGTGCACGATGCTTGTGGTGACAGTGCCTCGTGTTTCTTACACTTTCCTCAGCCTCTTAAAACACTTGCTTAATATGATATCTTAGTTAGAATGTATAGGTGATCTACAGAAGATTTACGTTTATATACAGATTAACACAAAGGGTAATTCCCTCTGGTGCAGCAGTGGTGGTAATTTACAATACACAAGCTAATGTATGAGCATGTTAGCAAATCATTAACTCGTTATTTTTTTGATGGCAGGTCTTTCCTTAAGATCATGTGATGAATTTGGGGACATGAAGTAGCATGTGTTTTGCTTGTTGCGGAGAATTTATATTTCCTTCTTTCCCTCTTTCTCTTTTCCTCACGTATACACACACGTAGATATCTCACCACAAGGCACAGAAGCACATGGCAACACAGCGGAGCAGCCAATCAGAAATCAGTGTGCTGCCCCCTGGTAAATGAGAGTGTGGCTGCGGCGCATGGGTGAGCAGAGTTGCTAAGCAGTGATGAATAGTGACTGCTGTGCTTCCTTTAGCCAATTAGCCACCAGAGGCCCTCAGGTGCTCCCCTGCTCACGCCTCTGCCTTACAGAGCAAAAGTGATGTCACTGATTGAATAATTGGTGCAGCTGTTGTTCCATTATTTTTGGGAGTGGGAGATGTTCACCTTTTTGATCTGATGAACACACAGTGCTCGCTACTGTTAGAATTGCAAAGGACAGATGATAACACACAAGTTTAAACATGTTAGTTAAGAAAAAAAGTCAAGCATAACAGTGTGGTAATGAGCACTTGTAAAGAAATACTTGAGTCATTTGTTTATTTTACCTTCCTTCTTCAGCCATTTGACTATGCTCCCCTCCTCCATGGTGGGGGAAAGAGCAGGCATTTGCACTTTGAGTGCGCTGACACCTAGAGGATAGAGTGAAAATAACATAATTTACACCGAGGCAACAGCAGTGTCAATGGTCATCATGCTAAAAGTAAATGAAAAAAAAAATTCCAAAACTATCAGTTTCAGAATCGGTCTACAGCTAGGGCTTTCAGCCTCAACTTGGCTGTGTGGATGTCAAAGTAAATCATGTAACAGGTCCAGCAGAAGCAGTGTTTGCCTGCAATTTGGCCTCAGGGGATTCAACATGTTCTGCTGGGCAGGAAGAGACACTGCCTCTATGACAGAGGAATGCTGGCAGGTCACTTATGTAATGGTGATTCTGGCTGACACAGCACCAGAGGCTGCAGAGAAAGTCCTACTGTTGCAGGGGATTCAAGCTACCATCAAAGACCCCTAGTGTCACCAGCTGTAGCCACTCATAAGGCCAGAGTTCAACTGGCTCACATGCACTGTGTTGGACACTGGATCTTCAGACTGCTGGAGGAAAGCACACATTTAAGCTGCTGCAGCATTACTGTTTTACTACATTTAGCCTGTGGTGCAGCAGATGAAAAGGCAGCGTGAGTGAATTCCCCAATATCACATATTCTGTACGCTAAGTTGACTACACAGACATGGCATTTAGGATTTATATAAAGAGAAGGAGATACAGATGCAATATATAGCCGGAAGGGGTAAATATCTTCCAGCTGCTCGTGTCGGAAGATATTTCTCAAATATCCATCACAGAATCTAAATGAAATCACTGGAGGAAATGTGACACAAAAAAGTGCCTCATTTTTACAGTGCAAATTGTTAACAATTCTCTACCATGAATTAAGCATAAAAAACTGACATGCAGTTTTGTAAACCCAGTTGTATTTCTCCATGACTAAATGCACTAAATGAGTGATAAAGAAAAATAAAGCAAAGTAAAAACACTAAACCATCAAATATCAACGTAAAGTATGACAAATGCTGTAGGGTTTGCTGCCCGTGCCTCATGCCCATAAATCCACCTCTCCGATGGGAGCTGTGTGGTGTCTGGTTGTGTGGTGCGATGCTACCATCTACTGGATATCTGGCCATATTGCAACATTTCTAAGTGGACGAAGGGGCCAGTATATTCCTATTGTTCCTATTTCTTATCTTGTACATTTTTCAAGGTTATATGATAATTAAAAATGCTGTCATTGTGCTCTGTGAATTTGACAAATGTTTAACAAACATTTCTTATGGATCTATTTCATCAGACAGTCACAACGGCGCCATTCCAGGAAGCCATTTCAGTGAGTCACCATATACAGCACCATATATATAATAAGCCCTGAAACCAGCTCACCTACATGGAATGCAACCACCATGAATACTGCTGTGCTGCTCCTGCTTTGAAAAGTCAAAATATCTGCCACACAAAAGCACTCTTGTGGAAGTCCATGCACTGGATCTAATCACTTTTTTCCCCCCATCAAAGACGTATTTAAGTGTCACAGTGAGAAAAGAGCAGGTTTCAGTAACAGAATTAATGATGGCTGAATTCCTTCTGACTGCTTTCATTTCACAGTTGAGGCACAGTGTGACCTGACCTGTCAAGGCTCACTGGGGCACACAGAAAGAACAGAGCCATCGTTAACATCATTAGAAACACCTGCAGTTCTCTTCCAATTAGAGATCAGGTTGTGGAATCTCTCTTAGTTTCTATATTGTGCAATTAATTCAGTTCTGACTTTCCTTTTGGGAAACCTCTGATTCAAACATTATGAATGCATAGACTTTCATATAGACGATGATGATACAACGGCATGGATGACATTTAGTCATGCTTTGAGGCAGGTATAAAAATGCCTAGCTGATTCTGATCGTGTCAAGATGGCAATAGCTTTAATCACAGAGATTGCTCAAGTCTTTCAATATAAACAGTGACTTGACTTGGTTCTGTGGGAAAGACATCTGCTGCTAACCATGATACTAGTGCATTATGGAAAAACGAGAGCAGTTTGTTGTTTTAAGAATGACGCAAGATGTGACCAGGCTGTGCCAGCAATACTGCGAATCAGTAAAAGTCCTGCTCAGAGAGTGGTCTCTTGTAGGTTCAAGGCAGGCATGTCCAAACTATTCCGCAAGGGGCCATGTGGCTGCAGGTTTTTGTTCCAACCAAACAAGAGCACACAGTTTGACCAATCGACTGTCTGAAGACCGAGATCACTTGATTAAATGAGTCAAGTCTGGTGTGCTGCTGCTTGGTTGGAAAGAAAACCTGCAGCCACTCGGCCCTTTGTGGAATAGTTTGGACATGCCTGGTTCAAGGGGTCAGTAAGTACTCTTTACCCCTATGGGAGGACAGTAAATTAAGATATGCCTTTTGGGGAATGTTGTTCATCCCTTCAGAACCCGACACAGACATTTCATGTTGGTTTTCCCAAATGTGTCACTTGTCCAAACTTTTTTTTAAAAGTTGAAGCTATAGGGCATGGGTGTCAAACTGATTCCACAAAGGGCCGAGTAGCTGCAGGTTTTTGTTCCAACCAAGCAGCAGCACACAGTTTGACCAATCAGCTGTCTGAAGACTGAGATCAGTTGATTAACTGAGTCAGGTCTGGTGTGCTGCTGCTTGGTTGGAACAAAAACCTGCAGCTACTCGGCCCTTTGTGGAATCAGTTTGACACCCCTGCTATAGGGTAACCGTTGCACACACTGTTGCAAGTAATAAAGCAGCATAGGGATCAAACCCTCTTGGACTTCTGCACCGACAGATCAGAGACGGGGAACATGCTGAATAACACTGGCTGCAGCCTGGTTCTGTATCTGTGGATAATTCCAGAGGCTGCTCCTTCATCTAGCTTAACTAAGTCACTTACAGTCGATTAAAGAAGCCGTGACACTTGAACTTGAACCCAGCTGCTCCCTGGTGACCCATTACGTCCATTTTCATTTAACAACACTATTATTATCTATGACGTTATGAGAAAATACCATTAAGTGACCGAATTGCACGATGAACCAAAATAGAAGATGATGCTAGCTAATGTCAGCGTAGCAATGGACGACTGCACTCACCGAGATACCATGGTGACTGAAAGAAGTGTCTGACTTGCTCCTGCCACGGGTTAGTCGTCCACAAACATTTATTAAAATTAGACAATCTGAGGCCGAATAAAATTCCTTGACGACCCAGACGCAAGGAGGCCGCCATGTTGTCGTCCTCACCGTCGGTGAGCCCTGCCCGTGCTGATGCCTGACGATAAGTCAACGCGAACGGAGGGAGGAGTGTCGTGTAAAAAATAGAGATAATGCTGGGATTACCTTCAACTCCGGGAAATATGAGCACAGACACGGTACCTTTTTAAAATGTTCATATTGAAGATAGGATGTACTGTTCACTTTAGAGATACAAACGACCAGGCTTAAAAAGAAGTAACCCTCTTGGGTCCTTCGAGGACATCTACGCCGCTCTTCTTTTGCCCTCAAATGCCCCAAATCTCAGTGCTCAGTGACCTACTGCCCCCTACTGGTAGAACCTGCATATGCATAAATGTACAATACACTGCCTTCAATACACGGCATGCTAAAAAAAAAAAAAAAAACGTCCACGAAGTTTGGCATATTTTACAGTTAAGTTAAGTAAAACATAATGACTCAGACTCTACAGCCAGGAATGCCTGACTGGTCTCTTCATTTTGGTCCGTACCCACTGATTGTACATCAGTCACTTAGTGATACAACTGACAGCCTATAGCAATAACCTACTGTGCATGGACAGAAGGCAGCAATATTTTTGAAAGATATAGGTGTGATTATAGGCCTAAGTCATTTTCAGCACATTTTCAGCACATTATGAGACATTTTCATGATAACTTGGATAACTGGAATTTACAGATAGACCAAACAGATTATGAAAGTCCTGGAGTCCTGCTTCTCTCATGTGACAGGATTTCATGTCAAGATGTGAAAGTACTGTGTTGTGAAGTTAGCTGAATTTTATTTTTGTGTTTTATCACAAAAATGAGTGGGAGTTTGCCAGACCTGTGGCAAAAAAAAAACAACAACAAACAATGCAAACTATATTTAAAAACTATGTATGACAGCATGGCAAATCTGCACATGACATCACACAGTGTGTTCCACCAAGGAAATTATTAGGTGAGTTAATGGTCATAGGGTAGGTGGGAAACTAATATTAATAGAAAGCATATAGATCTGAGCAGGAAACTGAGAGGAGGAGGCATGACAAAACATCCTTCCATTGTCATGAACACTTCCTCATATTTTGGCTTCATCAAAAAAAAAAAAAAAAACTGAAATGAAAACTTGACTGTCAATCACCCATTTCCTGTGAGTTGTTTACATTAGTACTTTGACACCTGGGTTTGCTTATATTTCATAAATGCAGAATGAGTTGAACGTTTCCCAATTGTTGACTCATCAGTGCAGCTAAACTTTGGTAATCCTGTTAGTTTTAACTTGATGCCTGCCCATGCACACACACTCACACACACACACACATTCACATGCAGATGATTCATCAGGGGCAACTTGGAGACAAGAACACTTTGACAGGTTGACGAGGAGAATCCGGTTCCAAACCACTGACTTTCTGATTGGTGGACAAACTGCTCTGCCCTGAGCCATGGCTGCACACACTGCTTTTACTTTGTCTTGTTTTCTAAATGGGCACTGCAACACAGAACATTCCACAAAAAGAAAAACTGCATCCTTTACACAGTTTTAATCTGTCCAGCTTTGGACTGAATACCTCATAATTCCATTTGAGCGTGAAGAGAAAATGATAAGGCAACCTGATAAGCCTGGCCTGTATATCGTATATCTGCTGAGAGAACACAATAGGGCCACTGAGCAGTCATGGGGATGGGCACAAAATCTCAGCTGGCTGTCTTTATGCCCATGCTTAGGCTATCTTTCATCACTTCCCTGTTCTTCCTCTTTCATCTATCTGATTGAATTAATGTTTCCCCTTTTAAATAATAAAATAGCCCTCGTGTGGCTCATTCAAATCTGAAAACAATTTACTGACAATAAGAGATAAAGGCACTTGTGGACTGATATTGTTTCTGGCAAAACAGAGACAACCATTGTCTCATCTAGCCTAGTGACACACAGAACAGGTTGGCCTGTTTTTCATCTACCCAGGTACTACTTACCATAAAAAAGTAAGACAAGTGGAACTGGACTAATATTTCTTCTCAGGTGCACAGGTACCCCCCCCCCCCCCCCCCCCCCCCCCCCCTTCCTTCACAGATCTGTTATAACCAGTTTGAGTGCATGTTTGCTTACGTGCTATCAGTGCCTGCTGCCTGTGCCCTAAAACTAAATGTTGTAAATACTAGTCATGCTGGTTTAACGGTACTTATTAAATCCTCTCATAATTACAGGTAACTTTGTAGAATCATTAAGGTCAGAGAATCACACACCCTGCAAGTGTTGTGCATGTTACAGTGTCATGATTTCAATCAAATGTCAGTGGCTGACATGGAAGCTTGCACACTGTGGGCATGTAAAGTTTGCATTCATAGGGCAGTGGCTGGGTAGGAAAATCAAGCACCTGCCTCACTGAGCCACCGAGACCAGATCAGTCTAGATGATTTGCCTAACTGTTCACTTATCTTCAGTCAGTTACATCAAGCATGCTCCCATATTGCAGCTCACAGCAGCATTTAGATTATTAATAAATAAAAGTGAGGCCAGATTGTATTCTTTAATTCCTTTCTTCCTTCTGATTATTTGATTAAACCTCCCATTAGTATCCATTTTTATGCTATATTAATGTTCATGGACAATGCACAGTGTCTCATAGCTATGGCAATGGAATACAATGAAGCATTTGAGCAAACAGTTAAATAATACGTTTCCTGACTGTAAAAAAAAAAAAAAAAGAACAGTTGACAGAGCTTGAAAATACAAGTTGGTGTGATTACGGAACAATATAAAAGACATAAACTATTCTAGTCAAAACTTGCTATCAGTTTGGTTGTAACCTACTTAAATAATTTATGTAACTTTCCAATGATTCTTCAGCTGAGACACCGCAACTTAATTGAACAAGTGTTGTGAAAAATATCTAGGTTAAGCTGCCTGAACTTGAGGGCATGAGGCCATGACATTCCTTTGCAGGAAAGACACAAACTATTGACTGTCAAGAAATGCGTGCTGGGAATTCAGCAAATTCATTTCATTCATTTTACTCAGGATTTCAAGCCAAGACACATTAAAGCAGCTCATGTTTTATCTAAGTGGTGAAATAAGTTTTATATACTTGTGTTACGTTAACAAGAAAAAAGAAAAAAAAAGATTCTGCAAGTGTTGTGTATAGGTGAACAAGTGAAACATTGATCACAGTACTGTTCTGTTTAATTGTGCATATTTCAAATTAAAAGTACATATTGGTGATGTCAAGCGTGTCTCCAGAGAAACTAAAAAGCGTGATTGCTCCTTTGAATAATGTAATAATGTAGAATCTGAACAATAATGTTGAGTGGATATGCATTTTGATTTGAATTAAATACCTCTTTTTTCATGTTATGTGACAATATGTAACAAATCAGTAGCTATTATGTCAGCGTAATCATAGGTTTCACAACTCACAATCATAATTACAGCAAAATCCTCTCAATGATTTTCTGCCACCAATAAGAAATTCCCTAAGGTTTGATCATAGAAGATTATTATCTACTTTTTTTTTTACTACTGATGGGATCTAATTTCCTTCAGCTCACATCACAACATTGTTAGTTTCTGACAGTGATGTGTGTGAGAGCAGAGCGACACACCTGAAATTGGTGCAGCAGGGCAGTGGGCAAATTTTGAATCCATTTGGAAAGATGATAACAGAACATTGTGTCAATCAGTGCCACGATATGTAAAGGAGGATCACAAAAGTGAGATAAGTCAGAGAGAAGATTAGACATGGATTTGCCTGTGAGCGCAGGTCAGAGAAAGGAGCCGTTTATTGACACTGCTTTAATCTTGTTGGCCATCGAGTCCCAGTCAGGCATCCACTGCCAGTAGCAACCTGCATACCAGCTATGCACAGGTGAACAATGAAGTGTGTGGCGTTTCACACTGTCATGGTAAAACAGAAACCACCTGCACTATCTCTAAGTGCATCAGAACACAGTTTATTGGGAACAAGGTTTACACCTGCAGATCAAATTTGTGCTCTGTTGATAGTCAATATTGACCAAGTCTGAAAAGAATAGTTGCAAATTGGATTCAAGATTGAAGCCAAAACACTGATATAACTGATTAGAATAATGTCGCTCAGTCTCATAACAATTAAACGTCTCAGGAGTAATTCACAAAATGACACATGAATTGTAGGTGTACTACGAGACTAGGGCAAAACCAAGTATAAGTCTGCTCAAATTCAGATTTTGTAGCTGTCATGTTGTCTGGTAAAATCACCCAACACTGAAATGATAGACAAAGATTGTGCTGTAATTTCAGCTGTATTAACTTACAAACACAACACAAGAAATTTAGGAGACTGTTTTTCTTTTAAGAATTTATTTTTCAGGCCTTTGCCTTTATCACAGTTATAGTAAGAACCTACACTAAAGACAAAGCCCACAGTGTGTGCACACTAAGAGATGAGTGACCAGCACAACCTAAGATAGACTATATGTTTTATTTAGTCTCACACACACAGCACTGCCTTTATTTACTTTCAACTCCAAAAAAGTTTGGTATGAAGTCTTTTTATTGATTACTTCCATATATGTAATTAGTTAAAGTAGTTAATTTGCTGTAATGTTGGATAGGCTTAATGTGCTGAAAGTGCTCCTCTGCTTCATAGCAGATTCTGAGTGGCCAGGTAAACAAGGGTAATTTGGTAACTCAGTGGTAGAAGAACCATTCAGTCAGTCAGTCAGTCAGTTGGTCAGTCAGTCAGTCAGCCAGAGACACTGGTGTACAGTCAAAAATAGCTTTCATAAAATAAAAACAATCACAAACTTTATTCTTTTTAAACATAAACATTTACACACTTATTTTACAGGTCAGTAAACAAGTAATCAAGTAAACAACATGAAAACAATGAAATGAGCCAAATAAGACAAACTACAGTGTCATTTTGCCATAAATATTTGCACCTCATCACCTGTCCATGTATCCTTTTTTAGTTATTGCTACATTTTCCTAATTTACATTTTATTTTCATTATCATCATATTCTTCTTTTTTCTGTAGCAAGGCATTCATCCTGCATGATACTTCACATTATCAGTGTCAACACTAAACATATATGTTTGCTACTTGTGCTTGAATGTCATATCAGCATGTGCTCCTGTGGGATGTATGTCATTTTGACAAAAAACAAACAAACAAACAAACAAATAAACAAACAAAAAAAAAACCCCACAACATTCATCAGGCCATGTTTTGGTTTAGCGTCAGTTTTGATATTGGTTTCTTCAACATAGTATTTTCATAACAAGTGCCTGTGAGGTTTCAGTGCTGGCATGTACATATAATAAGAAAATGTATTTTAATAAGGCACAGTATAGAGAACAGCTCAGTGCAGTGTCACAACAAAGAGACAAAGTGAAGGGGAAAAAATAATGAAGCAAACACACAAGTATCAACAAATGTGTAAACATTTCAAACTTTTTTTTTTTTTTTATCAAAACAGCAACCAAAATGAAACATCACATTTGCAGACATCAAAAAAAAAAAACATAAATTAATGAAACGGTCACTTCTCTGACTCCCTCCATCCTCTTGCATTCCTCCCAAACTTGTAAACCAGTCTGCGTCCATCTACTCGTTCTAGGATTTCCCTTTTGTAGTAATATCTGTAACAAAAGACAGATGCCATTACAGGTCAATGGATTACAAAATGAACTCATGAAAGATATCTAAAGCACACTGGATTTGTACCTGCTGGATTTTTAACTGCTTTCATGTTTTTCACCTGACAGTTTAACTGCTGCAAGTTCTTATTTGTTAGATGACATCTCATCTGCTTTTATTTTGTCTGTCAGCATACCTTTACAAATGAGGCATATACTGACAGTTCAGCTACTTACTGAGTTTAATCTAAACAAATAAAATATAATGATGTGTTTACTGATCTGCTTTTGAAGTGTTTCCAACCGCTTTCACATCTAACAATTCAATTCAACAATAGACACATCAGTTCTTTTCATTGTATGTTGTATGTACATGCTTGAAAGGTCATGAAAGTCAGTGACCTCCTATGCAAAATCTCACAAGCAAATCATTAAGTTTTAAGAACTTTTTAACCTATTTAGTTACATACCTAAGGAGTCTCTGTGAGTGACACAGTCTCTTTTAACTTGTTTTTATATAAAGTCAGATCATTTGATTCTAATTACCACATTTCTTTAATCCTATGAGTATTTGATGTGTGTATGTGATGAAAGTATGAGGAGAAAGACATTGGCTATTCCTAAATAATCATTTTAAATCACTCTATCATCTGATCACAAAATCCTTTTAAATGTATTTTTTTTCTAGTTTGGCCATTAATTATCCCTGTAAATGGATCTTAAATGGGTTTTTACAGAGTTAATACATGATAAATGGAAAATAATAGCAGTAATCCTTCTTCAACAATATCTTTTAGATTTCCATTAAAGATTAGGTCTAATAATGCACTCAAAAGACTTTTGGATGGTGCATATTTCTTGAGTTAATGGAAGTAATTTAAATAAAAGGAATACTTTGAAACAAAGTTAGATTGGTTGTTATTGCTTTGCTTTTGTTATTCATAACTGAGAGGACCAATCTGTTTGGTGATGCCATCAAACTGCAAATCCTTTTGCTGCATCACAGTAAATAGAAAATCAGCTTTGTGGTCACAGTGACAATACCTGTGGGCACATTTTGTAGTTCCCAGTGGTTTCCACTACAGTGAAATTAAGCTCATTAGACTAGCTAATTTGAATGTAAAGCTGTGTGACTATTGCAGCAGCCAGGAAGATTTTCTGAGGAGAGGGCCATTTCAGTCTATTTGGAAGGGAGGAAAGAAAAGTGAAACATGTAGCAGACTCCATTTAGGTAATCAGCAATGGGGATGGTAAGTATGTGTTTTAAAGGCTTGAGTTCTTTGGTTTTAGATGCATAACTCTTAATGATGTCACCAATAAGAGACTATTAGGTAAATAGGATTAGGAACAATGCAGTGCGAAATTTCTTCCTCATCACAGTGTTTACCAGCTATTGCTAAACTGAAGAAAAAGCCCATGTAATTGGAAGCTGTTGACTTATGAAAAGGGCAGGGAGCTTTTTTCCCCCACTTTCACAACCTTGATGGGAAAACTTACATGACGAATAAGCTGTGTCACAGCATTTGGTGTCTACAGTCTCTGTGTCTGTGTCTGACTGTGTGTTTATGGCATGCAAACCTGAGGTTTTGTATTTGTGTAACAGTGTGATAGCTGTATGTGTGTACCTCATTGCCCGACTTAGTTTCTCATAGGTCATGCTGCTGTTATTCTTCTTCTTGCCCCATAACTGTGCCACGGCCTCTGACTTCAGGAAGCGGAAAACTCCCTCTGTCCGATCCTCCCACTTGATCAATCCTGGGTTTCGCTCTGGGTTCAGTAGAATGTCCCTGATGAACTCCCACAAGTGGGTTCCCCGTGGGTCTGTGGGATTAGGAGAGAAGCAGGTTGAATAAGAGGATTATATACATATACATTTCTGGAAATATAATATAATGAAAATGCAATTATGTATGGGTCTAACTTACTGTGTTTTTTGACCTGATGAGGGCGGCTGTAAGATCTTTTTATGTCTGAGGAACAGAAATGAAATTATTTTTGAATGTGGTTGTGGAATCCTTTTATGTATCTCATTTGAAGTAGGATCATGTGGTTGGGCTTCAGTGTGATAGCATAGGAGAGCACATATCTATTGGATATATCATAAATCCCTCACCAGGACTACAAGGGGTGGAAGAGGCTACAGGGTGAATTGCTGGATCGTAGATTTCTGAGGAAAGAACAAGTTCATCATGTTTTATGATTTCAAATACAGCAATAGTTGTAGCAATGACAGAGATATCTATAATACCTCCAGGTGGATAGCTGACATCTGGAAAAGGACAGGAGAAATCTACTGTAAAAGAAAAAAGAAAAAGGAAAAAATGAATATTTCAATATTCTTTACTGTCTATCTGTTCTATTTTCTTTGCTTATAAAATTAATCAAGAGATTCTTACATTCTGGTTTGAGATCCAGTTGACCTATTTCCACATGGTATTGCCCTGTGCAGTGACAAGAAGGAGAAATATAACACCAGCAGGAATGAGGAAACTAAAATGATCAGTGTTATGAAATACATGAAGACTCATTGTTCACATTCACATCATGGTGAGACATCAAATATATGAACCAAGCCATTGTATAAACCACTGGAAGTCCCTCTGGGTCCCTGCATTGCATGCTAAACTGTGAGGCAGTCCGGGATTTTCTTGCTATATGGGAAATTCAGACACTGTTTCAGAGGCTAAAGTGAGTGGACAGCACTACACGCCCAATGCCAACACATCACCTTAAATAGGGTAATTTATAATAGTGAGAGTAATTGAAAAACTACACCTCACCCTAAACAATTTACAGCAGAAAATAACACAGTGAATGTAATTCACAACTGGCACTATTATCTACAACAGTGGCCTCAACCTCTGGGGAGTAATTTACCCAGATATTAACGATCAATTTGACTATTGTATTAGATTTACATTATACAACATCTTGGCCTACAATACAGAGCTGGCTTCTGACAGACAGCAATAACAATGGCAGCATTGTGCACTTGTTTGGTTCCCCCTAACCTGGAGGTTAAACCAGTCGTGCCTGGTCTGCTCTAATATTGTTTTTGAATGCCATTAAGATCTCAGAAAGGACTTGATGATATCATTCACTACATTTTTATTTCTTTAGTTTCTTCTAGGTCACATCTACAAAAACGCAAAGGTGAAGCCTCAGGCCTGTGAACAGCAGCAAACCTCAAACTCTAATTAAAAAACGGTGGATGAACCAGTTCTCAGCTTGTTTCCTGGCATCACACCCCCTCTGTGCTTTGTTAGAAGATCCACTCCAGTAAGACCAAACAACAAATCCATCATCTCCCTTGCTTTAAGCAGTCCTTCACCCCTTTACAGCACCATGCAGTGCGACCCCTGACCAGTTCTGTGATCCCTTCTCAGCACCACTTCATCAAAACTGCTGCAGACCCAACTCGAATCACACAGCTCCTCTTTTATTGGGACTAATCACCATCCTTTCTTTCACCCCCTTTTTAGCCCCCCTCAGACTTTCAGACGCACCGCTCCACTTGAGCTCTGTGATGCTGTGGAAGAGAATGGGTCCCATGCTGCCGGCAGCACGGATGAAATCCTGGTAGCTCAGGCTGCAGAGCTGATGGCCGTCCATGTCAAAGTTTTGGAAGGGAATGTTGGAGGCATCGATCTGGTGCATGTCCATGACTTGCTGCAGCCACTCCCACACCTGGTACTTACTCCAGAACTGAGGCTGGGAGTCGTGAGGCCACAGACGACTCGTGTAACCAGACATCATCATTGGCACTGGGGAGACACCACAAGTGAATGAAAAACATCCTAAGGAGCCCATTTGTCTACACCAGTGGATTAATTTAGTTTTATGTAAATATGCATCTGATGAGAGAAACATGAATTCCACAACCTAATCTATTTATCAATATTTGATCTAAAGAGCAGTTTACAGAAAGAGCTGTTGAGCTGCTTCTCAGCTGGGAATCCTTAATTCATGCCTTGTGTTGCTGAGCTCTGCAATCACCAGGTGAGCAATACATCAGTAGTTAATTCTTGAATGATTTTCATTTTACACTGCAGTATAAGCAATGAGAGAGTATTGGATTGTTGAACAGAGAGCAATCAGAGTCCTTCAGCAGAACAAATTAGCATATTTTCTTGAGGCATTTCAGGATATTATTCAGACAATTTAATTAACTGATTCACATCGGCAAAGAGTGGATACATAATGGCTACAAGGCATACAGTAGGATTCATGATGAGTGTGTTTGTGAGGTCAAAAAAGCCTCACCATCAGGGTAGGAGTTGGTTGGGCCCCAGGTGGTGGGCAGTTGGCTGTCCAGGGTGGTGGATGGAGTAACGCTCATGTTGCAGCTTCTACACTCTGATGTACCATGGCCCAGGGGCTGAGACAGGACAGGAGTAATTGATTGATTGGTGTTTGGACAGATTAAATAGGAAACAATGTTCTGCAAAGATTTTGGTCATCAGCTGATAAAACAACAAATAAATGTTTTACATTATGATTTTGCTGTAAAAAAATATTTTGGAAACTCATTTGATTTATGTTTCTCTAATTCAACTGAACTGAATATACATACAGTGAAATTATTACTTTTGGGATATATTTTCAAATGCATTTTGTTTTTCATGTATTTACATTCAGTAAAGATGTGTTTCGTAGTTTTAAATCACTTGACAACAACCTCACTGTTTACTGTTCATTCTCCTCACACTGTGTCAGTATTAAATAACTGCAAATAAAACTAAAATATTGCGACATCACAAGCTGGCTTTTGTCTGAACTAACCGCTGGAAATCCAATGTGTCTGTCACTGCAGTTATTGCTCGCAATCTGCAAAGTACAAGATCACTGGGTGATGTTTTTAATCATAGGTGCGGACCAATTAACCAAGCCTGAAGTCGTCATGATTACGATGCCTAAACTGCATAAATAAGTTGATTTCTTCAATTTAAAACATTAGCCATGCTTAATAAGCCACTAAAATGTAATAAATCTTAGAAAAATCTATGCAAGCACAGTTAATGGGCTGTCCATTGGATGTAGAAAAGTTACGGATGAATAAATCAGCGGGGTTTTATGCTTTAATGGAGGTTTATTTGTTTTTACACAGTGTAAAATGGCAATTTCCATCTGTTTGTCACTTTTTTAATCATGTTTCTTTTGGGCTGCTTGTTATGTCTTCACTTCAGTAAATGCTCAAAGTGCATTATGTAACAGAAACTAGCACTACATGTTTCTGATGGTATTATATTTTCAACACAGCGATTTCACATAATTAAAGCTGCCTAATCCCTCGTGAGGTGATTTAATGTTTTGCATAGGCTGCACTCTCCCTGTCATGCTTCACACTTGCAATTACTACTGAGAGGTTTGCAGGGCTGTATACATGTAGAAAATAAAGACATGCTTCAGACTCAGCCGCAAATATATTTGCATCTCATGTAAATAATGCCTGTCAGAATTATAGCAGCTCCAGTGTTGTGCCCAATCGGTGGGGGAAAATTGTTGCACGCTCACACACAATAGCTGAGTCATGTCTGACACTGCCAGGATCTGGTTTTATGTGTCTTTGTGAAGTTACATGGAAATGGATTCTGAAGGTGGGAGACATGACACATAGTGTTTAGTTTTTCACATTGCTGCCAAAATATACAAACATTGCCCATTCTACCATCCGTGTTCTACTTCTCATTTCCTTGTCTTTTATTATCAATTCATTCGCACTACCAGTGCCCCTTTGTGTGTGTGTGTGTGTGATAGCTTCATTTGTTTTAAGTTGTGTTTTAAGATTGTGCTTTGAATAGGACATTTATTCTATGTCTAAGATGACAAATGTGAAAAACTTGTTGCCACAGTTAGATCAGTGTCGTAAAATATTATTGAGTTATCATATCATAAGTGAACTCAAAGTTCAACCTGAGTGACATC
Organism: Caranx ignobilis; assembly: GCA_021432705.1. Taxonomy (NCBI): domain Eukaryota; kingdom Metazoa; phylum Chordata; class Actinopteri; order Carangiformes; family Carangidae; genus Caranx; species Caranx ignobilis. The sequence continues at coordinate 57,515,235 of MU269990.1, forward strand.
TGTTTCCAACTAATTCTTGCCCCTGCCCCGCTTACAGAACTTGGTTACACCTTTATGGTGGGCTATAAATAAACTGATGCCAAGCCTTGTCACACATTTCAACAGTAAATACTTTGCTGCCAGTTGAACAGATCCATGACACGCTGACAGGGCACTGATCTCCTTAAAGGTCTGCTGAAGCAGTTTTACAACAACCAAAACTCAAGATTCCTGAGTAAGATTTCCCATGGCGACAGGTGTCACATGCCATCATGCCAAAGTAGATCAGCTCCTCAACTGCCAAGTCTGCTCGCAGGCTGTGTGAACCCTCCACACTGTCTCCCTCTGCCAAACAGGTATCTTATCAACAACACAAGAGGTTTCTGAGAATACAATGATCACATAGCAGCCTGACAGGAAAGGAGAGGAAGACATAATCACAGTAATCAATCTATACTCTGTGAAAAATCACTCGTAATATGTTTTTGTTATGGTGTGACAAGATAACATCTCTCATCTGTAGGATTTCACACAGTCAAAGTAGTACCGTCAACTCTTCAGATGACTGTTGGTTTCATTTCTGTCATACTGCCCACACAATAGCACAGAAGCTAATCGGATACTTTTGTTGGAATTCTCTTCCCTTTTTTTTTGCTTTGTTTTGTTTTTTTTGTTGTTTTTTTTTTATAGCTACCTTGTTACTGTAAATATTGCTTGATGACAATAAATATGCAAGCTTCCTGCAACACCAGCAGACAGAGGAGGTGCAGTGTTGGTAATGTGAAAGTGTGCTCAAGAACCACAAGCACAGGTTATTAGATTCAACTCAGTGCATTATTGTGCATAGCACTCCATTAAACTTTTAGCAGTCTGACAATACTGATAATTACTGACATGCATTTTGTCTATTAGCAATACTATTATTATATAATGGAGGATTGTTGAAAGAAGAGGACTTACTAAAAAAACTAAACAAAGAAAGCATATCTTACTATACAAAGAAAAGAAAAAAAAACATTTTTCCTGAATATCCAGATCTGCATGAATCACAGAGAGGCAAACATGCCAATAGAAGCCTGTTCTTCGCTTTAAAATACTGATCCTTTTGGACTAGTCTTCAGTTTGATCATAGTGTGAAAAGCCCTGTTGGTATCCCAGCACCAGTATTACAGCCTACCAGAGCAGTAGAATGGGGTCCAACCAGGCCTGACAGAGGTCTGACGTAGATCCACTCTCAACACAGGTGAACAGAATAAAGTAGTTTCCGAAGATCCCAGCAGGCTCGAGGACTAGTGTTTGCAATGAAATAAGATGAGTCTCTTTACTTCTCAAATGTTTCAATTGACAGATGAAAGTATGCAGGGACACTAGGTGCTGCCCCACCACAATGGCTGTTTTATCCTCCTAACTTCCTTATCCTGCTCCAATTGGTTACCTGTCCAGGCTCATACCAGGTGAGTATTTGCATAATGCACACCCACACACTAACTACCTACCATGCACACAACACAGACTGAAATAAAACACACTCAGCTGACATCCTTTTTACATTCCCTGTTGGTACCATTACCTTCTAACTTACTCTCGCAAGCACACAAACAAATGCTCACTCAAGCAGAAGGGCACATACTTGTGAGGAGACTTGGATCCAGACACACTGGAAAAACCCACAGAGGGAGTACCAAACTGCTGAAAGTCACTGTTCATATAGTCACCTAAAATAGTGTTTAACCTTTAGAGAAATCTTCCCTTGTGTTATTATGTAGTGCAACATTTGTTTTCCTTATTTCATCATGATGAACGAGGTGCTGACAGTTTAGGTAAGAAGACCTAGGGGAATTTGAAAAAAAAAACCTTACTGGTTGTCCTTGTGCATGAAAAGACTGCAAGAAAATACCTTCATTCCTTTATTGCGCCTACAAAAACATCTCTAATTTCCAGCTGTCTCAACACAGTGGCCTCTTTGTGTTTTGGATTTGCAAATCAAGTTCATATTGCGTGATGATAACTAATTAGGGTTGAGCTTATTTTCCCTATGAGCTAGTGGTGACCTCGCTTCAATGGAAACATATCAAGCTCTGATCAAGTCAAGAGCTTCCACCTACATGCTGTGATCTACAGGCGTCTCATTTACTGGCAGTTGACAATTAACTGTGGTATGTGGCCTAGAAACAACGACAGGAGCGGAGAATCACAAACAGTTTTGTCGTGCATGAATTCTTTGGCAGTGTTCATATATAGCGAACTGATTACCTGTCTTTGAATCCTATATTTTCCTTTGTGACGTCTAAAAGTCATACTGTCTTTGAGGAGGACATGAAATATTACTACAATTTACATGTTGCAATGAATCATTGCTAATGCTGTCAACTAAAAGGAGAGAAAAAAAATCATGTCACTGCTCAGATGAGCCACTGTGCACTGCGAGGCTGCTCTAATAAAGAAACTGAATTTGGCACAGATCGCTCTTTTCAAATTCCTCAGAACACGTTTGTCCTGTTTTGTTTTGTTTTGTACAGTCGACATCAGTCAAATGCAGACTACGTCCTTCCAAATTAAAAACAGATAGATTAAAGTCCATACACGCTGAAGTAATGTGTCAAAAAAAGCATTTTTCCTGAACTTTGCAACCTTTTATAGCTACTGTTGCCCTATACTGACAATGATCTCAGGGAGTTCAAACATTCTATTTTTTGCTTGACGCCAATTAGGGTTTGGGCAAAATGTAACGTCTTTAATCTGAGATCTAAATCTGATCTGTAGTATTGTACCACTACAAAACCTCTTGGGACCAGAGGCACTAACAGTATGATCTTGATAATTGAAGTGACTTTGAGCAGGGTTGAACTGTATAACAGGCTGAAGCAGGGGGAGAGGTCTGTGAGGAAAGTAAACCAGATTTCACAGCCTCTTCAGCAGAGTCTTGAGGAGGGAAACAATAGGTAACACTAAACAGATTAACTCAATTAATGTGCTCTTAGATATATGGTATTACTATACCCAGATACATAATCACACAAAGCCAATTACAAATCTTAATCATTTTTAATATATTTCAAGAAAAAATATTACAACATGCACTCCATTATTAAACAAAGTATTTTATTACAGCAGTAGACTGACATTAATGGGTTTCCTCATTCCATAGATTCCTGCAAACACCATGCTGCCTTATGTAGTTTACAGTTCACACTGCACTCACTTTAGAAGCTCACTCTCCTCTTCTGTGCATGTGACTTGGACTCCTGCCCACAGCTCAGCCTCAGAGATAATGAGGGAAGTCAGAGTTAGCATGATCATCTCCGAGAGTTCCCTTCATCTCCCCCTATGCCAGATCGCAACAGTCCTAATGCCAAAAACCCACCCCTCCTTATCTCCCTGCAACTCTCTTTGACACAAACTTACCTGCACAGATTACGGATAACTCGCCTGTGGCCCTCCCCATGGCCCGTATGCTACCTATTTGTAATACAGGTGCTTTTTTCTGGATTTTTTTTTTTTTTTTTTTTTTTTCATTTGGAGCAGGTTCCCATCCTATTTCTAAAGGGTAAACTGCCTCCAGGGTGTAATTTGGGAACCTAAGCTGCATTTTGTGCCATCCCACTGTGAATGCCTGACCAGATTTTATTGCAGCAAGATTAATACGCCCATCTGCAGTGTACTGAACTCACACACTTGTCATTATGGCCGCCAGTTTAGCCTGTCTCTCAGTTTCTTCTGTTTTTTTATTCTTTTGTTTTCTCTGTATCCCACTTTTTTTTCGCCATGTCACAAAGAGAACCTTGTATTTGGCATCCCATTTCATGCATCTTCGTTCTCCTTTTTTTGGGGTGGATGTGGGTCGACATATGCAGAGGTCCACTGGGGGAATAGCAAAAGGGAGAGACAGAGTGGGAGAGATCAAAGTCTGTCATATCAACTTCACTCTGTGTGAGTCACCCCGCCAACATCGTGAGAGGCAGCGAAGACATCCTCCCAGACACAAGAAAATGTCATCAAAATGCTGGCATTATAGACAGTGTCATCTATTTTTAAATACAGAGTCAAGTAGAGGCTTATGTCACCCTCCAATAATAGTACACTACTGATCCATTTATAAAGAGGCTTATAACTTGCTTAGTGTTGCTGTGGAATATTAATGCTTTATTTGTGGATGCGGTCAAAAGTTTCCCTTTGACGGGAAAGGCTGTCAAAGCTGTCAGTCACAAGAAACAGACAAGACAGGAGGAGGGTACAGTTTGCACGCTCTAATGAACAGGAACTTATTAGTGGGAGCATGTCTATTACTGTCCCGCTTGCCGCCCCTCTTTCATTAGCTGCTTATCACACCCGTTAGTGTCATCTTTAATACTTCACATTTTGATTAGCATATGATCCACAGGAAAAGAAGGAAAAATCATTTTATTAGTGTCAATTACAGCTACAAATTACGATTTCACTGCCTAAATTGTAATTTTACGTTTCCTCCCAGTCAAAGAACAATGACTGTGTAATTACAGTAATGAGAAGTGCAACAGAAAAATGAATTATTCACAATCCTCTTCCTGTCCCATTCTTTTGAACCATGCCATTTTTATTTGCTTGGTAAATGGGTGACAATATTGATCATTCAGCTTGGAGAGCAAAACGTCTGTATGTCCAACAAGTCATATGTTTAGGCGTAAAAGTGCTAGGGTGGTATGGTAAGATGCCTTTTCACCTGTACAGTGTCCAAGAGCTTTACTGCCCTTTATGAGGTAAACTGTAAATTTCTCCTCAGCCCATAGGTGACACTGTTGTCTCATAAACTGGGCATATTTGGAGAGCAGGGATTTGTGAAGAGTGAACAACACAGATGTGATATGAGAATGTGTAGCCGATGAAACATGCTTCCTGACAGATATTGACTGCGATACCTATGGATGTTGCTACTCATATGGATTACAGTAAGCTACATACATTATCAGCTCTTACACAGAAGGATAAGAAAGATGGGCTAAGAATGTGTATGTGTGTGTGTGTGTGAGAGAGAGAGAGAGAGAAAGAGAGAGAGGACAACCGGCTGGACTGTATCTATACTGTACCATGGGTTTGCCACAGCTAGAGGCGACCCTTTGTGCTTCAATTAACACATCACAGAGATAGACCATCAACACGGTTCTTCCTGGGTCTGAATGATTGCTTGTCTGTCAGGGTCCTAACTGCAGGTAAACTACATCAGTCAAGCAGCCTGTGATTTAAAGCAAAGACAGTGAAACCTACCCTGAAGCTGTAATCAGGGACCAGCATGAATGAGCAGCATCCTATTTTAGAAACATCCAGTGAATTCTGGTCCACATCTACAGTTATATGCAATTAGCCACTAGACTATATTTAACACTTAAAGCTGCCGTAATCAATGTCTCTATATTATCATTAGGATAATGCTACCTTTTGGCTAACTGGCTAAGCACTGATCACTGATTGACTCAGGAGTTGGTACCGAGCAAAGAGAGAAAGGGAGAGTGATTACTGGACAATTTGTCAGGCAGCTAGAAACAAAAGAATGTTAATGTTGATATGTGTCTACAGGTGTGTGAATACTGTAAGAGAAGGATGATGCCATCCTGTTTGCTGAATCTACTCAAGATACAATCAGCAGGATATTACTCTGCCACGCCTCTGAAGGCTGCATATCATCTGTTTGATCAGTAGAAAAATCAACATGCTTTGGTGTCATGAGGCGAGGGCCCAGTATGAATCCTAAAAAAATAAAAATAAAAACTCAATCTTATATCCATGATCAGATGGGTGGCGATCTACGCAGATACACATACCTGCTCATTAGCATTAAGACCAACACCAGAGGGACTGCAGTGGAGCACACAAACAACAAATAAAACAAATAGACAAAATGAAAATAGTATTGTTTAGATCGCCAAACTTCCTTCCCTTTTTCTTGGGAAAATAACATCCCTGAATTTTTTCTTTAACTGAGGTAATGCCATCATAATGCATGCTTTATAATGAATATTTAGTAATCACTTGGTGCACACATGGCTGACACCTGCTTACTCTCATACTACATATGCAATTCCTTGTTTGGTCTGCTACCTCTGAAATGGTTTAACTGAAAAAAGAGCCCTTATCCAATTAGTCTCTCAGGGCAGTCAATCCAAAAAAACAAAAAAAGCATCAAATAACTCAAATAACAACTTGACAACGCAATTTAATTCCCAATAACAAGAACATGAACACATCCTGAGCATATGATGAGCTTTGAGGGTCATGTGAGTGATTTTCTGGAGACTAACCAGTAATCAATTTTAAAATAATTCTTTTACTAATTGGCAAAAAATGAGAAATATCTATAAAATAAACATCATTCATTGTGAAGACAAGAAGCATAAAGACAACATTCAACAATGCAGGGTCAAATGATTGATGCCACAGCAAATCTGTATTAAATAGTGATAATAAAAACATCAAAGAGAGATGTGCTGTGAAAATGTATGAAATGACTGACTGGCTGGTAGCTGATTGATAACAGCTTGTGTAATTACTTTGGTAAGGCTGCTATGGAAAGTATGCATCTCAACTTTTTTATCCACCCCTATAGGGAAGCACCTCATCTTCGTACAGGTTGCTGGCAATAGGGAACTGGCTTTTGATGAGTGGCAAAATGTGGAAAGATCAGTTGTAGAACCGGGATATTACGTGACTTACTAGCTCTGAAGGTTGAGCAATACTGTCAGCTAACCACCTGTGTAAGCAGGGGGTTGATATTCTAGCTTAGCGAATTAGCCATAGTGCCTTCAGAGCTGTCAACCTTTCCCTGAAATGACTAGATACCCCTCACTGTGTGCATATGATTCTGGTAGTATGATAATTCAGTGACACCACATGTTGCAGGGCAGATTAATCAATTTTGACCCTCCCCCGCTGGGTTAAAGCTGCTGTCGTACCTCACGATAATGCAGGATAATATTTTTCAGTTTCACACACTTTACAAGTACTTTACAGGTGCCAGAAATAAGAAAACAGCAGGCTTCCATAATAATGAGGCATAATATATGCAGTTTGCCTTATTTTATTGGTAAAGGAAGTGGGGAGCGTGATTTTAGGTTTCTGAATAAGTGGTACTTGTATTTGTCGCATTGTGGGAAATACGTTCACACAGTTGCCTTGTAAATAAGCAAAGCTTTAATTATATAGTCAAAGACACACAAAATGCTTCACACACTAAAAAAATAAATCTTAATGAATGAACAAATACTATAAGAATCCATTACAATATAAAACACAGCATACTGGGACAGAAATAAAACCAACCAAAATAAAAACAGGGCTATACAAAGACTTGCATATGTAGATGTTTTTTTGTAGGTTAAAACTATCAAAATATTCCAAAAATTGTGGGGTTTGGGGCTTACACAGCACAGGTGCAATCACCTTTTTTGCAGCTGGGACATGGATAAAAATCTAATATGTGAGAATCTCTGGCTTTGTCAGAAGAGGAATATGGAATAAGGAGATCAGAAATGTAACAGCTGGCAACAATAGCAAACCAAGCCAGGAGACCACTGATACCCTGAGGGATGGTTCAAATCAGTTGCAGCAGGGTGGTGCCCATGGGCAAAGATCTGGTCGCGGGAGCCAAATCGATCCTCTGTGGTGCTGGAGAAGGAGGGTGGAAAGTCCACAGCAGCGAAGAAGCCATCAGCCGGCTCGGGAGATGGAGGCCTGGCCAGATGATAGATGGTCACTCAGCTGGAGCCTCAGCGAAGAGCAGAGTCTATCCACTCTGGCCAGTGCTCTGTGCCCACTGGTGATTGACCACAGTGATAAGCCCCTTTAAGGGGGGATGGGGGTGGGGTGGGGTGGGATGGGGGGGTGAATGCTCACTGGAGGTGTTTTACAGTTTGGGCTCACTCCCAAGTCAGAGGTACATAGCTGATAGAAAAAGAGCAGACTGTCTTTTTGTTTACCCTCTTACTTTTTACTTCTCCTCGGCACTTTACTTCTGCCTTTTTGCAGTTCTGCCTTTATTTTATACCACTCTGTCGGCTCTTCTTGTTTTTTCCCTTAATCCCTTTTTGTCCTTCAAGATTTTCTTGTAATTGCTCACCAAGCCTCATCTTCAGTCTTATTATTGAATACATGTCCGTATTTAGCTAAGACCATAGCTGAAAAAGTGAATACCAAACAAATTAGCCAAACAAAAGCTCTTTCATCTATTTATTTTTCTTAATCTTTCTATTTTTTGCATATTTTTGAGCTTCACTTAGTTTTGCTTAACTAGTATTTTGGAAGTTTTGTAATCTGGCTGACAAAAGTTTAGCTGAGAATGTCTTGCCATAACCACCACACACCACAAACCACCAAAAGTAGCAGAGGCTGCACCATCTGCAGCAAGATGCAAGTTAAAACTGGCACCAACTCAGCTACACCATGCTTCAAAGGAGCAGCATTGAGACCATGCTGTAAAAGTAGACTGAACTTTTCTGCTGCTGTCTGTGATGAGCCGATGTCAAATAGTGCTCTGAATTATTAATCATGACTTCAACAGAAGGAGATTGTCCCTTAGCATCCTGCCATTCTCTGGTAACTCTGAATTACACACTTGAGTTCACAGATAGCGACTTAATTCAGCCATCTGATACTGACCTCTTTGTCATGTGTACATTATTAATATTTCATTTATTTGGTCACTTATAAATTTACAGCAGTGTCTGGAAGTCAGGGGCTACTTTCCTATTCAAGGTCCTTTTTAAATCTAAAGTAGTAAATCTAAATCCATTGTATTTCTGCATTCCCTCATAGCAGGCAGCGTACAGATCCCTGTTGACAAGTTACATCCGACTGTACTAAATTAATTTGGTATTACCATTTTCCTTCAACAGAGATGCTCCAATTTGTAATGAAAGCAAATTTAAATTCAAGCGTGGTATCTTCTACACAGTACCATAGTTCATTAAGAATCAATTAAAGGTTTGAAAGGGTGGCTGCAGACAGCACTGAGCATAAATTTTGTATACAAAGAAACAAACAAAGATTAGATTCATCAGTGAGTCCATGGCTTGTTTTCCATTTACTATTACTTAATGATCCCTTTCCAAGCTCTGCTGTTGATGTCTGATGTTTCACTGCAGACTTTTAGCTTCCTGGCTTCAGTAATGGCAAACAGTAGGCTATGCAATTACAATGACCCCTTCCACCGACCACCAGCTCATCAGCAAACACGTTTTGCTGACCTGTTACCCCAAACGAGCAGTCAACAATGGATGATGGAGTGTGGGGGAGGCAGATAAGGGGAGGGAATGAAGGGGAGTTGTTTCGGCAAATGTGATTCACGAAAAAAGATGACCAATATCTAAGCCATACAGCCCTGCCATTCCTTTACTTTTTGTAGCCCTCTGTTTCCATATGTAACAGCAGGGGCATTTAAACTGTAATTTGAAAGCTTTTCTGAGCAACTTTGACAATCTAAAAAATCTGCCACCTGCTGAGCAAACAAATGAGGGGAAAGACGAAGGATTTGTGAAACTATACCGAAAGAAATGAGCGAGTGAGGGGAGGAGAGCAACAATTAGCATTCCTGGGGCTGCATGTGTAACTAATTATGTGTGAGCATTGTGACAGGGAGGCTGTTGAGTGCGGTAATGGGATCCCTGCTGCTTAATGAACGTGTCGCAAGCTTTTGTCTGAACTGAAGGAAAGAGACAATGTTTGATGACCACTGCAGACACCGTGTCTTTTGCATGTGTATATGTGCACGATGCCACTTTGTGTGTCTGCGTTGCCTTTGAGGCTGCTCTGTTAGGGGGGGCGTGGCATGTGATTGCAAACTCAGAACTCATGTGTGGGACTCAGTGTGATTGTGAGAGAACCGCCACTCTCTCTTGCTGACATTATTAACATTCAACATATTGTGTGAGTGTTGCACATCTATAGTTCCGGTAGACCTCTTACACCTTCATACCATGAATTAATTATCTATGAAAAAATTTTAGTGTCTGAGATTCACGTAGCTGCTTCTAAATCTGTTCTTCTCATGATAATCGGCTTCATTTAAATGTCTATCACGGCTAAAAAAAATATATATATATATACCCAGGAAAGCTTCTTTAAGAGGAGATGGAGCAAATTATGAAGGGGGAATACAGCTGAGGATTTGAGAAAGAAGTCATAAGTAGACGGGGATGGTAATGAGCTGTGTATGGATGAAAATTTTGATTTTGAAAGAGCGTCAGGCTTCGAGTCTTTACCTTTTATAGATAATGACTCTTAATTTGTGTTTCATGTCAATCAATATTTTTTGCAAAACATTATTATGTATATATTATGTTAAAAAAAAAGATTTTCAGCTGTTTATTATTCAGTGGTTGAAACAAAGAAAGTGAAAAAGGATTTGTAATATTTGGTAAATTGGACAGTTCTAGCCATGCCATCGGCACAGCTCTGTGGATGGCATGTTCATTAGCTGGTTTGTCTGCCACTTTCTGTCAGACTGAAAAATCTAAACGAAATATTACACAGATGGTGTTCTCCTGACTATTCCTGTGGTGTCGGCCTTGGGTAAATGTTTTCCTGGTGAAGTATCTCAAAATTACAAATTAATTTAGTGGGAAAAGCCCACACTTCTGCAGACAGTCACAGTGTGTCAGACAAGGTATCCTATAACATTTTCTTGTCATAGACTGTTCTGTTATGTAAAAACATTTTAACTGGTACCATCTTCAGGTCAAACCATATGTGATAAAATGTTGCACAGTCCCAGGGTGGGCTTCATTCAGATTTCTATTGAAATTTCCCACTGAAGTGTTAGATGGGTTTGGAGGACTACTGCTAATCTACATTTCCAACGTTTGACAAGTCGTCCTATAAGGTAAAATATACACAATGTAGAGAAACTCCCGAAATACAATTAAGTCACCATAATCACTTTCTTGAGACGACAGCGAGAAGAGAAAGATTAATGGTGTAGAAGAACTGTGAGGGAGGGGACGTATTCTTCACCATCTTGCCCCTCTCGCTCACTTCCTTTCAGCCCCCATCCTTTCTGAACAGCTGAAAAGTCTAAGATACATTATTGGAGCTAATCAGAGTTGAATGAGGAAAGCGCTGAGGTGAGACAGCAGAAATTACCTCTCTCCTCAGCCTGCCTGTTCTCTGTGCCCTCTTTCACTGAGCCTCTGTCCACATGTTCGCTGATAAAGGTGCAGGGATGAAGGTGGAGGAGGGAGATGACGGTGTGCGGGTCACAGCTGAGGCACAGTCACAGAGCTGCGACTGTTGCACTCTGACGTGAAGAGGGTGATGAAATGATCCTCTAATGCAACAACGTGAGAATGAAAACTAAATGAAGGTTACAGGAGAAGATGATTAAGGCTTAATGTAATTTAATTTTTCTGGTGGCAGTACTTGTGGCAAAGCCAACGTACCAGTGATTTAACTGAATTTACTTGAACAAATGATGTAGAAAAACATCCTCTCACAAAAATGATAAGACATAACATCATAGTCTTTATAGTGACTTCAATTCTCAGTTGGCTTATATGTGCTTATAGGTGCCATGTCTGTCTGCACAGTGCTGGAAATGGATCACTGCTTTCCTTTCTGGTTTGGGGGTGGATGTCCAGAGGGGTTGTAGAGGCAGGTGGGAAACAATTGAGTCTTTCTTCTGGCAGATTCCCATAAGCTGACGTTTGGCACCAGGTAGAATCAGTAGCCTCCTACGTGCTTACAAAGTAAGTCTTCCTTTTAACCATATCTATAGTGTACGGAGCCCCTAAAGGGAAAAAAGAAGTTTTGCGAGATCTCTTTACATTTGGTGCAATGCACTTCTGGGAGCATGTGTGTGTTGTTGTAGAGTGGGGGGGGGTATGTGTGTGTTGTAGGCGGGATGGGGGGTTGTAATGTCAAGCGAACTGGGCCCAGACCAGTGCGTGAAAATCGGTTGAAGATTCAGTGAGTTATGTTTTTTATTTTTTACTTGTGCATATACACCTTCCTCAATAGAAATGAATGTACTGGAGGCAAGGCATCCAAGACGGCAACCAGGCTGATACGCACACAGCAGTCAATGAGGCGTCTATGTATATGTCTATGTTCCCTTGGGCCTAACTGACCCAGAAGTACATTGCCATAAATATAAAGAGATCTCGCAAAAGTTCATCTCTTTTTTCTTTTTTTCACCCATAATTTTTCCCCCCATTTCCCTTTAGAGGCTCCATACACTATAGATATGGTTAAGAGGAAATCTTACTATTTTTTTTTTTTTTTTTTTTTTTTTTTTTTACTGAAGGCTACTGATTCTACCAAGTGCCACACGTCAGCTTATGGAAATCTGCCAGGAGAAATACGTGCAGCAGCTGTTCCCACAGGGACCTAACTGACCCTGAAGCACATTGCCCTAAATGTAAACACTTTGCAATATCTCACAAAAGTTTTGAATAACCACAGTAAAACTGATGACAAGAAAGGCATGGCTCATGATTCATGAATTAATTGTAGCTCAGCTGTCATATGATGACTTTGGATTGTAATTTGATAGAAGTTTGGGAAATTTAAACACCCACCTACTCATTCATGGTCACACAGTCATTGGCCAGTGATATGTGCACCCGTATACTGTCACCTCTTCAGCATCTGTCACCTCAGAGGACGATCACCAGGTTTTACCAAGCAGTGACAGCCTCACTGCCCGCTCTCTCTGTCCCTGTTGGCAGACGGCTTTTCCCCCTGTCCCCTTGCATTATCTATTTACACATGGTGCTCCTAGCCTACGGATGGATAAGAGGGCTTAAAAGGTTCATTAGGATTTATTTTTGTTCATTTTGTGGTCTGCCTATGGAGTGTTATGGTGACTCCGCAGCAGGACTGTCCCTGCGGTTCAAACACTCTAACAGCCCATAAACAGAGACAAGGCCTGCAGATGACAACCTGCCACCGCCCGGGCTCCGTCATCTGCAGCTCACCAAGCCCTTTAAATAGGTGTCTGGGGTGTAATCGTCTCTGAGGGCTGCCTTATGGGAAGGTATATAATAAAACCAAGACTATAAACCTGAGTGTAAGTGGCACAGCCTTGCCTGTGGCTCATGCTGCAACTTTTGAACAGAAGCAAAATGTGGTCTGTGTAAGCTGTGTGACAGAGGAAGGCAAAGGGGGGGCGGAGTGAGGCTGTATGACATTAAGAGATGAAGGCACTAAATCAGCATTAATGTCAAACTGATGCAGACTCGGCACATTCTTCATGCACGCTGGCATTTTGTCATCGTTGTGAGGTTGTCCACCTGTAGCTGTTGCACTTATTTATTTGTTTTACACACACAAAGCATACAGTAGTAGTAGTAGTAGTAGTAGCTGAGTAACGATCTAAAATCTTAAATTAAAGGAGGAATCTAGTCTTATATCTCACTGGAGAAGAGTGGTAAGATAATGAACTGTATGACTTTAATATTTTGTACTAATCCTCATGTAACCTAACAATAGGGATAGGATAGATGGTCTATGAGATGGGCAACTCATTCCACAAAGGGTTGCCGTGGCAGCAGGCTTTTGTTCAGGCCAAGCAGCAGCACACAAGACCTGACTCATTTGATCAACTGATCTCAGCTGATTGGTCAAACTGTGTGCTCTTGATTGGTTGGAACAAAAACCTGCAGCCACGGCAACCCTCCTGCAGAAAGTTCATGGCTTACAATAAAATAGGCTCCTTCACAATGTTAAGACACATCATTTGTCAGAAATTCTCAAATGTGACTGAGTGAAGTTTTAAGTTGCCACACTGGCCTTTCTTTCAGGGTGCTAGCTAGTTTTGTTTACTGAAGGCATCTGAGTGTTTCTGCTATGCCATATACACATGGGTGTAACTAGCGACATCACCCTGGGTGCTAATAATACCTGCTTTAGTAATTATCACCATGCAGAAACCAAAACCTGGCAACCTAAACCTGAAAATTATGGGTTATAACTACCAACCCCTTGAGCTGATTTCTCACTGGGAGGTTTACTTGTTTAAGGTTGTATTCCACCACAGTCAGATAACCCAGCAGCTCTCACAGTCGACCAGTAATGATGTTCGCTCTGTTCACAGTGTTGAGAAGAAATGGTCTGTCCTAAGCCTTAGATTTAAAAAGGCTTGTGTTCCAGCAGCTCTAACTGCATGCAGCAGTAATATCCACCAAGAAGAATGGCCAAGAGCCATCTGCCAAAACTTGAATATCATAAGCAGCTGCCGCGCCTTTATGCATATGTTGATATATATATTTTTTTACATTATGTTGTTGATGTCTTGACCCTCGGATCCAGATGGAAGCACTCAAATAGCGGGGGAAATAATAAATAAGGGAGTAGAGGCTATTCATGGTCCTCCCTCTGATTTATGAATGCAAATGTTGTAAAAGAGCTGGTGTAGAGATTTAACGAGGAATGTGTATCTGCAAAGGATGAATGACTGATGTGGTTTCTCCATGATGTGTAATAGTAATGGCAAGGGGGGAAAGGCTAAGGAAATGATGCACTGCATCGCAGGACTGGTATCTGAACTTGTTTTCTTTGAGCTGCCGTATTGTAGACTATTGTTAACCATCACATGGATGGCTGATTTGTTGCTCTTCCACCATATCTGCGTAATGACCATCTTCCTGTAAAGGGTCCCTGTGAGAGTCATTATCCCTGAGCCAATCGTCAATGACAGGGGAAGGGGATGGAGAGGATGGATGTAAGATGACAGGAGCTGTGCTTTCAGACGTCCCCCTCACGTCTCCAGGGGGAAGACTCACAGCCCCTATACTCTTCCAGTGAATCCACAGAGCAACAAAAGTAATCAGGCCTCTTCAGCGTCAAACTCTGGGATTACGTTTTTCCTTTTCTGGGAAGCCACATATTTACTCACTGATGCGCTCTTGAAGGGCAGCGTAACAGTTGTGTACAAGATAACATACAGGTCACTGTGGTCTAGAGGAAAGCCTCCTTACACATTGAATGGACAAAGTTCCTGGCTGACACAAGGATTATGTAGGCTACACTACGCAATGTTTTGTTTCAGCTTAGTAGTACTGCTTTGATTTGGTGATGAAAATGTCCCCTTTCTTGACATCAACACCACATATGGAGATATTAATTATCATAATAATATTTGATTGAAAAGTGCTCATTTCGAAAGAAAAAAATATCGTATTATGAAACAGTGGGTTTTGGTCATGTATTTTAATAAATTGGCAATGTATTTCTCCTTCTTTTCATATTACAACTTTACCTCCAATATAATCACAACAACAACAAAGTCAGTTGCCAGTGATGGCAGATCAAATCAATCACAATACTCAACAAATAATCATTAAACAATACACAAAAACAATTACAGCATAGGATATGCAGTGGGTCAGGGCTCTTTTAATATGTGGATTTACTTCATGCAAAGTTGACAGGAGACATTTAGCCCACAAAATCAATCCAGTAACATATAAATGATGTATCTGCATTAGAGATTAACAAACAATGCCATGGCAGGAAGTAATGTGATGGGTAAGCATTTAACAAACAGTCCAGTTTTCTGTGTGCAAAATTGGCTATTATTGACAACATAATAATAATACTAATACTAATAATAATGATTGTAATACTCAGATAAATATCAGTTGTATTTATTTAGTTCATTTTTATTTCCATGGGAATAAGTTAAAGATAAAATGCCAGTTTATGGTGAAGTTAAAATTTACATAAATAATTATTTGATATGAATAAGATATTAAAATGTATAAACAATTTATGTGAAAATGAGTGACTTTAAAAAATATCATTTCATGGGGTTTGACTGCCTTTTTAAAAAAAAAGTTTAAAAGTAATTCCTCGTGGCAATGGTACACCGCCACACACTTCACCTGTACAAGCCTGAGTCATACACACTCTGTACAGAGACGGGGCTGGAGCGTTCGTGGCAATGGTACACCGCCACACACTTCACCTGTACAAGCATGAGTCATACACACTCTGTACAGAGACGGGGCTGGAGCGTTCGTGGCAATGGTACACCACCACACACTTCACTTGAACAAGCCTGAGTCATACACACTCTGTACAGAGACGGGGCTGGAGCGTTCGTGGCAATGGTACACCACCACACACTTCACTTGAACAAGCCTGAGTCATACACACTCTGTACAGAGACGGGGCTGGAGCGTTCGTGGTAATGGTACACCGCCACACACGTCAGGGCACACGCACACGGGAGGGCAGGAGTCTCCCGGCCCAGGATTCACCCTCTGGATGTGATGAGGATGTGACGAGTTTTTTTTTTCCTTCCGTCTGGGCCCGGTGCGCTCGACATTACAGCGCTCTACAAGAACCCCCCCCCCCCCCCACCACCACCACCACCACACACCGTGACCCAACTGCTCAACAACAGGCAAACTCGGCGTACACGAAGCAAGCTCGGCTAAGCTAGCTAGCCTGAGTTAGGCTAACGGCATGGACATGGAGCTTCGCCGGGTCGTCAAGGAGAGAATCGTCGACGGAGAACGCTTCGCTGCTGCCGAGGGAGACGGAGGTTGGTCGCTGCGAGCTGCTGCGGGCGGAAACGGTTGCTACCGCGACGAAGGAGCGATTCATCATCTGCGGCCTGACTTCACCGATACTAGGAGGTACTGTTTCAAAGTTCTCCAACATGAGCTCCAACTACGCGCGACAACGAAACTACACTAAGAGTGCACTCAGAATTAGACTATCGAACTATCAACAAAAGCTATCACTAGCTTTCTACTTTCAATTTCCTATTTATATTTTTCTCTTTTCTTAAGGTGAACGTGTTTTTTTCCTCCTGCATATCTTTAATACATTCTATAAAACGGATATCCTGTGTTTATATCATTGAGTTGTGTTTTATCATTGAAGTATTACATTCTGCATTACATGAGTGTTTACAGGTTAAATTCCCCATAGCCTCTTGTAAAAGATGTCTCTTTTACCATAAGATACTGAATGAGGGTTAAGGCTTCATCTTAGAGCATAAGGTGGGTCTCTACATAATAATAATAATAATAATAATAATAAAAAGTGATCTATTTTAACTTTAGATGTGTTGAATTAACCATAATTTAATCATACCTTTGTTGTTGTTCTTGGTGAACATTTTACAAACTTGAGTTAGACTGTTTTGTTTGATGAGATGGTAAAAGTGTAATCCAGCACACATTATGTTTCTCCCCCAAAATGCATTTTACATGACAACTGAGAATTCCTATGGGAATTATGACACATTTGTGAGTGCAGCTGGAGATGTTTGTATATGAATTAGCCAAAATATTTTGCTCTGACTGCCTGAAATTTAGTACATTCTGTTCAAAAGTTGTTGCTGTGTCTCTTGTTTTCTCTTTACAACTGGCTGAGTAGCTCTGCTGTTGGGAAGCCGTGTCTTTTTGCTGCACAGCCAACCCAAGCCGCACCTGCTGACTCTGTACTTTGTCAAAGTGGTTCTGTATTTAATGCCATTCTCTATAGTCAGGTAATCTGCCACTCTGTTTCTGTCTTCCCAAGGCCGCATAGCACTGCATTTTGCTTTGTGCTTTTTTCCCCCCTTTGTTAAATTATTGTTGAACTTGAAAGTGAAAGTGTTGCAATGTGGTTTAGTCTCTTTGGTTTCGGGGTCCTACTGAGGCCAAAAAAGTGATCCGGTGTCAGTTATGTTTCAGAGAAGGAGACAGATTTTTTCTTTCCTCTGTCTATTTCTCGGCTTTGGACAGTGTAGTGATGAAAGGAATGATTTCTTTTTGTTCTGTGACATTGACATTTTTGCTATATTTGTTTGAATCCAGTTCAATAATGCTCATTTGCTATGCACTTAGAAAAACTTTGTTTTTGTCTCAATGGCAACAAATTTAAACCTTCAATAATATAGTTTGCTGCAAAGTACTTTAACACCATATGCATCTTTGGTGTTTTATTCACATATTTAATTGTGATGAACTGGTACATTTCAGTGGATGAAAATGTTACTCTTTTCATCCACTGAATTATAGTTTATTTCTTTATTACCCACTTTCTTCTCTGAGGGAATCAGTTCACAGTCTGAAGAACAAGTTATAAAAACCTGTTATCACTGCAGGTTCATTCAGGATTGGTTCAATTTCATATTTCAAACGCGCATTACAATAGAAATTGTGCTGCCTGCTTGCTTTCCCTTTTAGATCATCCACTGTTTGGTACAGCTCTCATTACATCTGAGCTCAATGTAAAACATTATGCTAATGTGACGTCGGTTGTACTTTTAACTGTTACCTAATTTGGATATCTGCAACTTAAAAGTAAGTTTCCCCAAGAACTGGGATCTCATTATTTTAGTTCTTTTTTTTTTTCCTTCTTATTTTTACTGCCACCAAATTCTCACTTTCATTTCTCTCCGCAGTGGTGCCAGACCTCATGCAGTTATTGTATCGATTTTTGGTGTGCCTCTATGTGTGTGTGCACCGGGGTGAATGCATAGCTCTCTATCAGCCTAGTCATTTTTGAACTCTTATTATAGTCCCTGTCTGTAAGTCGTGGTCCAGCTCTAAAGAGGAAAAAGTATTGTTATAGAGAAAGGTTACCTCAATTGGGAACACAAGCTAAAATTATAATTTCAGAGGGCAGCTGGATATACATTATGAATTCTATGAAATTCAGGAGTGGGGGGCAATAACTCATAGTTTCAAAGATGGTAACCATAAATTACTTAGTTCAGAAGCAAAGCATTATGGGGAACAGTTTGCTCACTGACCTGAAAGCGTTTAATTACATGCTCTTTTTTGCCTCCTCGCCAACCCATTATCTTGGATTGTGTTAAGAATCTGGAAATAACAACAATTAATTGGCATCATAACAAAACATGAATAATTAGCAGTGGCAAGGCAGTGACAAGAATCTACAACCTGATTCTTTCTCTGTATGGCCTGTTTCTGCTTACAGCGTGATTAGACAGAGAGCGCAGGTTGTTGATGATTGGCTGGGTTTGGCTCAGCTGACTATACAGCAACACTTATCTGATTGCCATGGAGATGGTTCTATCAAAGGCACCAATCGAGGGAGCTTTGCCCTGCAGAAATCAAATAAGATATGTATGCTTAGTAGCATCTCTGCAGATTAGGCGGCTGAATAAAGAGAGGACTATGAAGGAGATAGAACAGGTGTGAGATAAAATGGAACACTGGAGGAATATCTCCTGCAGGCCTTGACAACACTCCACGTTTACACACATGTGCGCACACACACGATATACACATTGCACGCTGTTATTCCGTCTGCAACACCTGCATGCACTGATACAGTAATGTACACCATGAAGGTGGAAAGAAAAAAAAATGCACGTAAATGACTGGAAAGTACAAGATGTTAGCAGCAACAGAGATGGGGGAGGGTAGGGGAATGCTCTTTATTAAAAATTACCATCTGAAGCTTTGTTTATGACCTTGAAAATGACTTTGCTGCTTCCAGCCGCGCACACACACACACACGCACGCATGCATAGAGTACTGTAAAATCTCCATCCATCAAGCCATATATATCAGACGTCTTATAAAACATTCCAAGGGTACGTTTATATGAAACATTAAACACAGCTTGGCTAGCTTTTGGTCTCTATTTACCTGCACTTCAATGTGACCCCAGTTACATTAGTTAAACTGCTGACTCAAACAACAGACCTTTAACAGACTATTGACAAAAGTGGTAATAACCCTGACTGAGCTGAGTGAATCTGAAAATAACAACAATTACGGACCACTCTCTGATCTAACATAATTAAAACATGCCTCATGTCTGTTCCTGTTGTCTCAGTCATGTTGATGAGCAAATGATTTGCATTTGCAGCTTTGAATGTTGGGTAATATGTCGCTGCATGTAATTGTCAGTCATTTGAGATGAACACACTCAACTGGTAATTTATTCCTATCCTGCAGCTGGCTGCAGGTTATGGTCAGTTATTCTGTGCATCTCTCCTCATATAGAAAACTGCAGTGAGCGTATTCCACAGGTAAAACACATTAGTGCCAATATAGGGGCACAACAGTGATGTGCAATGACAAACTTAGAAAAGGATTATACAGGGAAAGGGTCACACAAGTCCACAATGATTTATTACCCTTTGTCTCTCTTATTGTGGCACTGAAGACTGTGTGATGTATTACGTTTTATTCTCACTGAGAATTTCATTGTCCTCGAGTATGGATGATTCTGCGTGGGTCGCCCAGGACGGCTCAAGTGCTGTCAAGCTGTCCTTTATTTCACACATCAGCGGTCTCTCTTCCTTCAGTATCATAGACATGTCATGAATGCTTTTTGGATGGTTGATATATTGTAATACTCACAGAGTATTATAAAGGCACAGTGAACAATTGCCTGAACATGAAATATGATTTACCTATTATGATATCAAGAGCGGAGAACAGTGTGTCATAGCAGGTCCTCCATCCCATCTGCATGCTCTAGAAAAATGCATCTGTGTCAGTCTTTATAGGAAATATGTATTAGGCCGAGATAAGTGATTGTAACACATCGTCTGTGTTGTGCTCTCGGGGGGAATACAACCAATAAATCATGTTTCATTGAATATACCAGACATTGTTTAAGGCCATGCTGTTGCTCATTATGTGATTATAAAGGCTAAATTTGTTACTGTGTGCTTTTTCTCATGCGCACATTTTCAGCGACCTTCAAGATGGAAAAAAAGTTGACAAGAGGAAAAGAAAAACAACCTCTGATTCCCCCGATGTAGCAAAGTTACCTCTTTTATCACCTTGTTTTTTCCTGACGTGCAAATCCCAAATTATTCAACAGTCGCTTCCTTCACACTCTTCCTTTGTCCCTCTCTTCACTCCTTCGTTGTCCCTTCTGTGTCCCTCCCGCTGCAGACACCTGACGTCCTTTTCCTCCTCCACATGTCGTCCTCACACATGACCCTGCCCTTGATCGGTGATGTTGCCACTCAGAATCCATCTAATGTCAGGCATGTAGGCCTCCACTTCTCAAATCACTGGTGCCAACACCTATGTATGGCAACAACACACCATTATTGGTCTCCAGTCAACATGTGCACTTTCACAAGGCTGGCAAGAACTCCACAGGGACTAATCCACTCTTGATGTGTGTGTACCTTTTTTTTTCGATCCCTGTAAATCCCCTGAGAAAAGGCATTCGCACCGAACACAACACTGAGGTCTGGTCACACCTCATTAATCAAGCAGAAATCCTTGGTTTTTGCAGTTGTACACCTATATCCTTTGTAACAACTTGCACAAATCTATCAACACTTGCAGCAGACACAGGGACAGGTGCATCTGGTATGAGTGCGCACATGTTATAAAGTGAGACAGGCATGATTTAACCACAGCCTGCACATTTCTGTCCTTCCCTGTGTTCTCCTTGTGACTATGGTACAGGTCAGTCCAGATTTATAATTGGGTCCAGGGAGGGGGACTGGGTACATAGGTAATAGGAAATCCCCATCACACACACACACACATAGACACAACCCCACCTTCACCTATCATCCATTCTCTTCCTTCAAGGCTGCACACAACCTGCCTTTGAGTCCTTTGCACCTATTAAGAGGAAAGTTAATGTCCCATTATGCTCACCAGCTCCGTAACCTATTAGTTATAACATGATGAAGTGAACTCTGACCACACCTTGACTGAGAGCTTGATTCAAGGCTCCTCCTGTGTTCATGTTTGGTTTGTACTGAAGCTGTTCATACCACCTTGTACCCCAGAGCTCTCAGCAGCTGCTGCACAGTCCTCTAGTCCAGCCACTGCCATAGCCACAAAGCCGTAACCAGCAGACGCTGTCTGAAGAAGAGAATGAAAGCAGAGTGTTTGTATTCACCTTTGGGTGAGGTGGCACTTCATACGAGTGTGAGTATGTGTATGTGTGCTTCCCTGAGTGGTGCTCTCTGTGTGTTTGTGCTTGTGTGACTGAATTATTAATACTTGACAAATGACAGCCATTTTGAATGGGACCCTCCACTCGACATCGATTAAATATAAACAATGCGCATGTATGAGCAAATGTATTTCTACCACTGCCACAGGAGCTGCAAGTCACTTTTAGCTTTGGAGAGGGAGGCAGAGATTGTGGCTGATAGCTGGGTTGGAAATTATAGCACCAGACAGTCACTTTGTATGCAGGAAAAGGACAGGCAAGACTGTTTCCATGTAATTGTTCCGTCATTCCATCTTCTCAGAGATATGCTTTTATTTTGAAGGTTGTTTTTTTTACTCTTTACTCTATTTTTTTTCATTTGCGTGTATCTTCGTGTGTTTCTGAGGGGCAAAGAGAGGATGGTGGCAGCAAAAGTGGGACCACAAGGTGAGAATGGAAGATAGAAAATGTATGAGTGGAAATTTGTGTTTGCACAAGAGAGGAATGAAGTGGCAAGAGTGAGTAAAAGTGGAATACAGAGTATATGACAGCACTTTGTGTGTGTGTGTGTGTGTGTGTGTGTGCTGGTGTCTACGTGTGTCCATGTGTTCACCTGTCCACGTTCACCTGGGGGGGAGAAAGCTGAGAATGAGATCAAAGGCAAACAACTTTATTGGCAGTCTCCATAATTCAGCAGCTATACCAGGGGTCATAGTCTTTCCTTTGAGGTTGAGCTGCAGAGATGAATCTTTAATGCACTCCTGCCTGGGAATAATGGATGGCACGGGCCAGCTACTACCTAGCCCTGCTGCAGGAGCTAGGAGGGGGGGAAGAAATGAATGGTGGATGAGGGGAGAGTGTATATATGTATGGACATATATAGAGTGCGGACAGAGAGTGGAACAAACAAAGTGAAGGATGTGCGTGAGAAAGCGTGAGTGAGGATTTGTGTTTGGTTTTTAAAATATGCCTGCTCTTGTATCTCGGTTGGCTGTATGGATGCAATAAGTGTGTCATGAGTGAGAGCATGTACTGCATGCTTTATCACATGCTTTGCTGTTCACAAACACACACACACACACACACACACATAGATACTGTATATATATGGCTGAATTTCCCTGGATGAGTCTTTTCACAGCTGCATAGCTCTGAGAAGTCCTTAGGGTAGGGGAATGATTGAGCTGCACCACCCTTCCTACTGTGACCCACAAAATCCCCTCTGCCCCCTGTAGTCCCCTGGCAGTACCGCCCCTGTCCACCTGCTATCCCTGCACCTGGACTGGAACGGCAGGCTCACCGGCAAACTATCTCTGTCCACCTGGAGGACGGGAAATCTTCATGACCTCCCAGGGGACAACGAACAAAGCTGCAGCACAGCAGGTAATGTGGGGCTGTTGGTTTTTGTGGCTGGGCACAGCAGACAATACCAGAACAAAGCTAGTTGATATTTCCTTAACTAGGCTGAGTTTTACAGCTTCCCCTAAGAAAATGATGTGTATTTCTGCTCTATCCTGAATGGCATAAGAAGGCTGATCTCTATAGCTGTAAGTATACTTTGAATCTAATTCAGAAGGGAAATTTCTGCTCCTTCCAATGAACATTGTCAGTGTCACCATGTAGCAAGAAATATGAGTGCCTACAGCTATCTACTACAGAAAAAAAGGAGAAGATGATGTTTATGTTGCATTACCCATATGTTATCTTCCATATATGCTTCTCTGTACCCATAAACAGGCCATCTCTAAGTTTAAGCACCCCATGTTTATATCCCTGACTGCCCAGATGAGCTTTAGTCCTTCTGATGTTTAGAGTGCTGTCAGAGTGGTGTCACACACTGCACTAACATGCTAACATACTGCATAGCTGTGCCTGAGGGGACAGAGAAGAAACTATCACAGTGGAATAGCTAGAGTTTGTATTTTCCTCTCAGTGAACTAGTTTGTAGGTATATTGCATTAAATCATATCCACACAGTGCAGCTTATTTACTAAATGTAATGTATTAAAAGGGGCATGTTATATTATTAGAGAGAGGGAGAGAGAGAGAGAGTCATACAGTGTTGTGAAACTGGGTCACCCGCAGCTGGAATATGGAGCCGGCTCGTCTGAGCCGAAATGAGGTATAAAATACAAACAAATGAGCTTGCGATGCAATAAACTGAGCATCACACATTGCCCCAGCCCTCTCCCTCTCTTACACACACATGCAGCCACGAGCACACACTTCACATTTCAGCTTGCACAAGATTACATCTCAGCACCTTAGTCAATCAAAACCTCCCATTCCCTCCCTCATCTCGATCTCTAACCCAGCACAGGATGGAGGTGGGGGAGGGTGTGGTGGGAGGAGGAGTAACAGGTTTTTAGGGTGGTGACAGAGAAAAAGAAGGAAAAGGAAAACGACTGAGGGGAGGAAAAAAAACAAAAAACACTTGCCTGTAACCTGACAAAGGAGAGAGACACAGAAACAGAGAGACGGAGATAGAGAGAGATCGAGACTGAGACCCTTACCCCCTGCTGCAGATCAACATATAGTCCACATTCAGTGGGTGTGCAAGCAGGCAGCCACATGGCAGCTGAACGCTCAGAATAGTGAGGAGAGTTCATTATGGAATGACATTGACTCAGGCTGATTTGCTGAGACGAATCAGATTGCAAAATGAGACATATGCATTTTCTTTTTCCTCCTCTCTATTCCCATTCCCTGGCGTGCAATGAAATATTAACTCGTCCTGTATGGCAGCCCCTTAAATTGCATGCACGGCTCACACAAAAGGCCTAGCAAATGTGCCATTACCTCATTTTAATCTGGACCATTTTCTCGGCTGCCTGCCTGCTCTCGCCTACCAAGAGAACAGATTGTTGATCTGAGGGATAGAAATGGGGAACAGAAAGACAATCCTGTTCTAGAGACTTAAATTCCACTCTCACCTCAATTTAAGGACACCCATCAACAGATGAAGATCACATCTTTCATCAAAATAAGCAGCAAAATCTGGGAGATGAGCTGTCAATGAGCACGTGGTGACATGAGGGTCTTCACTTTGCACCGCTTGACTGTATGTGACATTTCGTTAGCTCGTATATCCATCCGCATTTTGCTACACAACACAATAGAACACAAAATTATGTTATATGCAGTGTGTATAGTGACATAATTCAGTTTGCACAATGAAAGTGGAATTTAAAGGTAAAATTACATAAAAGCAGCAGCGAGTGAGTAATTAGTTTTTGATATGTACATGCACTGACACTGTTAAGATATACAACTGTGATATCCAGAATAAAGTTTTGCTTTTGGCACAGATACAACCATATCATGTTTACCTTTCTGTCATAGAAAATGAACAGACCCACTCATCATGCCACATACAACTCCTGTAATTTATACTGTGCTGCATCAGACCACTGATATATTCCCTCATGTTTTCTTCATGGACTCATTTAATAACGGGAAAACATCCTTCTCTTGATCTCTTAGTATGTCTTCTTTGCTGACCGCCTTATTGACCAGTATAGTTTGTTAATTCCCACTCAGATATGACCTGCAGCTCTGTCATCATGGAAACAATGATAAACATATAGTTAAGGCTGAGCAAGTGCCACAGTGTGGTCAGTATTAGGGCACAAAAACATCCCAATTAGGGTAAGGAAAAGGTCATGGTTTGGGTTAAAGTGAATACTTCATTAAGGCTAGAGGACCTTCATCATCATCATGGTTACAATAATGAGAATGCAGTTAAGGTTGTGGCAAGATCCTGGTTTTGTCTTCCTTCCAGTGACTGAATAACGCTGCTTGAGGTCCCCTAACGACAAGACATTACAATAGGTTATCATAGGCTGCTTGCTTAGATGACTTATCTGGTTGTTGTTTTTTTTCAGGCAAACAGTCTCACAAGCCTAACACATGTACCGACAAGGCAACAATAATGACTGTCATCAAGAGGATGTCAGTACCTACGCATCTTTTCTCACTGACTCTCACATTTTATCTTTTCTTGGCCATTCTCATCTGTTTCCTGGACGAGCTGTACGACTTTGAAAAGGGATTCTCACAAAACATGCTGGAGCACTTCAAAGGATCCCCTGGTGTGAAAATAAATATTAATTTGGTGGTTCTCTTGGATCAAGTCTGTTCCCGTAATAGATTCAAAGTCAGATAATTTCCTTATTGTGTTCTTATTATCTCAACGATAGTACTTTACCACACCTCTGGTTCCCCCTCCTAATGTGTCTCTCCGGGATTTTGTGGGGGCCTAATTAGCCATGTTGATGGATTGTATAGACCGTGTGCTATGCTCTTTATGCAGGGTGGTGGGCTGTGGGCTGTGAGAGTCTCAAGAGTCTACGTTAACGCAGTAGTCCCCTTTTGGAGAGTGCTAGCCATTAGCAGACCTCTCACCTATCCAACACAGGGGATTATGGGAATAAAGGAATGAGACTGCATGACCTTGGCCTCACACAGCCACTCCACCATCGGTGCATCGCACTGGGGTCGTGTGTTTGTCTGCAGCCCCGTGTGTTATTTGTGTGTGTGTATGTGGAAGTGTGTGTATATGTTGGGAATGCATGTGCTGTTCTCTCAGCTGTGAGGAAAAAAAATAGGGACAGAAGGATTCACACATAAACACTTTCTCCAAGGGCAGCCCTTGCAGTGCAGACCACCAATTCTCTGAGACCTGTGTGTCATCCTTGGCAACCCGTCAAGCAGGAGAACAAGTGAGATCTGAAAATTATATGAAAGCTCACCGAGACACTGACATCCTCCACAGGATGAGCTGAAATTTCAAGAGAGTCGCTAGCGAATAGGGAATTGCACCTCAGACAACTCAGCAGGAAGTTGTATTCTATCTTTTGATCTGTCTCTATCAACCTATCAATTAACACTGAAACAATCCCATGGAACTTGACAGCCCTGCAGGAGCTTCGTAGCACTCAAAATCTCACTGTAATGTTACCTTGTGAAAACACTCCGAGCTGACAATGGGTTGCGTGCTGGAAAACAGGAAAGAAGACTGAAATGAATGCCCCCCCCCCCTTTTTTTTCTATTGATGTACCTTAGCTGCTGCTGCTGCTGCTGCTGCTGCTGCTGCTGGATAATGTGACCTAGCAGCTGATGATTTCTGTCACTACTGATCTGTTGCTCTGAGCCTTTATACTCTGCTGCCAGCAACTCTATTTAAGGTGAATGCTATACAACCATCACCTGCAGAGATGAACCGTGGGTGAGCACATCATTTACAAAGCATTTGCTTCTTTCCCTCTACTTATTATCCCAACCCCCCAACCATGCCACCCCCACCCCCACCCCCATCCCTGATGCTGCTACTCTATTTCTGTCTTTCTGCCAGAATTATTCCCCTCTTTTATATCATTTCTTTCACTATGCTACACTACATTAACACCATCAAATGTGTGCCCAAAAACGCAGATGCTGACATGCAAATATCATGTTGCCTGGCACAGATGGTGGTTACGCTGGTAACCAGCAGAGGGAAACAAAGTGCTATCATTTCCCCCCCCAGTGCAGCTGCTGTCATGGTGGCCCTCATCTGCTGTTGTCATGCATGCAACAAGCGTACTATTCAAGGTCCCTCATTGTCCTCCGTGGTGTGCACAGAGGTATGTTTTGGGAGCTTGCTAATGAATTCAAGTAAAACAAGCTACAACCAGCCCACAGAGCATTTGAAATTAAAAGGTACTGTTTTATATGCTTAATATACTCTATATAAGGATAAAAACTGCGTTAAACAGTTTTGTCAGGTAATATTAAAGAGGTCCAGCTAGATGAAGGTGTATTATGCTACCCAGCAGTTAAAAACTACAGATTACCTTGAGGGCCTGAGTCTGCCCTCTGCATCACTCACTCCTGCCCACTAAACAGTATAGAGGTACAGGTGATCAGTCTCCAGTCCAAAAGCTTATTCTGCAATGCATTTAAAATGAATCAGACCAGAACGTGTGAGATGGAGAGACCCATTTATTATAGTTATCTGCACAATACTAGAAAAAATATTTTTTTTTCAACCTTATCATTTTCCCCCACAGTTTCTTTTTTTCTTCTTTTTTATTCAATGCTGGACCTACTTTGCAAGTTCACTGAAAAGGAACATTGTTCGTTGAAGTGTCTTGACCTGTGACCTTGTGATTTTGACAGCATTAGAAGAAGAGAAGAGAATGAGGAAGCTCGTTTAATGTTCTGCCTGTCACTGGCTTCGTTTAAATAGTGCACATCATCGAAATGCATTATTCATACAATCAACTTGCTAATCATCTCTCACGGATCATCATCTAGGGAATGGCTATTTTTACTTTGCTCATTTTGATGCCTTGTTTTCATTCACTTCCAGCTGAGCAGGGAGTGACAATAATGACAATTAGGTAGACGCACAGAAAGTAATAGGTGATATGAGCATCAAGGAAGAGAACAACATAATAGCATCAGATTCTAATAGAATGCAATGCAATGCAGAACTATGATACCCACTACTCCTGAAAAATACAAATGAGTTGAGCACTGAAAGCTTATTAAAAGTAATATCTATCACAGAGCTGTTAGGTTTTCTCTTTATTGTGTCCAGCCTGTTATATACAGACACTTTTATTCATTTGATGTTCATCCTATCTGGCTCAACAGTGAGGAGCAGAATGTAAAATAACATCTACACCCAAATTTCGGAGAAAGCCACAGCACTTTGCACCTAAAACCCCAGAAAAGAAAAGTGAAGAGTTCCAGGAGGTGGACTAATACGTTACGACAGGTGCCAATGTCCATCATATCACCGTGTTGATATGCATGCAGCTGCTGTAAGCCAACATGTCAGGCCCGGGCCTCCATTGGTACCCCCATACAGCTGACCAGTTCCTCAGTGCTGACAGGTTAAAACAGCTTTTTAAGCAGGATAGACAGCGTGGCTGGGTTACAAAGACATAGAGTACACTGTTTAAACTTGGAACAGTCCTTTGATAAAAGCAACATCAGAGCCGTGTTCAGTGTCATTCAAGACAGCTTTGCAATGATCAAGGTGGATCTGGTTGGACTATGTTCACAACAGAAGTTACACGAACACACATCATATAGTCTTTATAACTTGACATGCCATAATGTAGCTCAGGGATCCTGGCGAAGCTGTGGAACAAAAGCTGTGTACTTGTTGGCAAAGTGGGAGAAGTCAAACATGCAGCATCGCTGACAAACTTTTTCTTAGCCCTGATTGTCTTTAATCGTTCATTTCTGAATTGTTGTGTCTTCATTCCATTTGTTTCTCTATGGTTGGTGCCAGAAGGTTGAACACTCATTAAATCTCACTGATGGGGGGGTGGGGGGTGCTGGGTTCATGCTATTTTGCATTGCATACTTGTTTGATGTTTTCATTCCTACACAGTTTTTTTTTCTGTCTGATTTCCTCATTCGTTATATTTTTTCAGTAGGCAAAAGATTCATATGAAGGCTTAAAACAGGCTCTGTGCGGGACAGATAGCAGAAGGAATTAACAGCCATTTCACGCTAGCACCTCGGTGGCCGAGCAGGGCAGTAGGAGAGGGAAGCTGCTTGGGTGCAGCCAGGGCACTGACGTCCCCCGAGACACTCTGTAATTGTACTGCTCTGAAGAGCAGGTAGGTGTGCAAATTACCAAATGTGCCGTGTAAGCCCATTTCAGTCAGCTCAATCATCGTCAAGCATTTCCAAGTTTTGAGCAGTTTCATTTTTGGTTCATTTCTGGATTCCTCAGTGTCATGAATGGGACAGAATTTTTCTGTCTGTTAACATTAAAATACTACAGAGATGAAATGTAAGATGTGCCCAAGCTCTCTTTCCAGTCTTTCCATTTTGAAAATACCAATTAAAGCACTTCATCATGTACATGAATAAACTTCCCTTGAGTAAAGGAAATGTCTTTATACATATAGATATCATGTTTACATGATGGGCAATGTGTTATTAATCATGCATGAAAGAGCCTGGGTTTATATTAATCCCATTAAATATGAACAATAAAATATTATGACCTTTAATAAGTCTACTTACTTATCAAAGGTGGAGAGATTTCTTCACTGGTTGACCGGCATTATATTTCTCTTCACATTCCAAACCATCGTGTATTTCACTTTGCCTCTGTCCACTTTTTAGCGACAGAAATTATTTTCCTTTGATGTATTGCCTTTATATAAGAAAGTGTCAAACCTGCAGGAATGTGAAGGATTGCAGGGCGACCTGGGAGTGCCTCAGGGTGGGCAAAAAATACCAGCTGATGTCACTTGGGCTTCCGCTAACAGAGCTGCAGCCACTGTAGGTGGCGTCAGGGTTGGGGACCAGAGACAGAACAAAAGGAAACGCTGACCCTGAGTGTGTGACATTAAGGTGACACCACAAAACAGGGTAGACGGTACACAGAGTAGGCCTGGCACTGTGTACAGTGATTTCTATCTGTCCTCTCCCAGCATTTTCTGTCATCCATCGGCCACTTGTGGGGGCAGGTGCCAAAACTACCAGGGCACAGGTCCTTTAAGCTGTCTGGTGTGAGGAGCAATGCTGACTGAGCAAGGGTTGGAGGTGAGCAGTTCACACCACTGATCCAGAACAGTGGAACATTACCAAGGTCCTTAGACAAGGTAAGATCATTGAGAATTTGTTTCTCTATTCAGCAGTCTTAGTGCTCTGCAATGTCATATATGTGTGACCTAGGTTAAATTAAAATACATGGCAGTTTGGTTTATGAACAGTATATTGTGGTTGGAAATCAGTGGGATGGAGGAACATTAGCTAGTCACAAGTTAGATGAGAAGACTATCAGTAAACACAAAGCTAAGGTTAGTATTTGCCTGGCTGGATTGGTTCAGTGTTGGTGCAACAGCATGCAGGCTACTTTGATCTGGTGTGCAAATGGAGGAAAACACCATGACTCAACAGGTACACAGAGAGTGATAAAAAAAAAAAAAAAAATCATATTTTTGAAGGCTCACCAACCCACCGATGCAGCGGCCCACCAGGGTTTGTCCTGGCATGACCAATGGCCAATCTGGCACTGCATCTGCCATCTCCACCTATCCATGAGCACAATTATACATAAGGTTGATGTCTTCGTATTAATATCCAGTGCTGGCAGTCTGTCCGCTGTGTAGACTTCGCTTAATTACAGAATCTGTTCATTTTTTGAATCCTGAATTGATATGCAGCAGGTTCTGAATGGCTGATACGAGTTTCTGATTCTCTGTTATGTTTCCACTCTGTTTTCTGACTGTCCTCTGAATTTGCTTTAGAACGGGTTTAATACCAAATGGGATTTTTTGTCATTACTGTATGAACAGTGTACCACAATAGATTTACACTGGAATAATTCTAAAAGACAAATGTGGCTTTAAAACATGTGCAAGTGCATGAATTAGCATATAAGTAAATTAAATGTTTTATATGGAGCATGTTTTTGCAATATCAAAGTATCATTTGTATTTATTCAATAGTCCATTGTCCCTGTATATCTTCCACCCTTTGTGGTCGGATGTTCCTCATTTTCTTCATTCTATTTTTCATCTATAAACCTGTCACAGTGAGACATTACAATAGAATTACTATGTCAAGTCATGTTGCTTTGATGGCTGAACAAATGTCTTGGCAATAACAACAAAGGATAGGGAACAAAATGAGAGGGGGGAAAAATATACACTTACTCCAGTGGCCACATTCCGCCACATTCTGTGGCTTTGAGTGTCACTCAAATGACGCTCTGTTTGGAGTGCCGCGGTAGCCACCAGCATCTATGGCGAGGAACACACCTCAGCTGTAAAATTGGGCAGGCATGTTGACCCACGAGCTTCCGCTTTGGCCTTTGCTCCTCAGTATTCAGCCACCCAACCAGATCAGAAGCAACACCGTCTCCTCCACTCATCTCACAGTAGAGAGCCTCTCTGCGCATTTCACTCAAGTGCTCATGGTCCGCAGTGCAGCGATAAGACAACCTGTTGATGTGTGGCACCCAACTCTATGTGTCATGCTCTAGAGTGTTTTTTCATTCTGCGTCTGTCACTGTGGTGTGTGGCCGGTTGCTACACTTGATTGGTTCTCTGAGGGGACAGAGATACTTCTGCTGTGTTGTTGAAAAGAAAATGGGAAAAGAAAAAAAAAATCGTTGAGATTCACCAACGCCTAGTCGATGATTTCAGGGCTGGTGGGGGTGGAGTAGAGGGTGGTTCCATCCCTGTTTTTAGCAAAAATGACCAAAATGCATCCCCTGGGTTTTCTGACCTGACATCCCTTCAACGACAGAGGGCAGAGGCAGAGGGGTTGTTCAGCTGAATATTTAAGTATTATCTGCCTGATTCATTGATTCTTGTTCTGACTGTTAAAATCTATGGTACCAACCATGCCTTGGAAATATCAGTGGCTTAACTGTGCTGTGATAAATCAATACCACTGTCCATGGTGCTGAAATAGTAGACAGATTTGTAATTTTGACTTTTTCTCTCTGTCCTGCCCTGCTGTTGCTTTCATCCTATAACAGTCTCTAAAATACCGACTATAAATACTCCAAGTCTATAGCTTACAAACTCTATGGACTAGTATCAACCTTCATGATGAAAGTAAGAACTAGAAATGTGTGGTTCAGGAACACCTGCTTATCCTGCTTATCCTGCTTATCGTAAACCTAAGAGTAAAAATATTCCTTGTCCAGTTGTGTGGATAGATGAAATGTGTGCATGTGTGCATACAATGGATTGTAGACTTAGAAACATCATGGTAATTAGCTGTTCTAGCTCTACTTTGACTCATCACCCAAGCACAACACTGATAAGTGTGGACTTTTAGGGCCACCATAGATGGACAATAGGACACAAGGACTAAGGATTAATAATCAGTTCTGCTTCAGCTGAATCATCAGTGAAATCCTAGATATTATTTTACATTTCCCTGTTTTACAGCTCCCACAGATTTGTCAAACACACATTGCTTTTAATGCTGGTATGGATTGCTCTGGGAACACAATAAAGTCACTACAAATGAAAACACAAACACAGGACAGCAGGCATTTAGGACTTCATCCCTCATCCACTGAGGCAGCTACATCAACTGGGCTCTTATCTAAATGTTGACATTTGAACTTGAGAGTAATATCTTGAGGAATTATGGGTTTAAGCCGCCCTTAATAGTCGAGCCGATGGATCGAAATCAGCAGTCATGCTGTAGCAGCAGACTTGCTGCCCCTAGAAACACAGAGAAGCGGAGAGGCTTGATGAATAATATATCCAAAAGGGAAGGCGATATGACAGCAGGAAATTAAACACACTAATACTGGGAATGGAGGACAGGGCGATCAGGACTTAATTAAAGACTTTGAGGAGTAGAGGGCATGATTTAAGGCCAGAGATATACTACTTTCCTGCTGACATCGACGATGAGCTAAGGATTATGGGGCATGGCAACTGGGTGTGTTTTGGGAGACCTTGTGCCCTCCTATGACTCCCATAATGAGCTGCTATTTCTGCTGTGGGATAATTACCACCATCCACATGTTAACATGATGTAAGTGTCCGGAGAAGAGTCTAATTTCTATCGTGTCTTTTCTAATAATACATGTTGGCAATGGGCTCTCACACAGACCTCTGTTGTTTAAACACCGGACCTCTTTAAAGAAAAGAAACAGAAGAGACTTGCAGAGGTTTTATTTTCTTCATAAGCAAAGCTCTGCTGTTTAATTATGTGCCGCACCACCCTCTCTCTTAGTGAAACATCCCTCTTGTTGTACAGTAGCGATTTAATAGAGATGCACTACACATGACAGATGGTGGGGTGAAGCAGACAATTGCTCAGAGAAACTACAGGTACAATCTATTACACAAGAGAAATGAAAGAAAAGGGAAATAAAAACTCTACTACTCT
This sequence comes from Caranx ignobilis, assembly GCA_021432705.1. NCBI lineage: Eukaryota > Metazoa > Chordata > Actinopteri > Carangiformes > Carangidae > Caranx > Caranx ignobilis. Next base: position 57,548,944 of record MU269990.1, read on the forward strand.
CCCTCAGCTCTTAACAGCTGCATCATACATCTCTCTTGGGTGGGAGCGCAGGAAAGATGGCTCAGGCTGCTATTCATTTGTGGATGACATGTTTATTTTTATTTACACTTTCTGTCTGGCTATTCAGGTTTAATTTTATTAGCAAATGCACATCTTACCACAGTGTGTGGAGCCAGGCTGTTTGTAGATACTGTACATGTTGACATTTTCATTGTTTCACCTCATGTTATTGGGAGATATTGGATTTTGCAACCTTTTTGCACATGGCCACAGTTGCTGGGTGAAATTATCATAGACAGGAGCTCTAGAGATGAATCACTGCCACGTTTATGTATTACATTGTGCTACGTTAAATATAAATAGTAGGATAGGAATCTACCCTGCTGTCCAGTCCTGCTGTGATGATTTTTGACTCAAAATTACACCATTTTTTTCTTCTCATTTCACTGATCTTTCAGTTTGTCATCTGTATGTCAAGTTTGGTAGTTTTGTTTTTGTGGAGCTTCACTGCAGGAGCTCCATTTAAAAAAAAAAGATGTTTTCATTTAACGTAGCAATGAGCTGCTGTTGATACTGATTTAGATTTTGTTAAACTCTCAATTTTTCGAAGGTGAATTGTCTTTGTGGTGGCATTCATTCAGGATAACTCAGTACCTCTTCATAAACAGTGGATGTTCTTTTTTTTATCAAAGGAGACATATTGTTATTTTGAATTCTGAATCAATCAACAAATGAATGAGAACTGATGCTCTTCTCCCTCATTCAGCTCTCCTATTGTTCCACATATCTTACGCCCATCTGCTTCCCTTTCTCTGCACCTCTCTTTCCCACCTTCACCCCCCCCCTCCCATAGATAGTGAATGTAAGGTTGATAAATGGAGCTAATTGTTTTATGGCATGGCTGGCCTGATGCTGGCAGCGCAATCAGGCTGAATGAGGAGGCCTTGGGGAGGCCATTACCCTTCCCATTGTTATAAAGGACAGTAGGACGTGGCTAGGCCAGTGCACTGTGGAGGGACTGGGTCACTGTGAGAGACCCTCTGGCACTGTGCACTCTGTTGGCAACCTCTGAAACCCACGTCTACACATACACATGGGTGCTTGTGCAGATGTGAGGTTTGTGCTGTTCAATTCGTTCACTGGCCATTTTCACAACACCTCTTTCTTCAGGACAGCTTTAAGCATGATTTAACGAGCTTTGTGTTTTCTCATGTCCATAAATCCACCACACCAGAGCTAAATTATTGAGTGGATATTAGGCTTGATGAATATTTGTCATCAATCCAATTGAATGCTAATGTGGCTCCAAGTGGGAAAAAGCAATTTTGTTAAATTGGAAATAGCATTTCAATGTGAAGTTACAGGTTCATCACTGATCTGTAATCACTACTAGGCCCATTTTATGTGTATATGAGCATATTTTTGACTGTGCCTTACATTTACAAGCATTTACCCGCACCTTAATCCTAGATTCTTTTTCTTAGTCCTTGATTTTATCTATGCTGTGGTAGTGGTTTTATAGAAAAAAAGACAACTGAAAGTGTTGGAGTTGTTCAATGAAAAATGTTGTAATAGAACGATTTGAAGAATGAGTGGTTTTGTGGAGCAACTGGATTGATGTTGGGATATATGTTCATAAGTTGAATGTATGTGACTCATGGCTTATTTATATATGTGCACAGCACAATATTGAGAATTACTTTTTGAAAGATATTTTTGGACCATCTCTTTACTTTATTTTGATTGACTGAACAAATTATTTCAATAACTGAAAGACTCTGGGGTCAGCAGCCTGACCTTCACCTCGCACTGCTTTGTGGTTGTTTTGTACACATCTTGAATGTAAACACCAGGTTCATATGATTAAAAAAAAAAAAAAAAAAGTTGGCATAGGGATAAACAGAACATGTTCCCTAGTGAGACACTGAAATTGCCTTTTTTTTTTTTTTTTTTTTTTTTTTTAAATGTGGAATTTCTGGCAGTGTAGACACAGCAGCAGTCATCTGGAACACACCTCCTCACCTCCACTGCTTACTCACTGATTTACATGTGATGAACGCTGTATTTAATGAAACATGTCAATAATGTGGTGTACAATGACAGTGTTTCTGTTTCTATTTGATCACATAATCTTTCCATAATCTCGTCAGGGCTCTTTTTCTGATGGAAATGGATGTTAATTGGTATTGTCTCTTGTTCCAATTTTGGGAAATTTCAATAAAATATGTGCAACGACAGAAATATACTTGCTGTGCTCTGTTACTGTCAACATGGACTCCACAGCAGCCATCTGTCTGAGCTCCAAAGGCCCTGCCTGAACTGTAGTGACGCACAGCTCTACTGCCAAAATACAGCATCACTTGGCAGCCATGGAAAACACTGCTCTTTCAGTTTATAGCCAACCTGAATTGGGGTCAGGTGCTGCATTTCCTGGACAGTAAAGAACAGGATCCAGGCTGTAGACCAGGCTGGGACAGTGAGGTTTTCTGGGTGATAGAACACTTGTATTCCCTGATGAAACACATTCACTCTGAAGTGAAAAGAGGAGGTCTGGTCACAGGGGGAAAATGCAGTGGCCCTGAAGTGACATTTAACTGGTCATTTGATGAGGACAAAGACAGCATGCGATAGTCAGAGGTTCTGGGAGAATGTGGTTGGTTTTTTTGTCCCGACTGTGTCTAATCAGAGTGTGTTTCCTCTCAGTGCTTAAGGAGAATGTGAATCAGGATGCCAGAACTGGCGCACACTAGTGCCGAGAGCCTGTACAGAAGAAGACGTCGCTGCCTGTGGACAACTGAACAGGGAGAGCCACAGGTATCACAGCCATCACACCTTTCTCACTGTCACTGTAGGCAAGAGAGCAGGTGAAATTAACAGAACTGGCAGAAATTAGAAAAAAGAAGAAGTGATTTTATCTAATTTCATGTTGGTGATTTGAGGGTTAGAATAGATCTGAAGACATTTTAATGTTAATGAATTTCAAGTACTGGATGGTAGAAAGGAAAACACCACTGAACAGCCTTGCAGTACTAAGTGAAACAGGCACTAAACTCCTCATCCTTATTATGGACAAAAATCCAGAGTGTTCCTCCTCTGCTTCTTCTCCCTCTTTTTTGTGTTTTATAGCTTACAGTGACTACACATTTGCATTACTGCCCTTTCAGCAGGAATGTATCACATCACTTGGCTGCTCATAACATATTCTAATGCATGTGCTAGTTGAGCACAGCTAAACAGGGATTTATAATGCCACTAGAGGTCAAAATCTCCACAGGGTACCATAAAATCTGTGATTAAGGTGTAGTAAGGTAATACTTTGAGTACCATACCATTACCAAACACAGTGCAATTCACACACACATTCATTGTGACATATATTCTTCGTTACCACTTTGGTCTTGAGGTTAGAGTATTACAAATCAAATACTGTTCTTTGCCATTTCACCACAAATCCCCAGAGTTTATGACATCATTAGCTGTTTCAGATTCTTGTTTTTCACATTTTTATTCCTATTTCTTGTCAGACAGAAAATAAATGTCATCTTCCCCAGTTGTAGTCATGTCCTCATCTACTTACAGTTGCTGTAGAACAATGATTTTTGGATTTAACCATGGTAATCTCTCCCCTCAGAGACATCCGAACAAGAACATTTTCTGTCCCATTTTGGCATTGCCGTTTCGGCTTTCTCTTCCAGCAGAAATGTGTTGCACTGTCCTTCCAGCTTGGTCATTAATGTTTGTGTAAGGCTCAGTTCCACCCCTGTAAACCCAACACACAAAGTGCTGCTGCTGCCAAGAGAAACACAAGTAGACCACCTTTCCTATAGCGCACCAACAGCAGAAATGCTGAGTTCCTTCCAGCTGTCACTGCCTATCCAAATCAAGGCCACACTTTCCCTCAATGCAGCTTCCTTCAATAACTGGAGCCGATTACAGCCATAGCTCATCGGTTTCACAATGGCAGTGGATATGAAGGGAGTTAGTTTGTCAGAGGGCAATCAGTGCCAAATGGAGCCTCTTCACGCTTTGGTTCACCCTTGGCCATTAGTTAAACATGATTGTCTCCTTCCTCTAACAAGTCCCCAGCACCCTTTGGCTCTGAAAACTCACTGTGCAAATAAGAAACCTTTTGAAAACAGTAAGATAGCACATGTGTGATATAGTAAATAATAATTTAAAAATAATAAATAAGAAAATATTCGATGATTGAAATGAATATTTTCAGTTTGATAAGACCCTTTTAGCCCATATGTATTAATTTGATGTCATCTTTGGAATTCACCAGCACTAAACCCCAACAGAGATGTTAATGCGGGAGCAGTACAAATAAACTTAATAGCCTTGGTGCAATGAGTCCAGAACTAAGATCTGGAAATAAATGAGTTGAATATAAAGAAACTCACTGCAACAGCATTTTCTTTGTCAGACAAGTCACGAACAGTTGTCAGCTGTAAGTAGAACCGAGTGTGAATTTCCACCGAAAATGTCTGTATTATGTTAGTGGGTAGAGGTAATTATCGATGGCTCCTCTCCCTCTAGACTGATAAGGTGGCCGAGCTGACAGATGGATTGCTGTGCTCTGCATATCTGGGGTTGAAAACATTGATCTCTGGGATTAATGCTGGCCCCTGAGGACTTGATGGCAGTCAAATAGTGTTTCTGTAATTATACATTTACATGGAGCTACTATCTTGAAAGGTGCTGACAATCGCACTTTAATGTCGTACAGCCTCTCAGGTTATTACAATACTACTTTACGAGATGAAAATGACCAAACCATTCTTCACAAATGGAATGATTTAAGATATTTTCAGAAGATTTACCGAATCTTTTTGTCTCTGTGCACAGAAAATTTACGATCCCAGGTGAAAACTCAGCACAACACTTGGCAGCCAAGAGGCAACACCCAATCACTATTTTATTTTATAGTCCAAATGGTCGCTGATATATTGATAAGTTCATCAGATTGTTATTTAACCTATCTGAATCAAAAACATAAATTTGTCAGGCTCATTCACTTCATTTTCCGTCTAGAGCCCAAAGGATTTAAGGCACATGACTGCTTGGCCATTGCAACAAGCAGCAAACATCAAAGAGTTGCTTCTCACAAGCCAGATACTGGTATTATAATACTGGGTTTGTCTGGAGTGAATGCAGGGATCAGTCCAGGAGAGTTTGTAATCAGCTCTGAGCAGGTGCATGCATCCCTTCTATGAGGGTAGAAGCTGTCTGTCTTCTGTGGCTTTAGTGTGGTTGGGGGATGCTTTGATAATTTGGCAAACTGGCCTGAGATTTTGCTGTAACAGCTGACTGTCTCTTTCAGGAAAAGCAAAAAATAAACTTTTGTAAAAGTAATCTATACAATCATAATCAACCATAAACAAGTAAGTGCGGATAGGCCTATTTGTTTCCACAGTAGATGTGGCTAATTGAATGAATGGAAATGTAAGACACATTCTTAACTCAATTCAACTTAATTAGGGTGAAGATAATTTGCTGCAGTATGAATGCAGCAGAGCTCTTGCTCATGATGTACTGGTTGAATAATTGATGTTGGTGTTTGCTTCTGGTAATTGGCAGTGGGGTTGCTAACACTGATTCCTGTGAAGGACAATGATGCAGTGGCTAAAGATAAGCCCTCTCAGTAATTACTATTGACATTGTTTTAAAGGTAAGCCATGAAAGAGTTCCTGTGGGATTTTTAGTCTTTTCTTTTCTCAACAATTGTACAACAAAAACACATTTCAGTTAAACAAGTACACGAGTCAAATGAAAAGACATGTACAAAAATTACGTTATCATAATTTGATCATGCCATTTGTTGGCATAAATTCCCCCCAGAACTCCTGACGTGCAGCCAACAAGTCCATGAATAGATAAATCAAGAGTTAAAGTTAAACACAATTCACTGAGACAAAAAGTGAGTCAAAAGCAGTGACAACCTAAACTCTGGGGGAACCAGGGAACCCCCCCCCCCCGACACACACACACACTTGGAGAGTGTTAGTTCAGTTTACAGATGTATGCACCATAATGTTGTAACTAAATGCTAACATTAGCATGGTAACATAGTTAAGTAATTTGGTTCATAGTAGGGATGTCCGATATCAAAATTTTTGCTGATATCAGTCGATTCTGATAACAACTGATACCGATATGCAGGCTTTTTTCCCCAAAAACATCACATACCTCCTTTCAGGACTTAACACATTATGCCTACTTTTATTTTGATGCCCCACTGGATGCCTTCAACAAATTAACATTGTTTATTTGTATACACACACAGACCACTCTGACGATCAGACGATATTCATGTTCACTATATTCAGCATGTTAAGAGGCCTATGCCACCAAGTACCATGCCACAACAGCCTGAATTGATGAGCTGTTACCCTTCTTGAAGACACGGGTGTTGTCATGTAATTTATGACACGCGCTGATTAGCAAGGCCCAGTATCAAAAAATATGTTTTTACCTTGACTGTAGCATTCAGCCCTGCTACTCGTGTACATACAGTAATAATCCAAATGCCTTTGTGTACATCTCTGTGTTGCACACAGTTGTACAGAACCATCTGGAGCGTTTGGTCATTATGTTGTTAAATTTCTGCCGGGATGAGCAGAGCATCTTGGCACCTGGACTTTAGGTAGGCTACAGCCCATGGAATGATGGGAAACTAGAATGCAGTGAAGTGAAGTGACTCACATCACATTCAGCTAAAGGACCCTTTACTGTCAAGCTTGATTTCCCATCATCCATCACTCTGTTGTAGAGATAGGTGATGCCACTTATTCTACCAAATATGCATGTATCAGACCAAGTGACAGAAAATAGTCATCAAGACTTGCTAAGAGACATCACAGCAGTGTTTACTTGCACTAAAGTATTTCTCACAACAGAGGAAGTACGACTAGGCAGTTGGGCAGCCGTTTCAGGCTGATGTTATTGACAAGCGAGTGAGCTAAAATAAATTGATATTGTCCCAACATTTTTCTTGATTGTATTTTGTTTATGTTTGCCTTTGGACCTGCACCATTAACTCATTGTCCCTGTTATTATGGTGCAATACTATTGCCGTGTGTGAGGCATATGCTTCCATCAAACTCTCATTAACCTTGTGTCTGATTATGTCCTGCATGGTGAGATAACTCTCTGAGATTCCCCTCACACAACAGAGTGGCCATTTACAGCCTGATGATGATTAACACTCCAAACAAACAGTTGCCCTCTAGGCTGAGCTCAGACAACTGTGACTGCTCTGTGGTCCTCAGGTGCTAAAGGAAACAATGACATATGGTATTTCTACATTTTTATCCCTAAAGTCAGAACAATAATAATAGCAGCATGTTCATATTACATGTGCAGATCCTGGTGATTCTAAAGGATGATATTTGCAATTTGGGTAATAACTATATTTGCTTTCTTGTCATGGCTGAGATAGGGACATTGATTCCACTTTCTATCCATAGCCAGAAACTGACAAAGTTACTTTGGCTCAGCACACAGACTGGAAAAGCAGTGCATTGAGCCTGGTTGTATCAAAAGGTAACAAAATCAGTCTACCAACACCTGTAAAGGACACTTCTCAAAATGTCAAACTCTTCTTTAACTCTTTAAGGTCTCATGCCTCTAATTTAACCTGCAATATGCATGACCCATTGAACTGCAGTGCTCTTTTGGTAACTGCAACCAACCAGAAAACTGCAGGTCAATGCCCTGACTGACCTTTCTTTCACAAAGTCCAGACAATATGTGTTAGAAGCAAATTCTTTTTTCATTGATGTACTGTGGTGGTGACACAATAAAGCTTGACTCTAACTCATAGAGTGCCTTGATTATCATTATTATTGTCTGCAGTAAGTGTCCTGATGCATAGAAGTCTTTGCTTATGAAAACACTATCCAGACCAAAAAAAATTTAAATTTACGGTGCAGCATTTTAACAGTTTAAAGAAAATTGGCAATATAGGCTAAAGGTCATCTTGAACTTCGCGCAATGAAATCACATGTTAAAAAATTCTCATAAAATGCACTGCTGTGTCACACTTGGAGGTGTATTTGGATTTTCTCCCCTCTTGTGATTCACAGATGGCCTATGAAGAGGTCCATTAACACTAGCCAGAGAGAAGCTGAGATGAGTTTTAAATCGGATGGAGACTCATCTATTTTTACTGAAGGGCAAGTAGTGGAAGGTCAACAATTACACAACTACTGGTGGATCTTACTCCCCTTGTCTCAGAGAGCAAATAAATCATTAGATTGGATTATTTTGTATGAGATGAGATGAGATTAGATAAGATTCTTTATTGTCATTGCACAGAGCATACAATGAAATTTGGTGCACTTAAGTCCTGTGCATATGCAAAGTCCGAATTGATGAAATTTAGCAATTTATGCCAAGCCATTTAAAAGTTGAACTGACATTGATAAATGGGATCAAGGTTATGGAGTTTGGGTTAGCGTTATGGAATTAGCTGAACTGAGATCCAGCCTTGTGATCCAGGTCCCTTCTATGTCCATAACGTAATGTAGACCACAAACCACTTCCACCTACTACACTATCATGGGGCCATTTCGTCTCCCAGCTTTGGAATTGGGGTTGGGAATTAGAGTTAGGGTGAGGGTCTTCCAAAATGGTAAGCTATCTGTTTGCATTCATTATAGGTCTGATAAAGTTTGCTGATGTGCCAGCATGTGATTAATATTTGTTTTAATTTCATTCCAGCTCTGAGTTAACACACAGGAATCAATATTTAATGTTTTCAGTGAATATTTATAATTGCGCTGCAAGAGAGTAATTGGTTAGCAGCACAGTGGCCCAGATTCGCCTCGCTGTGTAGGACAGGGAAAGCAAACATTTCAAATCTTATCTATTTCACTCAAACCAGACTGAGACCAGAGTCCTGCAAACTTTTTATTATTATTATTGTGAAGGCATCATATTGAGAGTGTTGTGCATGTGCTTGAGGAGGGATTCAAGCAGAACACTGTAATGCAAGCATTTGCTGATGAACTGCAGTGTTAATGTAACATGTTCTGTAAGTTTAGCAACCAAAATGTAATATCAGGGTATTTTTCTGAGGAACAGAAACAGTACAACACTTACAATATCCTCATTTATATTTCCATACTGTTGTGATGTACTTTATGTAATGTAATTGCTTTCAAAAGCATCAATAACTTTTTTTTTTTTCAATTGCCAACAGAAAGCTTTTTTTTTTCTGGCAGCAGTCCAGCTAAGACTTCCTGATGAAATGGATTTCATGCAAGGAGAACTTTGGAAGATGAGCTGACTTTACAGTTTTGCCCGATGTGAAGTTACCCTCAGAGTCCAAGGTTAAGCGAGGCGAAGGGAAATGAAGTGAATATCGTTGTATTGTTTGTCTCTTCAGATTCAGAGAGGAGTGGGGACAGGATAACATTAACAACTGAGCTGTGAGGACAGCAACCACAAATTAAAAGTTCTCTTGTGTTGGACTGCTGATCAATTCCCGTCAACTGCAAATTAGACTAAATGAACACGGAAAAAGCCATCTGACACCACCAGTAACATCTCCATCATAATATAATATACTGTAATTTTCTTTATTCTTTATGTATTGCACTAAACATTGGCTGTGGCTGCTGTGAAGACGTGACAGCCGATGATAACTAGAGCTGAAATATTTTATTCCCTTTGATTTAGTGCCCAATTGTAACATTGAGATAAAATGTTTGATTTACTTGACTCTGAATGGATCTGACACTTATTTCTCACCTCTAAATGTTTTTATATTCATCTTCCAAAACATTATTCCTACTGCCATCTCTTCTGTGCCATAAAACAGATTACTATGTGAAGACAGTACTTTAATTCTTAATCTGTGATAAGATGATCTGCTCTTGATGACTGCTCGAGGGTCATGAAGAAATAGAGATTTTAAGTTAAAAAAAAAAAAGTGTGATGTGCAGGAAAAAAAAAAAAAAAGCCTGCAGGGGTGGGATGGGGTCAGACTGGGTTTCTAATATCAAACTGAGATCTGCCAGCAATGCTAAAACAGGGTCAGACAAAAGGGCAACAGTAGATTATCAGCTCCCTGATGAATTGAACAGATTTTTATCTTTGTTTGTCTCGATTTACTAAATATCTCCCCAGAGGCGTTTAATATGTGCAGTCTCCTTCTCTTGTCTGTTGTTACAAAATAGTCCCTGTCATGCCACAGAGGTAACAACTCTTTCCTCAACATGCGAAACGTCCATGCCTTGCCACCTTGTAACGTACCTGCTCCCACTTCAGTTCTTGTGGTCCCACATCAACTCAAACTAGCCAACTGTATTAATCATAGCCCACAAAGTAGTGCACAGTCATTTCAGGAGACTTGTAATTCTCTTCTATCATTTCACCAAAATATATTTTTATCTTGCTCTGCCTTGTAAAATCATCAGTATCTTCTTACCTTAAGAAGTTTATGAGATTATTGCTACTTGATTATGCACAAAGCCTGCTTCTGCATCGTAACTCGGTGATTATGCAGTCCCTTCTGCCACAAAGGGCTTTGGTGATAGTTTCTACTTAATTATTTTCTTGTTAAACTTTGCTTGGTCTTTGTCTTAAATTTGATCTTGACTTGAATAATAATAATAACAGTAACAATGAAATAATTGCAGCATAATGGAGCAGTGGATTTTAAGTGTCTCCTTTATGGACTGCTATTGTACTGCCAATTAAACCCAATGTTTGCCAGCAAAACAATATTTTACCATAACAGCCCAGGACGCAGATTTGCCACAGCTGTACACTTCACTCTGAACATCAGCATTAGTGCAGGACAGCTCCAATTGTGGGTTAAATCTGGGTGCTCAAACAGCATTTTTGTAGTCATAAAAGTTGTGAAAAGAATCGTTCATTGGCATTTATTCAAATGAGTTCCCCCTTTGCCTGCACATTAAGCATGCACAGCTAGCTATTACAGGATTGTGAAGGACTTATTTGTCTGTATGCACATCACTGTGTGCACGAAAAAAAAAAAAAGTTTAATTTCATCCAAGCTTCGGTCTGTAATGGGGCTTTGTTGGCTAAACCACTCACCATATCACACTGACTTTTTTTTTTTTAGTACATATTCAGTCCTCACATTGAGGCTCCTCCATCCCATGGCTCTAGGCTCATTACAAGCAGAGTTTTGCCCAGCATCTGCTTTTGTGAAACATTTAAGAGGACAGCTTAACAGTGGTGAGATCTAAAACTTTTTCAATCAATGCAATTGATTTTATATGTTTTCATGACTTGGTTGGTATGACTACAAGCCTCTTTCTGATGTGAGATATTGGCAATGTTGGAACCCACACTCTAGACATGTGGTTGGTTGGAATTCCCTACCCAAAAGTGAAACTGCAGAGTCCACTAGGTTTACTAATCACAAACTGGTGCAGCTGAAAACTATAAACAACAACCTGGTTTATTAGAAGTATTTCTGTCTTAACTGCCTGGTTTCCTTTCAGAAGATGAGCATGATGGGGAAGCTGCATGACCTTACAAAGCCTATACGCCACTGTGATTCTGCATGTTGTGAAATGCTGTACTGCACAGGCCAGTGTAGGGACAAAATGAGCAGTAAAAGCTATATAGCAGCACCTGCAGGGTTGTCATCCTGGGTGTAGCTACTCTTTAGAGACTAATTTCTCACTTTGTCACCATTCCACCCTAGAGACAGAGATGAGCAGCAGGTAAACTGCCCTTCTCAGAGTCCATGTTCCATTGGGCAAACAGGTTTTAGTGATGAGCTCAGAAAGCTCCCACTGAGGACTTATCCTCAGGGCACTGTCTGCGCTCTCTTGTCTCCTCGCAGAGAAAGGAATGGCAGGTTAGCCACACCTCGACAAGCCAGGAACCCGCTGCTCAAAGATATTCTTGAGTGTAGCAAGCTCCTGCAAAGAACAGCCCAAAGCCTGTGAGATCAGTGAATAAAAGAAAGGATCAACCCACTGGAGGCATACAGTGTAATGCATGCTGTCCTCAAGTCAACTTGCTCTCGGCACTGGCCATTGCCCACACTAAACACTACATTGGTTAGCTTTACATTTACTTTAGACTAAGAGGTTTGAACATGGACGTGCTACATGGACACTAGTTGTCATAGTTGCCTGTTACATTCACCTTCTTGCTATACCATAGATCAGGGGTGGGCAATTCATTCCACAAAGGGCCGAGTGGCTGCAGGTTTTTGTTCCAATCAAGCAGCAGCACACCAGACCTGACTCAGTTAATCAACTGATCTCAGTCTTCAGACAGTTGATTGGTCAAACTGTGTGCTCTTGGTTGGTTGGAACAAAAACCTGCAGCCACACGGCCCTTTGCGGAATGAATTGCCCACCATTGCCTTAGATCATTGGTTCCCAATATGGGGTCTGGGCCCCCTCAGGGGGGCACCAGAGATCTCAGGGGTCTACAGAGCCTTGTCTGTTCTGAGGGTGTGAGGTCATCAGAATTACATCTGTACATATTAAAATTTAAAAATCCCATTTGGATAATCAACATTATGTATAAACAAAGAGAATAGAAACAAAAACCTACAACTGCTGTTTCTCTTTTTGAATAAAAGTTTGTAACTGATCACTTTATTCTTTTGATGTGTTTGTACAAGCAGGGGTTGTGTAGGGGGGGTTGGGGGAGCTGGCTTGTCTTGGACACAAGCAGGGGTGGCTCCAAGGAAAAAAGGGTGGGAACCACCAACTGCATATATGGTTTCCCTGTTTTGTCATTTAAGACTTAAATAATAAGTGTAACTTTTGTTCACCTTATGTAGATGATGAGATTGTAGAGTTGATTATGTTCATCTCAGTTGTTTATAAATCAATATGCAATTTTATAGATAAATTCAAAACGATCCAAACAGCAGAGACGTGAGAAGAGTTATGATGTATGACTACTGGTTTCTTTTTTTAATCTATTTGTAAAAGTAAACCTCTAAAACCAAGGGGATTCTCAAAAAGATCATTGAAAAAAAGTCTGTATTTGTTGACCTGAAAGACACAGAGAGAGAGAGAGGAGACATCAGAGGGGAGAGAGGGACCAGACACACTGGAGCATTTTTCACAACCAGCTGCTCAGGTACAGTATATTAGACGATGTGGAGAAGAGAACTTGGCGATCCGTGTCCCCCACACCTTTCAAATCCCATCTCCTTCAATGAGATCAGGTGTCAAAGTTTGCAGAGGATGTAGTGAAAACAAGCCAAACTCAATCACAATTGGGTCACAGCTGTTGAGAGGGCCGATAAAATAACCTAATCAAAAAGAGAGTCGTCTTCAGCTCGGCGCTGCCAATGTGGACAGCAGGGCAGACACACTGAACAATGCCGTCTGTTAGTGAGATTGTCAATGAGCAAAGATGGTGAACATCTTTAAGGCACAGCAGTAAATCTGTGCGTTGTGTGTTGAACAATTTGGGAGTGAGCATGGAAGGTGTTATATTGTTATTAGAGCACAAAAGAAAATGGCTGTTTTGATACCAGTGACACCGATGACAACTGAAAACTTAGAAGCATTTTGAAGGATTAATTTTACATCACAAGGAAGTGAGTGCTCTTGAATAAAGAGTGATTTGAGAGACAAAAGAAGTTTCATGAATTCTTTTCTAATGAAAAAAAAAAGATTTTACAATTTGAGGATTGAGACGTGGTTCTTTCGCAGCATTTTCATGTGATTGAAAAGTTGGAGGAGCTCTCAGCACCTCTCGCTCATGTCAGAATTAGTGTTGCTGCCTTGAGTTTGGTCTGGTCGTGTCTCATGCTACACGGCTCTGCATGTTAAGGACCTGCCTATAGATACTGCAGATGAGTCACAGTGCCAACACAAAACAGTGCCCCTTGAAAATTGTTGTGAGACCTTGTGAAGTATTTAGGGAAATTTACTCTAGATGAACAGCGGGACAAGTATCTGTTTGCGGAAATTGACATCTCCATGTTGCAGACAATGCAAATGCCTTTTCATGACATCAGCATCTGTGGACAGAATCCAAGACAAACACTTAGGAAACACAAAATAGTGCAAAACTGCAGAATGAATCTTTCTTATGTAAGCACATGTGCTAGAGATTGTAGGCTATGATGTGGCCAGATGTGTGTCACCAGAGTATTTGAAAGTGGAACGTGCAAAGAGCAACAAAACCACTACAGCTGACAAGAACCATCTGTGAAGAGTGGCAGTACATATCTCCACAAAGTACCGTACAACAATTCTAGGATGGCCAGGAGGATTGAACCAGTCATCAGAAATAAATGTGGACAACCAACATATTAAGATATATATCTATAAGAGAACAGAATCCCACTAGTGGAAGGTGCACTGATTTTTCATTGTTGTGTAAAACACTTCATCCAAGTCTTTGTACATGCCTTTGTGTGTCTTTGTTTTTGAAGGACACTTTTTGTAATACTATAGTGAAACATACCAGCCCTGGTACTATACCATAGTTTCACTCCCAAACTTTGAAAATTGTACCATCTTTTCTGCCAATTGTTTCCAGGAAAATGAACCCTCCTGAGGGCCGGCCTCTCGTGGATTGACCGGAGATGATGGATCGCACTGCAATCTGTCATCCACTGTCGTTTTCCTCTTTGAATACATCCTCCTCTGTCCCTCTATAGTGACACAGCTGGTTAGTCACAGGTGACACAACTAATATCATATGTCACCTGTCCCCTTGGCGTAATCGGCAAGGAACAGGGATTGATATTTAGCTAATTATTTTCACCTTTACAATGTCTTCACAAGTCATCGTTATGTAATTTTATATCATAAAACGACTAATTGTCCAGGCATTATTTATGTTTGAACTTATTAATTTAACATTATACACAGATCTCAGAGTAACTTATAGCACTGTGGCTGTAAGAGCAACTATGTGTGTGGGTGCTGACATTTTGTCTCCAACACACGTCGTGTTGATCTTCAATAGCAAGACTAATGCATCAATTACCCAATGAAGTATAACAGATTCTTTATTTATTACCCACTGTGTGAGTGCATTTCTGAACTGTTTCCTGTACAGTAATCACTGAAACAGATCAGTAATATAGATACGTAATGTTTCCAGTGAGTGATTTCCACTACTTCTGTGTATACCCAGTCCCAGACTGTCAGAAATTATCTGAGTTGAGAGATACATGATCTCTTTCAAATTATGCAACCCTGACATAATTCATGTGGAGAGCTGTCTGTAAGGCTGACCTATTCTTGGCTCCTGTTCAGCTGTCCCCCTTCTATAATGTTTTAAGCTGATACAGGTTCACAAATGAGACCCAAGTGCTGCCATCAATTATGGGCTTAGATCAATTGTTGAATTGTTATTTAAGCCACTAGTCTGATTTCAGCAATAAGCCATGGTTGGGGATAGTGAGGAGGAGCCAGAGGATGACACCACAAGGCCATAACGAGTTGTGTCTTCCCCATTAATCAATGCCTTCCACACAATTTGCTGTCTGTGAATTGGGACTGACCTGTCTCAAGGGTCACTTGCCAATTTTCGGCTGCAGTCAGCCCACATCGCGCTGAGCTCGGTGCTTATGCCCAGTGTTCCTTTTGAGTGATTCCATCTTTAAAATCATGGCTGCTGCATTCGTCTCTCTGTGAGGCTGATCTACCCCGCCACCTCACCCCACCTCCCTTACACAATGACACAAGGGATTTAAGGAGGATATTTACCGCCACTTATGGTGACTGGATAGCTGTAGGGTGATTGTGTATACCTTTATGGTTTGTTCATTCATGAGTAGCACCTTCTCCAATGCAAAACAGACTGCAGCATACTGTTCATATACAAAATGAGCATTTCAAGAAAGACTGGCAACAAATCAGGAGGGCAGACTTGCAGAGACCATCTGAATGTAGCCAAGGAATCTGAGCTTGATAACATAATTATATCCATTCGACCATAGCCAAATGTGACGGTTTTTAGAACAAGTCACTGCTCATGCCATTGATCACTCACCTTGTCTCTTTTGGAGGCTATACCTGTCAACCGTTCCCTTTCTCTGTAGTGTATACGTAATTTAAAATGAGATGAAGACATTTTCACATTTGCAGCTGGAAAAATCTCAATGGACAGAAATATTTTGTTCCAACCTCTTTCTCTAAACACTAACCAATGAACAGTGGGTTGGGTAGCAAACATATTGACAGCTTGGGATAACATTTTTGGATTTAGGGTGCATTTACAGTCCAGCAACACCATGCAGCTGAATAGCAGGACAGAGCCCATTTTTACATGTCTGATCTTGGCTTCTTTGGTTTTCGACAACAACAGTGAATTATAATCTTATATCACCTGTATTTTCACTTACAGTCAGTAAGTACAATCTGTTGCAGTATCTATCCACACATTTAAGTGAAAAAAAAAAAAATCATAAAAGCTGGTATTGAGTACAGATTTTTTTTTTTTTACTACATAACAAAAAGGATGCAAAGAGAACATTTTGAGCCATTAATGGAACTAATAGACCAACAGAGTGATTTTCACATGCTGCAACTAAAAGGTACCTTTGATTGGAGTGCTGCATGACCGGCTAATTCACCTCTATTGCATTCATCACAAGGGCAGTTTGAGGTACATGTTCACCCCAGTATCTTCTCATCATTATATCCCTGGTGGTGGAGTAACCTGCCAGAAAAGGGGAAAAAAATCCCATGTTTTTTTTTTTTTTTTTTCCGTTTTTCCTCCCTCTCTCCTCTCACCAACCCTCTGCATAACTGACTGCAATGGCACTGGAATTCTAACATGTTGATTGTAACCAGTCTGAATCAGGAACATGCACATTAATGATAATGATGTTTTAAGATATTTTAATTTTGTGCGATGTGCAATTGAAAAAAAAGGTGCTTCACTGCTTGAGGGGTATCTAATTCAAAAGCAATTCCCAAAACGGTCTGAAAACAGCAATGAGGGAATTGAGAAATTAATTATATACACAAGTTTGTAAACAGGAAGCTGGTAAGATAGAGGGTGATTATTATTGTTTTGTTTTAGATTTGATTAAATTACACATGTGGTGCCATGCAGTTTTCTGCATCTAAGGTTTGAATTCGATTAGGACATTTCCACTTTCTATCTTATTGTCTTTCAGTCTCCAGGGGAAACAATACCCTGCATGTCTTCCCTTTCACCTGTTCACGTGTTATCAGACCAGCAATGCCACCCTGTGCCACCTATGGGAAAGTTAGCAGTAGCAGTTTCGGCCAAAAGATGTTGACATATTAATACTGCACTGGCAACTAAAATTCTATCACTGCAGCAATTGTAACATGTACTGGCACTGCTGACTAGGTTTAGAAGCCATAACATCTGCATGTGGTGATCATTTCAGGTCATAATAGTGACATTTCAGAAACAATCATGAGCAATCTGTCCTTTTGTTCCCGTGGCTGCTGGTCCTCCATTTGGTGTCTCTTTTTAAGGCAGTTTCAAGCTCCCCTTTGACACACACGCACACACACCTCCCTGTGCACAAGTGTAAACAACAGAATTCAACAAAAACAGTCAGGTGAAACTTGCAGCAGCATATTGACTCCCTTAGCAGCACAGAGTTTATAGCCTCAGCTAGCAGCAGTGTAGGTTGCCCAAAGCTTTGGCAGCCTGAGCGGCTGCCTCTATTGTATTTTCTCAGGAGTGGACTTTGGCACATAAAGGTGCCCTGACAGCAAAAAAAAAAAAAAATAAATAAATAAATATATATATATATATATATATATATATATATATGAAAGTTGCTTGCTGTGAATATGTATAATCTGGGAAGTTGTGGATACTGCTCCCAAAGCTTATCTTAGAGGGGGCAAAATGCTGTATACCATCTACATCAAAGGTTTATGCCAAAGGTTATGCAGCTCTGCACACAGAGACAGCAAACAGCCCACTCTCCTGCAAAATTGCACATTTTTCCAGTGTCAAAACACCTCATTCAATCTTGTTGCAAACGCGCAACACAAATCAATGAACAAATCGATGAGGTTCATTAAGTTGAAATCCCACAGGATTAACTGTAGTTGCTTGGTCACCAAGAAAACAAAAATACAGACTGAAGCTACTCTATCTCTGTAACTAGACCAAAAAAAAAAAAAAAAAAAGTGATGCCTTGGTTTGCAACCAACAGGTCTTGCTGCAACTAAGAAGACAGATTAAATTCAATGGTCTTCAGTTGATTTAAATCCTGTTTGTTAAGCCACATCTTGTCTGCTGACTCCTTGTTGAGTACATCAGGGCTGACAAAGGATGAAAGTGTGTGTAGATATCACCTCAATCAAGCATCATCTGTAAACAATAACAATGTTGCAAGGAAATATTTTTCTGGAAGTGGAAAGTTCAACTGAACCTACAATAATTTAAAGTTCAATTTGAGTTTAACTAACATCTTACCTTTAATGTGAGTGATTATAATCCAAAAATAATATGGGATGTAATCTATCCATAATAAGAATGTATCCTTGAGGCAGCGTGTGGGATTCATTGAAAGACAGATCTAAGTTCTGTGGAAGACATGCAATGCACTCTTGAATAGTTAAAAACATTATTGATTACCAGGGTTTTGGGGTTCAATGTGAAAGCTAATGACTTTTTTTTTTTTTAAAGCAATGCCCCTCTCACTGATCTACAGCCCACATACAACAATTTCATTCATCAGTTTTTGTTGGCTGCTCAACCGACTATGACCTACTAAACATCAACTCAACATTCACTGTCTCAACCCACACAAAAACAAGCCAAGCACACAGGTCAGCTGGAGCTAATGCCCAATATCATGCCTTATTGGCATTCCAACATAAATACCACACAGAAGAGTAGGAGTCAAAGGACATGAGAAAATGAACCTTGCAAGATTGTTGCAAGGGGAAAAAAACATCAGCCAGGCTGCTGAAGATGTAGAACATATGAACTGAATAGACTCCAAACTCCTCCAAACTTCTGTTCGGGGAATAGCTGATATGTTAAAAATCAATAATGACACATTATAGTGGTCAAACCAAAGATAGAAAGAATTGTACTGTAATATATCATAGAATTGTGGACAATGCAAAAACATTCTGGGGAGGGGCTCTTATTTTGACCCCCCATGTCTATACCTTGGTTACACCCTTGCATTTAATGTCAGTTTTCCCAGTAACCTGAGAAATTAGTTAGAAATCTGAAATTCCATCCATGTGAAGGAATTTGTGTCTGAGTCACCACATGAACAACAGGCTTCATCTTCCCCAAATCTGAAGCAACCACCAGGACAAAATAAGTTCAGTGTATGAAAAGAAATGTATTTACATCAAGCTATATGAAAACAAACAGATTTGGTGTGTCTGTACCTTACCTCAGTCCATGTGTCATTAGAATTTGTTTTCAGTGACTTAAATTGATTATGACATTATTATGTCATTGAGTAACTACAATTTGGAACTGTCTATTTTTTTGTTTCCCCCCTCTTCACACATGAAGTTTTTGTAAAAATTATTGGTATCAGTATTGGTATCGGCAATTCCACCTTTCGTTTTACTTGGTATCGGATTGAAATCAGAAGCAGTGGTATCGCACACCACTAAATACCCATAGGAATTATGTTTGTTTTTTTTTTGATGCTCTGTTCTCTATCATGTCACAGTGTCAGTTTGAATGATGATGTGTGGCTCAGTCTGCTGTCATAGAAGAGAAAAAGGCTACTTAGATCTATTGATCTGCTGTCCCTCCAGCTACAGCTAATCATGTAGAAACACACTGCCTGAGGTCTGAGTTTCATTTTGCCTGTCACCGTTGAAAAGTAAGTCCAAACAGTTGCTGATTTCATAGCCCTATTTACTATGCATGATGTAGTACAGGTATGTGGAGCTTATTTTTCTTATCCAGACTTGGTTTTGCACAACATTGTAATGAAGTTTTTTTTTTTTGTGTGGAGGATGCAAGTGTATGTGTGTGCAGGCATAGAGAGAGTAACATTCACATGGAAAAATTCACAGTGTGTTTTCAACACAGTCTATTCATGCAAAACATGGATTTCACAAGGGACAAAACAAAGCAGGTTTGCATTGTAAAGATTGTGGTTTAATTGCAAGACTTGTTGATGTGACATCTTATCACCTGCTGCAAGTGGAGGGAAATAATTTCTTGGTGTGTTCAGGCCTACTCAGGTTTTGTTTGCATTGTGAAAGGTTTTAAAGGAGCAGAATTTTATATTTGTCTGACACATGATATGTAAACTAATAAATTACTGATAGTTGAGGCTACTGTCAATATTGTTTTTGAAGACTTATGATGATAATGAAGAGGAGGAGGAGGATGGTGACGACGACGCTGTTGTAGGCATACAACTGGGTCTACAAAGTCGCCATATTCCTGCCTGACAAGTGCAGCTGAGGTTTTTTAAGTTAAGTTCAATTTGAGTTGAGAAAAGAGGGAGATGACTGATCAGCCACATCCATCAGCTGAATATTTGTCTCAGGTGATTAGATTTTTTTTTTTCAATTCAAGATGTAATGAGTAATTGCTAAGTCAGCATAAGCTACAGTTAGTTGATCAGAATTTGTTCCATTGCCATATATCATGATGCCACTCAAGTACACACACACACACACACACATACAGCAGCTCATTCATAAGTGACAGTGCCTCAATTTTGCAGACCCCCTCCAAACTCTCCAAGGCCCCAGTCAACATCATGTTACACTTGCCTGCTTGCAAGTGCTTGCAAGCAGTTAGTTGTCACCTTATACTGTAGCAACTGCATTGCCAAAGAATGAGGCATTTTTAGCAAAGCGAAGCATATATCAGTCTCATTATAACTGTGATACTCTGACGTTTCAAATTATGAGACATTCAGTCATATTCTGCTATAGGAGCTAGATCACACAAAAAAATCTAATTTGCCCTTTGTACCCCGAAAAAACTGCTCCAGTGAAACTAGGGAATACATTACCTAAAAAAGGGATAACCTGAATTCAAACATAAAGTAAAGCTTCTGATGTGGGATACGTGCAGGATTTGGAAATTCTGACTCTAGCAAGTCCTAATGGCGCAATCAAAAAAAAAACTAGACACGGTACCAGACAGCAGCGAATGCCAGAGAAAGTCCATTTGCTAAACTTTCAGATGTATTTGGGCTCCTTTTGATGGTTTCTTCAAAGTGGATGCCGGCGCTAAAAGGAGCTGTTCATCCTCACTGACTTGCTTTTCAAATCCCCTGACCATCTCAAAGTGGTGTTCTGTGAGTTCTGAAGCATATGTTGTATTGATTCAAACCCATGTAGTACACTTGCCTTTTTTTTTTCTTTTTTTTGAGTCCTGAAGATGGCGATTTGGTGTACCACGTGACGTTCAGTGGAAGATGGATGCCGAGGAACCACTGCACATTTGCACATTGGTGCGAAGAATAGATAACTCTCTGCATCAGAGTAGCAAGATAAAACAGAACATATGGCATAGTAATAACCAATGTTAAATGTTAAATAAAAACTAAATGCTGGAAGGCTTTTGGAGCTGATGCCTTTTTTCATCCCAGGTTGCACATCAGGGAGAAGGATAACATCAATACACTTCAGTGTTGGATCCATTTGTCTGTTACATAATGTGGTACAAAAATAGCAGAGAACAGCTCGTCTGAGTATCTCACTTTTCAAAGCTTTTTAAATAGCCTCATTGTGTGACTGTTCAATACGGTATTCAAGAAAAAAATGCTCCCAACAGAATTAACTAAATAAATAATGACTTCTAAGATGTTTGGAGGACTAATCACTCTTTCAATACACAATCCAAGCCTTTGATTAAATTAGTGTCATGGGGGGCTAATGCTATGAGGTGTTAGCATGCCATACATTTACATTGAGTCTTTGTGAAACACATCTACACACACACACAGGTGATTACAGTGAGGGTATTTAAATTGTAATCCTGAGTTTGAGAGGTACATTTCAATTTAATCTCACTAAGTGGAAAGTAAGCAGGTAAAATCACCATGGCAACCTCTGAGGGCAGGCTGACACAATGGTGTATTAAATCATCAGTAATAAGGAACATCTAAGATTTTTGTGTCCAACACATACACACACATGGAGACACTCACTCATGCACATATACATGACACTTCTTAATGTCAGTATTTAGACGTATTTATGATTGTGAGTCACCTTTCTCGTACAGCTGGCCCTATTCTGACCCTATGGTGGACCTGGTAATTTGCAGAACTGGTTCCCGATGTCAGCCTCAACTAAAATTTAACAAAGCCATACTAAGATATGAATTTTCAGGTGTGTTGGGCTGGCTAGATGATTTTCATTTCTCTCAGCTGTTACACCAAATGCAGTCTCGATAACTACAGTGCCTGTTCCTTGACGACCCTACAAGGAGGAACATGTGCTGTTGCCATAATTCCACTAGCTGGTTCCTTTTTTGTGTATTTCATTTAGCTCAGTTAGCTGCCATATTGGTGAACTGTAAAAGTACTGTCATCCCGAAATTTTCATTGGGGGTCTGGAATGGTAATACAATATAAACAAAAACACTTAAGAGTTATTTGGGCAAGCCTCAAATTGGACCACAGCATTTGGGGTGGTGGCTGGAGTCTTATTAGGCCTAAAATCATCCAGTGTGCAGCCAGCCTTAGTCTGGACATTGATTGTTACTGATAAGGACCTAACGAGCCGTTTTCAATTGAAGTGTGGATTTCATCTTACAAGCAAGCAACTGCACATTGAGAACCACACCCAGTGTAACTTTAGCACTGGATCAAGTGTGAAGTACATTGCCTTTAAATTACACACAAGGATGACACTGTATCTAAGAGAATAACAAAAGAATCAAAACTATACAAAGCTGTAAGCTGCCCTAAAGTTCAGTGAACATACATCACATTGGAAAGCCATTTATAAACCTGTCAGCACACGGACCAACCTCAGCCTGACTTTCATTACCACTGTTATTTGGTACTATGCTGTCTCTACAATACAAGTTTGGTATCACCCCTTTCTGTTAAAAGCATGAACTTAGAGAGGCAACATCCCTAGTCTATTTTTGCTGTGTCCTCTATAAACCTCCTGCAGCAGCCTATGGCAAGGAAGTGTGAATCTGAGCTTAGCGGCACTGCAGTGATGTGTGATGAAAGTTCAGATGAGGTCTGACCCGTGTGTGGAACTAGTGGTTGTTTAGGATTGTAAACTCAGAGACAGGGTGTGGTTAGGGATGTGCACAGGGACAGCACACATACTGTATGTTATTTATTTGCAAGTGTAACAGTTAGATCTAACATCACACTGACTGTATCCAGCCAGGAGCAGGAAAGCAGAGTTGGACATCAAGCTCATCCTGAGTCCATCCATGTGTTTCCTCTAACCTAGAAATGTCCTTACATTGAAAACAGCTAAATTCCACCAAAGAAAGGCATCTGCTATGCTGACCCCTGACCCATTTACTTCCTTTTGTTTTTACAGCTCCCTGTCACTGCTCAGTTTATTTTAGCAGGTGGATCAAGGACCCCATTACCCCACTCACTTTATGCTACCCACCCCTTTTTTTATTAGCACCATAATAGCACAGATACATTATCAGAGCTAATCAGAGTCAAATGGAGAAAAGTAGTGGAGTGAGACTGCAGCAATTGCCTCTCTCCCCTCTCCCTTCCTTGCAGTGCAGCCTGTTCTGTTCTGACAGACTCGTGTTAAACTTTTCCAACCTCGTTGTCTTTACTTTTTTCCTCCTTCCCTTCTTACTTCATTTTCTCCCTCTAAGCCTCCTCCTTGTTTTCTTGCTCTCCATTTTAGGCCCTGATGTTTGTCCTTTCTCCTTCCTCTCACATCTCTTTCCTCTGTGTCTCTTCTCTTGCTTTCTCTCCTCCACATCTTTCTCCGTTCTTTTTCCCCGGGGATTGCCTGTTTGATATTCTGCTTGTGTGGCAAGGCGGCAGGATGGATTAGAGCATGGACAGGCCCCACAAACCACCCTGATCCACAGGACAGCTTTTCAATCACTCCTCCAATGCTGTTCCACCTATATAAATACAACCACAGGGAGAGAGCCACGGATCAAGAGGGGAAAAAAGTGAAAATAATAGAAAGGGATAAAAACAAACAGAGAAGGACAAATGTAGAATTTTATGAAGTGGCTTTGCAAACAGGTTGAAATATGCCAGAACCTCAGAGTTACATGTCCCACTTCTTGTGTTTGAGCATATCAAGCGTCTGCAGGCATTGTTTGGAACACAAACCAGCTCAAAGAGAGAACAATGGCTCATTTGCACCTGTAATGTGTTGCAGCAGTTTTGTGCTTCACAATGAATGGGTTGCATAGCTGTCTCTTTGGTTTTGTTTGAAATTATAAATTTTTCTTTCTTTCTTTCTTTCCCTGGGTGTGTATATAATGTGCCACCTTGATCCCCAGGACCTTTCCCATTTAGACGAGAATTACAGATCCCTCATGTGGGTAAACAGCATTACTGTGACTCTACAGCCTTTTTTTTGTTTGGATCAATAGTGTGATCTTCCAAGCCCGGCATTAGGGGGCATTATAAAAAAGGTTACAAATGACCATTTAGTCCATTGCACTCTCCTCAGGTACGAGGGGAGTATCGATCCATTGTGGCTCATCAGAATGTTTTGTTGCAATAGTGACACTTGAATGGTAATCACCTTCAAAAGGTGCCATAAAATGGTGTGTAATTGCTGTTGCTTAAAATCACTAATGACTAATGCTGTCAAATGCCACGGTAGCATTAGGCTTTGACTGTGTATGATCAGTAGGAATTGCAAAACACCACCTAAGACACCAAAACAGTCATTTCCTTTCATTTGCATTGACCTGACATGAGATAAAATACAGACTTCAATTCATCAGTGAATACATTCAGCATGTTGTCTTTTAAACTTATAAAACTTTATTATGAGACAAGCTGGGAAAAGTTGGCGTTGTGGGGCTTTCACACAATCTGGAGACTAAGAATCGGTGAACAAATACATTTTAAATATTACTAAGTTATTTAAAGACTTCCATAGACTTTCAGTGCACGCATATTAGCTAGGATTAAGTAGCTTTACATTACCTTACATTTACAAACTCGTGTTTACACTTTGCCAATGTGATAAAAATTTAGGTCAGACTTACAAATAGTGGTAAGAAAGGGTTGTAGTGGGGAAAGGAAAAATTAAAAACAAATGCCTTGAAAGTGATGAAAAGTTAACCAAAACAAATTTCTGTCTGCCAATCTAATGTACGGATGCTCAAACAAGAATTAGGAAACTCATCCCCAAACATCCTGTAAATGTGTTCATTCAAATCTACTAATTGTATTTGTCATGATGAGATTTTGTGGGAGATTAATCCAGAAGTTTTCCATCATGCCTTTGGGGTATGGGCATGTTGTTGAAGGCCGGCTGAGCTGGCAGGACAACAGACACTTGAGGCTCCATTTCAGTGATGCAATCCCAAAAGCCAGCATAAAGTGCCAGATCACATACACAAGGACAATGAAGGTGCATCTGAGTACACTTGCTTTTTAAAGTTCATACAGTATGCTGTAGGTGCAGCATGCTGTGTGCTTAAAAAAGAAGTCTGAACCACTGGAATAAACTATAAATCAGAAGGACAGACTGATTACCCAGGATGCAAGTATTATTACTCATTTCATATCTTTGACAGCTGAGCTCCGAGAGAGTGGCGAATGGCAGAAATGGCTCACAGAATAGAGAGGGAGGTCCAAACTGACTTCTCCACAAAGGGTTATGGTTTTCCCTGGCAGGACAGAAAAGTGCAATTTTTTAATCAAAGGCACATTGTTTGCATATATTGATGAAACATCTAGTTAAATAAATACATGAATTAGAAGAAAAAAAAATGCTTGTTTACTTGAATTTGTTTTACTGAAGTGATTAATAAATTTTATTCAATTTGGGTTTGTTTCAAGCACAAGTAATGCCATTGCTGCCAAAACTGATTTATGCAATAGTTTGTTTAAAGATCCCTTCCAGACACATTTAAAATATGCTTAATAAGTGTCTCTTTTAATGTATTAACATGGTTTATCACAAAAAGATGAAAAAAAAACAAACAAACAAAAAAACAACAGCAACACGTATCATTTAACTGATATAAAGAACATAAAACTTTTATGCATCAGATTTGTTATCGTTATATTTCATTTTTATTTTTCCAATACTTCCAGTACTATTTTTCCATTTCAGTGACTGCATCATTACCGATAAATTAACAGTCATTATGTGTACGACTTTAGAGCTTGAGCACAGGCTTCACCTTCAGATGGCGCAAGAAAACTGAACAGCTCGTAATATCAGACCACCGTTATTATCACCACATGCTTGAGTGGATAAAATCATTATTGTTGCTGTGTAGTGATTTTCCATTGAGGTAAATACATAGAAAATGAAAACCTCACTGTCATCATGAAATATTGCATTGCATGAGATTCTGAAGGTGAGCTGAGTTATTAAACTATGTCGTAATAACCCGCTGAAAGCCCCCATGCATGCCTTTGCACAATGGCATAGCTTAACAAGTATGAATTAGTTCCCTCCAGTAAGTGTGTCTTATGGTGGAAAGTTGATTTTATCACTCACAGTGACACCTTTGACACTGTTTATCACACGGCAGAGGAACTCTGATGCACGAGCCAACCAGCCATCCACCTCTGTTAGTGACAGGTCATATGCGACACTCAGTGTTCATCCCCAGGGCACTGGAGAGGCTGATGAAGGATGTGATGTCTCAGAGTGACTGGGTAATCTCTAATCCTGAATATATGAAAACTCCTCAGCAATATTCTAATACTTTGCCCTTCCCACCTTCAGGGTAGGTTCCCTCTTGCTCACATTGTCTAAGCTGAGTGTCTTCTTGGACGCACTTGCATAGTGCTGGTTCAAGTGTTGGGTGTTGTGTGTTTTATGTCAAACTGTTAAACATTATGGGTTAACAGGTTTATAACCCCCAGTCATCACATTTGTGGTCTCTTTGTTCTGTTGCCTGCAAGGTTGGATTGCTGACCAGCAAAGTGGGCAACTGACCCAGGATCCCAGTGTGCTCTGGTGATGTGTTTAATTGCAGATTAGTTTGGTCATGTGCATCACTAAATTACAATATCAACTGAAATGACAAGTCCCTTTAGCCAGGTTCTGCAACCTGGAAGCCCTGTTTTACCTAAATCAAAATGACTTCAGAGTCAACGTCTAGTTTATAATCTATAATAAAGGCATGCACAGTATAGTTATATAGGAGGATGAGACACCAGGGTTGCAATGGCAAAGCCACAACAATCATTATGAGTTACCTGTCCTCATGGACACTGGATATTTATTCAAATATTTACAAAAAGTTCATAAAGCAAAAACATAAAAGAAGAAGGGACAATTGTACCATGACAAAGAAGCCCAGCAACAACTGGTGGGACTCTGTGAGTGTTCTTCCTGTGAAAAATAATACAAACCAAAACACACTTAAAATACCACACTTAGTCTCCACAAAACAATCACCTTCAAAAGCAAGTGGACTCCCAGAGCCCTGACAACACTCTGGACTGAAGGCCATCAACTGCTACAGCAATAAAACAAAGAGGCAGATTTAGAACCTAAACTATACAAAGTCTCTTCCACATTAAAAAATCCAGTAAAGATGAAATAAAATATCTAATACTAAGATAAACAGCAGCTGTAAATAAACAGCACTGCTACAATTTTGCCATGGGATGATATTGACAACTAAGAATAGTAAATCAATGTGTTTCACACCATCCAACAATCTCTCATCTCTCTCTCAGTTATAGCAGTCAACCTAAATCAACAATTTAAAACAATACATCCAGGTGATTGTATCCTTACAGTGCCCAAACAATAAAACTAGAATACAATTATAAACAAATATTAGAGAGCACAAAGAAGCATAGTCTGTATAGAGTCAACCTGAAGTTGTTCATCATGAGCCTACTTGTGTCTCTCACATGACTGCCTGCTGCCCCCTGCATAGTCACTGGTGTCCCTGTGCAACAAGACATTAAGTAAAGTGAAAAGTATGAAGATGAACATGACTGTATTTCTCTGTCTCTTTGCTTTTGCCTTATGTTTGGGGCCACTGTTCATTTGTGCCTTTGCTGCACCCAGCATGCAATGTGCACATGCTCAAGCACCAAACACCATGAATTGTATGATGCTTGATATGACACTTATTTACAAGGTCTCAACATTGTTGAGTGCCTGCATGACAGGATAGATAGGAGTAAATTGTAATAGAAACTTGCATACTGGGTGGCATGTAAACACCCAGTCTACACTGTGTCCCTATTTGGCAGCTGATTGCTTGTATGGTGAAAAACAGATTCTGATTCTGAAGTAAACCACTTATGTATCTTTAACAGCTTGGATTTTAAAATGTTACAATGGTACTAGTTACAATATTTGATGGCCAAAGGTACAGACTGTACATTCATATTCTGAAGATGAACAGATTCTCTTTCTTTCTCACACCATTTACCCTCCCATCTTCAGCCATTACTGTCATCAGACTGGAGCTCTCTGACTTTGATAGTACATGAACATGTCCTGTGCTGAAGTGTTAAGGGCAGAAGGGAGTCAGTGACTGATGTGGAGAGCAGCGCCCCCCACCACCACCACCGACCACTACCACTACCTCCACCACCAGTGTCTGGCAGTGATTGATGTTCAAAGAATGGTCCAAAAACCCATGACCAACTCGCCTCACAGCCAGAGGCACCATACCCCCCCCCCCCCCCCCCCCCCCCCCAATATGAAAGTGATACTTGCAGAGATATGAAATTATTATTACACACAATTATTTGAGTGTCTCTGATGTGAAATGAAGCTCCTGTTATATTTGAATAAAATTAATAAAACACGTTATTGCATGATATTACCATCCACCTTGTCATTGTAATTTTGACATTTGAAGAAAAATTTGCATTTAGTTATTACAGTCAAAACTATGTCCTCTGTTGTTTGCATTGTAAAACAGACATGAAAAGCAATGAGATAAAAACCACCATGGTCACACATGTTTGGAAGTAACCGCTGTAAAATGTTCTATAGTATGTAAACACATTAAAATGGTATGGCTCACTTTACATACGAACTAAAATGGGCTAATTTGTGTTGTTTTTGTGTCATGTACATCAGGCCATTTGTTCCCCTGTTCCTCTTTATACCTTGACCTTCACGAGCAAGCAAATATCCATTTGTCTTCCCTGCTGGAATGAGTGGCTGGGGTTAGAGAAAAATGAGGTTAAAAAAAAAAAAAAAAAATGTTATGGATATATGAAATGCCTCTGTCAACAATGCTATTTTTAAATGGGTGGTCGTTTCGATTAAAATGTCATTGCCTCTGTTCATTTTCTTTGATGTTTCTGTTGAACTTTACACACTTGACTTGCTCTGTCCATAAAATATGAATTATCCTCACTGGCTTCACAAGACTTCCTTGTGTATCAACATGCACACGTGACTGTACACCCAAGCAGACCTCACATTAACACACTGTCCCCACTGCAAGCTTGTCTTTGACATTTATGGGATGTTGCAAAAGGGAGAAAAGGAAAAAAAAAAGGTAATGTAGTGGTTAGTGTATGACTGCAAATGTATATGTAAATGTAAATGTAAATATTATTACTATTACTGAAAAAGTACAAAACAAAAGAAAACTTTACCTAAAAGTATATTTGGCTAAAGACCAGCATAGTGGATGTCCCTTGCCCACCATCAGTCACAAACTATTACAATATTTTGCAATGAGGACATTGAGAGTTTATGGGCCCCACAGTCTCCCGTCCTGCCCACCTGCAATTAAAGACATGAAATAGAGACAAAGGATCCTTCAGTCAAAAACACTCCAGCTTTTTAAATGTCAGTAAGATGTATGGCCAGCTCCACAGGGTCAACTAAATGGACAAAATGTGTGTAAACAAAGAAGATCCCTACAGCAAGAAAAAAGGAGCTTGTTTTTACAACAACTAAACATCATGTCTGATTGATATTTCACTGTTGCTTTCCCCAGGGAAGGTAATGCTGAAATTAACTCTACTCATCACCAAAGACTGAACTCTCATACACACTCTCTCACACACACATGCACACACAAACATCAAAGGTAATACTTCTCCTCTTTCCGCTTCCCTCCATAGTTAACTCTCATAAATCATAAGTAACCTTCCTAAAGCCCTGTAACATGAGAATTCTTTGTTTCAACATATCTTAATTATATATGTTATGATTATTATCATTTTATTAATACACAAATGTTGTTATGTAAATTAGTTCAATTTCAGATCTATGCCATTAAGAAAGGAAGAAGTTGTAAGAAAATATCAATATAAATTGCCAACATTTTCTGTACAAGGTGAAATGTTAAACAGTCACCATGGTGTTTGTATTACTATTAATCAAATCAAAACACTGCTGTGTAATACACATTAATTAGGGCCCGAGCGGTACGACGAAGTCGTCCCGAGGGACCTATTGTAATCGTAATGTTTATTATTATTATTTTTTTCCGAAAGAATCGCATTTTTGGAGCCTTTCCCATGCTCAAAACTCACGGAATTCTGGAAAACATTGCGCTCACACGAAAAATTTGATATTTTATGGTCGTTGCACATGAGCAGGACAAAATGGTGAAACAGCGCCCCCTTGAAAATTTCCAAAAAGGCCATAGGTGAGATCGCAAAAGCGGACGAAAATCGGTACACAAGTGCATTATACTCAGATGAGCAAAAAAGTTCATAGAAAGACCCCCCAAATCTCAACAGGAAGTCCGCCATTTTGTTTTGAAAGTTTTACGCTGCGAACGCGCTCCTCCTAGGGATATCGCCCAATCGACCTCAAATTTGGCTCAGATCATGTAGAGACGATGCCGATCAAAAGCGAATCAAAAGGATTTCAGTAGGTGAAAGAGCGTGGCTGCTAGGGGGCGACAAAGTTTGTATGCTAGCTTTAAAATTTCCTTTTGCTCTCACACGCACATACTTGATCCTAGCAGCTTCACACTTGGTACACTTGTGTACATGAGTGAGACGCACAAAAAAGTCAACCTATGCCATGGTGAAATGTCAACAGGAAGTCCGCCATTTTGAATTGAATTTTTTTTGTATTTGAGGTCCTACTCCTAGAGATTTCGCTTGATTGACTTCACATTTGCTACAGATCATCTACTTTCCATCCTAATGAAGATGTATTAAAAGAATGTCGATAGGTCAAAGGGCATGGCTGCTAGGGGGCGACAAAATTTGGCGAATTTCGATTTCTTGCTGTAAAACTTCGAATGGCTCTCACGCGCACATAGGTGATCCTAGCAGCTTCAAACTTGCTGGACATGATGGGGGCGTTGCCCTGAACGTCCTGATATATTAACTTCCTACCTTACTCATAGCGCCCCCTGTTTACGAACGGAAATGACCAGCTTTTACTCCAACATGTATAAATACTACATAGTTAACCCCATCAACGTGATTCCACTTCCAGTACATGCAGAACAAGTTGGTGAAGCTACATTATGAATGGCACGAAGCTACGACCAATGGCGTCCGTGTGGCGGTGCGACGACTATCGACCCTTCATCGTGAAATTACGTTTGGCATTTTGATGGCTTTAACGAATTCATATCCACATGACATTTGATACACATGTCGAGATTGACGAGCTCTTTCATCTGATATGCAGGTCGCCCATGGGCGGGGCCAAATGCCTCAACAGCGCCACCTTGAAATTTTCAAAAACCCCTCCCCATAGTGGTTTCTTTGGAGTAGCAACATGAAACTTGGTACACTTGTGTAACGTGTCTAGATGCACAAAAAAGTCTCTTGCACCAATGGTCAGAACCAAACAGGAAGTCTGCCATTTTGATGTCATCGGTCACGTTTTGTCGATTTCCACCATTGGTATTTGAACAAACTCCTCCTAGGGATTTCACCCGACTGGCTTCAATTTCAGTACAGGTCATCTAGAGAGCATGCTGATCAAAAGTTGTATAAAGAATGTCTGTAGGTCAAAGGGCGTGGCTGTAAGGGCGTGCCAGATTTTGGCGAATTATCCTGTTTTTGAACGGCTCTCACGCCCAAATACTTTATCCGAGCAGCTTCAAACTTGCTGGACATGACGATGGCGCCGCCCTGAACGCCCTGATATATTAACTTCCCACCTTACTCATAGCGCCCCCCGCTGGTAAAAGGAAGTGTCCAGCTTCATTCTAACACGTATAAATCCTACACAATTGACCCCAACAACATCGTTCCACTCCTAGTACATGCAGAACAAGTTGGTGAAGCTACGTTATGGACGTTGTGAAGCTACGACTAATGGCGTTGCAACGAACAGCGATCCCTCGCCACCAATTACGTTTGGCCTTGAAATGGCTTTAACAAGCTCGAACCGTCTTGAAAATTGATACACAGGTCAAGACGGAATCACCACAGTGACACAAGCCTTGTGTCATGTGACAGGCTGCCCGTGGAAGCAGTGGCGGCTTCGGATCCCTCGCCACAGAGCATCAACTCCTCATAAATCTATCATGCATTGTCTGATTTCCTTGAAACTTCACATGTGTGATGAGGGTAAGCCCCTGAACACAACTGCCCATGTCTGGTTGCGCTTCTAGCGCTACCTGATGGATGAGCCTTCACCTTATCATAACTTTAACATGCGTTGCCCGATTCAGCCCAGACTTGACGTATGTGATCACGGACGGCCCCTGAATGTAACTGCACACATTTGGTTATGCTCTTAGCGCCACCTGGTGGATGAATATTCACCTTGTCGTTACTCCATCGTGCACTGGCAGATTTGGCTGTTGACATGTGTGATGAGGGTTAAGCCCTGAACGCACCTGCAGGTGCCTCTGGGGCCACAGGGGCTGTTACGCAAAGGGCAGTGGGTACGGTGGGGCGTGGGTGCGGCGGGGCGTGGGCGCGATCAAGCGTCGGTACCGCGAGGGCCCGTCAACGCCGCTTGCGGCTTTAATTTATTATTATTGTTAGGAGCCACTGTGTTTTCATTAACCACTAGCAGTGTGTTTTAAGTATGAATGATATATTCATACAAATTTCATGCTGATATTGCGTCTTTCTTTCCACTAATATTAATAACATAGGTTTACACATGTTTTCTTTAATGTTTTAAGGCCATGGTGGAATATGTGCAACTTGTAACCTAGAGGGAAATTATTGATGTCATGAGTTAGAGCAAATCCTCTGTGGCTTGCTTTTCCATCTCTTTTCTCATTTTCTGTGGGTTTTTCCCATGACTTTGGTTCTTTCTTTTGCTACATTCTCCAAGTAGCCTCTCTTTTATGTACAAATGCCAAGTCAGTCACAAGTGAATCAGAAGAGCAGGAGGGCCTCAGAATACTTTTTTGTAGCTTTTTAATCAATATCATGGTTTCGTTTTGAAGCTTGTTGAAGGTCTTGAGGTCATCTCTGAAGTTCTCTGGCAAAAGTTAAAAATAAATAATTGGTGCTTTATTTTGTATCAACCTGGTAGAGAAAGGCAGGTGATACCATGTGCCCCCCGGTGACTGCACATTGTCTGCAGGGAAACAACCACAGTTCATCATGAGGAATTTTCCAGCTTCAAACACCATCTACAGCAGGTTCTGATCAGGATCATCTCATGACTAGGTTGATGTCAAGATAAAATAATGTTTTAATGATCAGATTTCATTAGTAGAAATCTAAATATCAATCAGTAATATAGCCATATGCTATAGTAAAAAGGTTATCACCTCTACCCCGCCTTTGCCAGTTTCATTACACAGTTAATCAGCACTGTTCCTTTTGCTCCACTTTGTGTCTTGGTGATTATCAGTCACTGCCTTTACCCTGTATTAGTGGTTATTACTCATGCATTTCTTTAGTTAAACTCATTTGATCTTAGAACAATTGAGTTGAGGGTGTCATGGCTTCTGGTGTTAGACTGATTGGCTTCACTGTATGAAAAAATATTTGCTCTTCAGAGGTGGATCCCCCAACCTAATCGAGTGCATTTGAATAAAACCCAATAAAAAAGCTTCACACTCTCCAAAATGGGCATTTTTGTATGAGAATTGTATTGTCATGCATTTTAAAACAACTATATTTTCTGAGCTTATCACACATTAAAAAGTTTTAGCCAATTCACCAGCACCAAATGATTACTTGTGAATTTCCTGCTCATTGTTGAACATGATTCACAAAGTGCATTAATTTACTCCAGGCACATAACTGTGAAAACTTAGAAATTAAAAAATAGGACTGCATCCAACGATGGAACAAATGCAAATGGACCTGAGAGAGGACGATGAGAATGCTTGTGTGTCCTTTGATAGGGCAGCTGGAACAAATAGCTATGGCAGATATGGGCTGAGAAGTCTTCTTAAGATTGACACAGGTAAGTGGTAACATGCAAGCCAGGGTGCCGTGTCAATTAAAGCGCATAGAAGGCCGCTGTCTGTCTGCGAGAAGCTCATTAACACCAAGGTCATTTTCATCAGGCCCCCAAGCTGCCGTCATTCTCATATTACCAGCAGGGCCTGAAATAAAAAGGCCTGCATTTGCAAACCTCAGGATTGTATGCAGATCCTGTGTTGCAGGTGCAAATGCAGACAGTGCATATAAAGAGATACAAAACACAATGTTATACAACGGCTACAGCCACCATCACACACAAAGCCACACACATGCACAATAATAGGTGTTTAAATAGCTGTTTCCCAAGGGGGATTTTAAAAATGCAGAGCAGGTAGCAGGTGCTTGTTAAAATTAATATTGCAATTGTGTTTATGCAAAACAATTTTATCAGTGATTGTACATAGTTCCATGAGACGTAAATGGCATTATAACTACTTGTACCTCTGCAACCTGTCCACTCATGCAAACCTACCTACTACCAAAGTTATGTAACTAAGACTAATAGAAGTGTTCTCATCACACACACACACATGGTCTTCTCTTCTAATGTAGACACTGCATTTTTCTACTCCGTGAGACATCCCTTTCACATTCTGTTAAATTTTAATCATGCTCTATGATCTATGCATATATGTATGAACACATAATATAACATATTGTGTGTAAAAGGGCAATGATAGAAACTTAAATCCATTGAGATATAATGAGTTAAGCAACTGTCTAAAATGTCAAGCACAATGTCAGCTGCAATTTAACCTCGTGCCTTTAACCTCCACATCAAGCATGTGGGGAATAAACAGTTAATTGCCTGAGTGAGCTTGAATGGCTGGTGTACAACCAGGCTGAGTGCCTTTATCACTGATTGTGAGTACTTTCAGCAGCCAGTGTTTCCTTATATCTTCTGACACCAAGCCCTTTCCTGTCTCTCCCATGTTATTGGAAAGCGCTGATGGGAAATATATAACAGCCCGACACGGTAACTGCCACCTCTGCGCCCTAAGCTGAGCTCTCAACTCCACTGTCAAGATCTAAAAGACAAAAAGCCTCTTGTTACGGTGCCTAGGTGCATGGCTACAGCTCAATTTGTTTGCAGAAGACAGTCTTTCAAAGAGCGAGAGTCACCTGCCTGCATTCCTTTGCTCTGTTTGCTCTTTCTCTGAATTGTCACTCAACCTCTTCCCATCCCTTCCTGTTAGTTTTGCCTTTGTCTCTCTATGGATCTTCCTGAATGGTTTGTGCCTACAGGCAGCCGTTCCACTTGTTTATCCCTTTCTCTTTCAATAACTGAATCCGAAGGACAGATTCAAACACTAGTTGACAATACAGCCAAACCCATTCTCTTCTAGATTCCATCAAGCACTCAAGTCTGTGCCCGGCTCTTATTTTAAACCTAAAGTGTACAGATGTTGAATGGTTTGAGTAACTCATGGTGATTTATGCCAGTTAAGTTATATTACTGTCCAGTTTATGTAATTTATTTAACAAGATAACTTGGCTCTTAGTGCACTAATCAAACACATGTTTCTATTACTAAACAAAACAGGTTTCAACAAAGCAACCCCGCCACTATCCATCTGTGGTCATTCTGTATTTCTACTAGTGGAAGTTGGCAAGCAGCAGGAAAAGAAAAGAAAAAAAAAAGAAAAAGCTATCAGCAGTTGTTGCGTGTGGCTGCAACCGGGTGAGACTGTGGAGAAACCTGCTGGGAGAAAACAGAGGGAGCCGCTGCCCACTGCAGAGACGACCAGTGGCAGCTGGGTGAAATCGGTCTGTTACTAACCCTGTGACCTCTCCCCACTCTTGGCACTGCACTGTGGCAAGGCTGTTTGTCTCTTTCGTATTTTATGGGGATAAAATCTGGGAGAGGTCTAGGAGTCATTGTCTGCTGTGTGCACTTGCACTCGGACATCAGATTTTTGCTCTCTCGCAACAACTTTTCTACTGTACATGGGGTGGCAAGGAATTTGTTGTGACCACGCCATGCTACCTCACTAGGTCCACCTCTGACAGAAATTGACATCTATTTATGTTAATTCCATCAAAAAAGAGAGAAAACAAATAAATTTACCTCTTCAACTCCGCGGGGACGCCGGCGTCCCCGAGCCGCTCCTCTTCTGCAGTTTCAGCTTGCACGGGCTTACTACATTGGTAAACATGGCGTATTTGGTATCTGTGGCTTCATTAGGTTGTTTTGCTAATTCAGTATCGATTTTATTTTGTTTCTCATTTATTTTTGCACAAGAATATACGGAATATCTACAGTCCGAAGCGTGATCGTTTTCCCCGTTTCAACCGAGGGAGACGTTCCCTCGGTTTTATTTTGAAGTTTGTGTACGACACGGATGTTGAAGGGAGGGTGCTGAACATTGATGTATTATAATGGACAGTGTAAATAAAGATTTAGCTGATTCAATCGTAAATGTGTACAAGATGAAGAAGAAGAAGACTCGTAAATATAAGCGCGCAAACATGGCGACATGGCGACGTGGCGACCGCGGTGTCCGCAGTCGCCATGTTGAAACACGGAGGAAAGGGTTAGTTATGCCCATACTTTATGGGCATAATTTAATAATTGAACAGTTCAATATTGCAAATTTGTGTGGTAAAAAAATGCATGAGAAAAACACATTTGGTGTCTCAGTTTACCATTTGGTTATCATGTGTCCATTTGGACTCTCATCTCCGCCTGGATCTTATCATGACAAAAAACATTGCAGAATGGTCAGGGGGACCCTCAGCCGCGCATGCTCAGTCACACACACACCCATATTAGTCAGCTGGGCAGCTGACCGCTGTGATAGCTATGGGGAGCCGGACCGGACCGCGGAGACTACAGCCAGGCTAACCCAGAACCTCTGGCTGACCGGGCTGGACTCAGCAGAGACACTCAGCCACCCGTTCAAACACTGGGGCACACTGTACAGAGCAGGAATCAGGGGGGCGGGGCAGCTGGCCACAGCCGCTGGCCCCCGGTGAGAATAGTAAGTGAGCCACGCTGACCGGGCCGGACTCAGCAGAGACACTCAGCCACCCGTTCAAACACTGGGGCACAGGGTACAGAGCAGGAATCAGGGGTCGGGGGCAGCTGGCCACAGCCGCTGGCCCCCGGTGAGAATAGTAAGTGAGCCACGCTGACCGGGCCGGACTCAGCAGAGACACTCAGCCACCCGTTCAAACACTGGGGCACAGGTACAGAGCAGGAATCAGGGGGTCGGGGGCAGCTGGCCACAGCCGCTGGCCCCCGGTGAGAATAGTAAGTGAGCCACGCTGACCGGGCCGGACTCAGCAGAGACACTCAACCACCTGTTCAAACACTGGGGCACACAGGGTACAGAGCAGGAATCAGGGGGGGCGGGGGGAGCCGGCCACAGCCGCTGGCCCCCGGTGGAGAATAGTAAGTGAGCCACGCTGACCGGGCCGGACTCAGCAGAGACACTCAGCCACCCGTTCAAACACTGGGGCACACTGTACAGAGCAGGAATCAGGGGGCGGGGGCAGCTGGCCACAGCCGCTGGCCCCCGGTGAGAATAGTAAGTGAGCCACGCTGACCGGGCCGGACTCAGCAGAGACACTCAGCCACCCGTTCAAACACTGGGGCACAGGGTACAGAGCAGGAATAACGGTGGCGGGGCAGCAGCTGGCCACAGCCTCTGGCCCCCGGTGAGAATAGTAAGTGAGCCACGCTGACCGGGCCGGACTCAGCAGAGACACTCAGCCACCCGTTCAAACACTGGGGCACAGGGTACAGAGCAGGAATCAGGGGGGCGGGGGCAGCTGGCCACAGCCGCTGGCCCCCGGTGAGAATAGTAAGTGAGCCACGCTGACCGGGCCGGACTCTGCAGGGACACTCAGCCACCCGTTCAAACACTGGGCACACAGGTACAGAGCAGGAATCAGGGGGGCGGGCAGCTGGCCCCAGCCGCTGGCCCCGGTGAGTGAGAATAGTAAGTGAGCCACGCTGACCGGGCGGACTCAACAGAGAGACTCAGCCACCCGTTCAAACACTGGGGCACACTGTACAGAGCAGGAATCAGGGGGGCGGGGGCAGCTGGCCACAGCCGCTGGGCCCCGGTGAGAATAATAAGTGAGCCACGCTGACCGGGCCGGACTCAGCAGAGACACTCAGCCACCCGTTCAAACACTGGGGCACACTGTACAGAGCAGGAATCAGGGGGGCGGGGGCAGCTGTCCACAGCCGCTGGCCCCGGACTCAGCAGAGACACTCAGCCACCCGTTCAAACACTGGGGCACACTGTACAGAGCAGGAATCAGGGGGCGGGGGCAGCTGGCCACAGCCGCTGGCCCCCGGTGAGAATAGTAAGTGAACCACGCTGACCGGGCCGGACTCAACAGAGAGACTCAGCCACCCGTTCAAACACTGGGGCACACTGTACAGAGCAGGAATCAGGGGGGCGGGGGCAGCTGGCCCCAGCCGCTGGCCCCCGGTGAGAATAGTAAGTGAGCCACGCTGACCGGGCCGGACTCAGCAGAGACACTCAGCCACCCGTTCAAACACTGGGTCACAGGGTACAGAGCAGGAATCTGGGGGGCGGGGGCAGCTGGCCACAGCCGCTGGCCCCGGTGAGAATAGTAAGTAAGCCACGCTGACCGGGCCGGACTCAGCAGAGACACTCAGCCACCCGTTCAAACACTGGGGCACAGGGTACAGAGCAGGAATAACGGGGGGGGGGCAGCTGGCCACAGCCGCTGGCCCCGGTGAGAATAGTAAGTGAGCCACGCTGACCGGGCCGGACTCAACAGAGAGACTCAGCCACCCGTTCACAACACTGGGGCACACTGTACAGAGCAGGAATCAGGGGGTGGGGGCAGCTGGCCACAGCCGCTGGCCCTTGGTGAGAATAGTAAGTGAGCCACGCTGACCGGGCCGGACTCAGCAGAGACACTCAGCCACCCGTTCAAACACTGGGGCACACTGAACAGAGCAGGAATCAGGGGGGCGGGGGCAGCTGGCCCCAGCCGCTGGCCCCGGACTCAGCAGAGACACTCAGCCACCTGTTCAAACACTGGGGCACACTGTACAGAGCAGGAATCAGGGGGGCGGGGGCAGCTGGCCACAGCCGCTGGCCCCGGTGAGAATAGTAAGTGAGCCACGCTGACCGGGCCGGACTCAGCAGAGACACTCAGCCACCCGTTCAAACACTGGGGCACAGGGTACAGAGCAGGAATCAGGGGGGCGGGGGCAGCTGGCCCCAGCCGCTGGCCCCGGTGAGAATAGTAAGTGAGCCACGCTGACCGGGCCGGACTCAGCAGAGACACTCAGCCACCCGTTCAAACACTGGGGCACACAGGCTACAGAGCAGGAATCAGGGGGGCGGGGGCAGCCGGCCACATCCGCTGGCCCCGGACTCAGCAGAGACACTCAGCCACCCATTCAAACACTGGGGCACACGGTACAGAGCAGGAATCAGGGGGTGGGGGCAGCTGGCCACAGCCGCTGGCCCCCGGTGAGAATAGTAAGTGAGCCACGCTGACCGGGCCGGACTCAACAGAGACACTCAGCCACCCGTTCAAACACTGGGGCACACTGTACAGAGCAGGAATCAGGGGGGCGGGGGCAGCTGGCCACAGCCGCTGGCCCCCGGTGAGAATAGTAAGTGAGCCACGCTGACCGGGCCGGACTCAGCAGAGACACTCAGCCACCCGTTCAAACACTGGGGCACAGGGTACAGAGCAGGTATCAGGGGGTCGGGGGCAGCTGGCCACAGCCGCTGGCCCCCGGTGAGAATAGTAAGTGAGCCACGCTGACCGGGCCGGACTCAGCAGAGACACTCAGCCACCGTTCAAACACTGGGGCACAGGGTACAGAGCAGGAATCACGGTGGCGGGGGCAGCTGGCCACAGCCGCTGGCCCCGGTGAGAATAGTAAGTGAGCCACGCTGACCGGGCCGGACTCAGCAGAGACACTCAGCCACCCGTTCAAACACTGGGGCACAGGGTACAGAGCAGGAATCAGGGGGGCGGGGGCAGCTGGCCACAGCCGCTGGCCCCCGTGAGAATAGTAAGTGAGCCACGCTGACCGGGCCGGACTCACCAGAGAGACTCAGCCACCCGTTCAAACACTGGGGCACACTGTACAGAGCAGGAATCAGGGGGGGGGGCAGCTGGCCACAGCCGCTGGCCCTTGGTGAGAATAGTAAGTGAGCCACGCTGACCGGGCCGGACTCACCAGAGAGACTCAGCCACCCGTTTAAACACTGGGGCACACTGTACAGAGCAGGAATCAGGGGGGTGGGGGCAGCTGGCCCCAGCCGCTGGCCCCTTGGTGAGAATAGTAAGTGAGCCACGCTGACCGGGCCAGACTCAGCAGAGACACTCAGCCACCCGTTCAAACACTGGGGCACACTGTACAGAGCAGGAATCAGGGGGGCGGGGCAGCTGGCCCCAGCCGCTGGCCCCCAGTGAGAATAGTAAGTGAACCACGCCGACCGGGCCGGACTCAGCAGAGACACTCAGCCACCCGTTCAAACACTGGGGCACACTGAACAGAGCAGGAATCAGGGGGGCGGGGGCAGCTGGCCCCAGCCGCTGGCCGTGCCGGACTCAGCAGAGACACTCAGCCACCTGTTCAAACACTTGGGCACACTGTACAGAGCAGGAATCAGGGGGGCGGGGGCAGCTGGCCCAGCCGCTGGCCCCCGGTGAGAATAGTAAGTGAGCCACGCTGACCGGGCCGGACTCAGCAGAGACACTCAGCCACCCGTTCAAACACTGGGGCACAGGGTACAGAGCAGGAATCAGGGGGTCGGGGGCAGCTGGCCACAGCCGCTGGCCCCCGGTGAGAATAGTAAGTGAGCCACGCTGACGGGCCGGACTCGCAGAGACACTCAGCCACCCATTCAAACACTGGGGCAGACTGTACAGAGCAGGAATCAGGGGGGTCGGGGCAGCTGGCCACAGCCGCTGGCCCCGGTGAGAATAGCAAGTGAGCCACGCTGACCGGGCCCGGACTCAGCAGAGACACTCAGCCACCTGTTCAAACACTGGGGCCACAGGGTACAGAGCAGGAATCAGGGGGGCGGGGGGAGCCGGCCACAGCCGCTGGCCCCGACTCAGCAGAGACACTCAGCCACCCGTTCAAACACTGGGGCACAGGGTACAGAGCAGGAATCAGGGGGCGGGGGCAGCTGGCCACAGCCGCTGTCCCCCGGTGAGAATAGTAAGTGAGCCACGCTGACCGGGCCGGACTCAGCAGAGACACTCAGCCACCCGTTCAAAACACTGGGGCACAGGGTACAGAGCAGGAATAACGGGGGCGGGGGCAGCTGGCCACAGCCGCTGGCCCCCGGTGAGAATAGTAAGTGAGCCACGCTGACCGGGCCGGACTCAGCAGAGACACTCAGCCACCCGTTCAAACACTGGGGCACAGGGTACAGAGCAGGAATAACGGGGGCGGGGGCAGCTGGCCACAGCCGCTGGCCCCCGGTGAGAATAGTAAGTGAGCCACGCTGACCGGGCCGGACTCAGCAGAGACACTCAGCCACCCGTTCAAACACTGGGGCACAGGATACAGAGCAGGAATACACGGGGGGGGGCAGGCAGCTGGCCACAGCCCTGGCCCCGGTGAGAATAGTAAGTGAGCCACGCTGACGGGCCGGACTCAGCAGAGACACTCAGCCACCCGTTCAAACACTGGGGCACAGGGTACAGAGCAGGAATCAGGGGGGCGGGGGCAGCTGGCCACAGCCGCTGGCCCCCGGTGAGAATAGTAAGTGAGCCACGCTGACCGGGCCGGACTCAGCAGAGAGACTCAGCCACCCGTTTAAACACTGGGGCACACTGTACAGAGCAGGAATCAGGGGGGGGGGGCAGCTGGCCCCAGCCGCTGGCCCCCGGTGAAAATAGTAAGTGAGCCACGCTGACCGGCCGGACTCAGCAGAGACACTCAGCCACCCGTTCAAACACTGGGGCACACTGTACAGAGCAGGAATCAGGGGGCGGGGGGCAGCTGGCCCCAGCCGCTGGCCCCCGGTGAGAATAGTAAGTGAGCCACGCTGACCGGGCCGGACTCAGCAGAGACACTCAGCCACCCGTTCAAACACTGGGGCACAGGGTACAGAGCAGGAATAACGGGGGCGGGGGCAGCTGGCCACAGCCGCTGGCCCCGGTGAGAATAGTAAGTGAGCCACGCTGACCGGGCCGGACTCAGCAGAGACACTCAGCCACCCGTTCAAACACTGGGGCACAGGGTACAGAGCAGGAATAACGGGGGCGGGGGCAGCTGGCCACAGCCGCTGGCCCCGGTGAGAATAGTAAGTGAGCCACGCTGACCGGGCCGGACTCAGCAGAGACACTCAGCCACCCGTTCAAACACTGGGGCACACTGTACAGAGCAGGAATAACGGGGGTCGGGGGCAGCTGGCCACAGCCGCTGGCCCCGGTGAGAATAGTAAGTGAGCCACGCTGACCGGGCCGGACTCAGCAGAGACACTCAGCCACCCGTTCAAACACTGGGCCACATGTACAGAGCAGGAATCAGGGGGGCGGGGGCAGCTGGCCACAGCCGCTGGCCCCCGGTGAGAATAGTAAGTGAGCCACGCTGACCGGGCCGGACTCAGCAGAGACACTCAGCCACCCCGTTCAAACACTGGGGCACAGGGTACAGAGCAGGAATCAGGGGGGCGGGGGCAGCTGGCCACAGCCGCTGGCCCCCGGTGAGAATAGTAAGTGAGCCACGCTGACCGGGCCGGACTCAGCAGAGACACTCAGCCACCCGTTCAAACACTGGGGCACAGGGTACAGAGCAGGAATAACGGGGGCGGGGGCAGCTGGCCACAGCCGCTGGCCCCCGGTGAGAATAGTAAGTGAGCCACGCTGACCGGGCCGGACTCAGCAGAGACACTCAGCCACCCGTTCAAACACTGGGGCACAGGGTACAGAGCAGGAATCAGGGGGTCGGGGGCAGCTGGCCACAGCCGCTGGCCCCCGGTGAGAATAGCAAGTGAGCCACGCTGACCGGGCCGGACTCAGCAGAGACACTCAGCCACCTGTTCAAACACTGGGGCACACAGTGTACAGAGCAGGAATCAGGGGGCGGGGGGGGGAGCCGGCCACAGCCGCTGGCCCCGGACTCAGCAGAGACACTCAGCCACCCGTTCAAACACTGGGGCACAGGGTACAGAGCAGGAATCAGGGGGCGGGGGCAGCTGGCCACAGCCGCTGTCCCCCCGGTGAGAATAGTAAGTGAGCCACGCTGACCGGGCCGGACTCAGCAGAGACACTCAGCCACCCGTTCAAAACTGGGGCACAGGGTACAGAGCAGGAATAACGGGGGGCGGGGGCAGCTGGCCACAGCCGCTGGCCCCCGGTGAGAATAGTAAGTGAGCCACGCTGACCGGGCCGGACTCAGCAGAGACACTCAGCCACCCGTTCAAACACTGGGGCACAGGGTACAGAGCAGGAATAACGGGGCGGGGGCAGCTGGCCACAGCCGCTGGCCCCCGGTGAGAATAGTAAGTGAGCCACGCTGACCGGGCCGGACTCAGCAGAGACACTCAGCCACCCGTTCAAACACTGGGGCACAGGGTACAGAGCAGGAATCAGGGGGTCGGGGGCAGCTGGCCACAGCCGCTGGCCCCCGGTGAGAATAGTAAGTGAGCCACGCTGACCGGGCCGGACTCAGCAGAGAGACTCAGCCACCGCTTTAAAACACTGGGGCACACTGTACAGAGCAGGAATCAGGGGGGCGGGGGCAGCTGGCCCCAGCCGCTGGCCCCCGGTTGAGAATAGTAAGTGAGCCACGCTGACCGGGCCGGACTCAGCAGAGACACTCAGCCACCCGTTCAAACACTGGGGCACAGGGTACAGAGCAGGAATCAGGGGGCGGGGGCAGCTGGCCACAGCCGCTGGCCCCCGATGAGAATAGTAAGTGAACCACGCTGACCGGGCCGGACTCAGCAGAGACACTCAGCCACCCGTTCAAACACTGGGGCACACTGTACAGAGCAGGAATCAGGGGGGGCGGGGCAGCTGGCCACAGCCGCTGGCCCGGACTCAGCAGAGACACTCAGCCACCCGTTCAAACACTGGGGCACACTGTACAGAGCAGGAATCAGGGGGGCGGGGGCAGCTGGCCACAGCCGCTGGCCCCCGGTGAGAATAGTAAGTGAGCCACGCTGACCGGCCGGACTCAGCAGAGAGACTCAGCCCCCCCTTTCAAACACTGGGGCACACTGTACAGAGCAGGAATCAGGGGGGCGGGGGCAGCTGGCCCCAGCCGCTGGCCCTTGGTGAGAATAGTAAGTGAGCCACGCTGACCGGGCCGGACTCACCAGAGAGACTCAGCCACCCGTTTAAAACACTGGGGCACACTGTACAGAGCAGGAATCAGGGGGGGGGGCAGCTGGCCCAGCCGCTGGCCTTGGCGAGAATAGTAAGTGAGCCACGCTGACGGGCCGGACTCAGCAGAGACACTCAGCCACCCGTTCAAACACTGGGGCACACCGTACAGAGCAGGAATCAGGGGGGCGGGGGCAGCTGGCCCAGCCGCTGGCCCAGTGTGAGAATAGTAAGTAACCACGCTGACCGGGCCGGACTCA
The DNA here is from genome assembly GCA_021432705.1 of Caranx ignobilis. Classification (NCBI taxonomy): domain Eukaryota; kingdom Metazoa; phylum Chordata; class Actinopteri; order Carangiformes; family Carangidae; genus Caranx; species Caranx ignobilis. The sequence continues at coordinate 57,593,884 of MU269990.1, forward strand.
GCAGAGACACTCAGCCACCCGTTCAAACACTGGGGCACACTGTACAGAGCAGGAATCAGGGGGGCGGGGCAGCTGGCCCCAGCCGCTGGCCCGGACTCAGCAGAGACACTCAGCCACTGCTTTAAAACACTTGGGCACACTGTACAGAGCAGGAATCAGGGGGGCGGGGGCAGCTGGCCACAGCCGCTGGCCCCCCGGTGAGAATAGTAAGGAGCCACGCTGACCGGGCCGGACTCAGCAGAGACACTCAGCCACCCGTTCAAACACTGGGGCACAGGGTACAGAGCAGGAATCAGGGGGTCGGGGCAGCTGGCCACAGCCGCTGGCCCCCGGTGAGAATAGTAAGTGAGCCACGCTGACCGGGCCGGCCTCTGCAGAGACACTCAGCCACCCGTTCAAACACTGGGGCACAGGGTACAGAGCAGGAATCAGGGGGTCGGGGGCAGCTGGCCACAGCCGCTGGCCCCCGGTGAGAATAGTAAGTGAGCCACGCTGACCGGGCCGGACTCAGCAGAGACACTCAGCCACCCGTTCAAACACTGGGGCACAGGGTACAGAGCAGGAATCAGGGGGGCGGGGGAGCGGCCACAGCCGCTGGCCCCGGACTCAGCAGAGACACTCAGCCACCCGTTCAAACACTGGGGCACAGGGTACAGAGCAGGAATCAGGGGGGCGGGGGCAGCTGGCCACAGCCGCTGGCCCCGGTGAGAATAGTAAGTGAGCCACGCTGACCGGGGCCGGACTCAGCAGAGACACTCAGCCACCCGTTCAAACACTGGGGCACAGGGTACAGAGCAGGAATAACGGGGCGGGGGCAGCTGGCACAGCCTCTGGCCCCCGGTGAGAATAGTAAGTGAGCCACGCTGACCGGGCCGGACTCAGCAGAGACACTCAGCCACCCGTTCAAACACTGGGGCACAGGGTACAGAGCAGGAATAACGGGGGCGGGGGCAGCTGGCCACAGCCGCTGGCCCCCGGTGAGAATAGTAAGTGAACCACGCTGACCGGGCCGGACTCAGCAGAGACACTCAGCCACCCGTTCAAACACTGGGGCACACTGTACAGAGCAGGAATAACGGGGTCGGGGGCAGCTGGCCACAGCCGCTGGCCCCCGGTGAGAATAGTAAGTGAGCCACGCTGACCGGGCCGGACTCAGCAGAGACACTCAGCCACCCGTTCAAACACTGGGGCACACTGTACAGAGCAGGAATCAGGGGGGCGGGGGCAGCTGCCACAGCCGCTGGCCCCCGGTGAGAATAGTAAGTGAGCCACGCTGACCGGGCCGGACTCAGCAGAGACACTCAGCCACCCCTTCAAACACTGGGGCACACTGTACAGAGCAGGAATCAGGGGGGCGGGGGCAGCTGGCCACAGCCGCTGGCCCCGGGTGAGAATAGTAAGTGAGCCACGCTGACCGGGCCGGACTCAGCAGAGACACTCAGCCACCCGTTCAAACACTGGGGCACAGGGTACAGAGCAGGAATAACGGGGGCGGGGGCAGCTGGCCACAGCCGCTGGCCCCGGTGAGAATAGTAAGTGAGCCACGCTGACCGGGCCGGACTCAGCAGAGACACTCAGCCACCCGTTCAAACACTGGGGCACAGGGTACAGAGCAGGAATCAGGGGGTCGGGGGCAGCTGGCCACAGCCGCTGGCCCCGGTGAGAATAGTAAGTGAGCCACGCTGACTGGGCCGGACTCAGCAGAGACACTCAGCCACCCGTTCAAACACTGGGGCACAGGGTACAGAGCAGGAATCAGGGGGCGGGGGCAGCTGGCCACAGCCGCTGGCCCCCGGTGAGAATAGTAAGTGAGCCACGCTGACCGGGCCGGACTCAGCAGAGACACTCAGCCACCTGTTCAAACACTGGGGCACACTGTACAGAGCAGGAATCAGGGGGGCGGGGGAGCGGCCACAACAGCCGCTGGCCCCGGACTCAGCAGAGACACTCAGCCACCCGTTCAAACACTGGGGCACACTGTACAGAGCAGGAATCAGGGGGGCGGGGGCAGCTGGCCACAGCCGCTGGCCCCCGGTGAGAATAGTAAGTGAGCCACGCTGACCGGGCCGGACTCAGCAGAGAGACTCAGCCACCCGTTCAAACACTGGGCACACTGTACAGAGCAGGAATCAGGGGGGCGGGGGCAGCTGGCCCAGCCGCTGGCCCCCGGTGAGAATAGTAAGTGAGCCACGCTGACCGGGCCGGACTCAGCAGAGACACTCAGCCACCCGTTCAAACACTGGGTCACAGGGTACAGAGCAGGAATCAGGGGGGCGGGGCAGCTGGCACAGCCGCTGGCCCCCGGTGAGAATAGTAAGTAGCCACGCTGACCGGGCCGGACTCAGCAGAGACACTCAGCCACCCGTTCAAACACTGGGGCACAGGGTACAGAGCAGGAATAACGGGCGGGGGCAGCTGGCCACAGCCGCTGGCCCCGGTGAGAATAGTAAGTGAGCCACGCTGACCGGGCCGGACTCAGCAGAGACACTCAGCCACCCGTTCAAACACTGGGGCACACTGTACAGAGCAGGAATCAGGGGGGCGGGGGCAGCTGGCCACAGCCGCTGGCCCCGGTGAGAATAGTAAGTGAGCCACGCTGACCGGGCCGGACTCAGCAGAGACACTCAGCCACCCGTTCAAACACTGGGGCACACTGTACAGAGCAGGAATCAGGGGGGCGGGGGCAGCTGCCCCAAGCCGCTGGCCCCCGGACTCAGCAGAGACACTCAGCCACCCGTTCAAACACTGGGGCACACTGTACAGAGCAGGAACATGGGGGGCGGGGGCAGCTGGCACAGCCGCTGGGCCCCGGTGAGAATAGTAAGTGAGCCACGCTGACCGGGCCGGACTCAGCAGAGACACTCAGCCACCGTTCAAACACTGGGGCACAGGGTACAGAGCAGGAATCAGGGGGGCGGGGGCAGCTGGCCCCAGCCGCTGGCCCCCGGTGAGAATAGTAAGTGAGCCACGCTGACGGGCCGGACTCAGCAGAGACACTCAGCCACCCGTTCAAAACACTGGGGCACACAGGCTACAGAGCAGGAATCAGGGGGCGGGGGCAGCCGGCCACAGCCGCTGGCCCCGGACTCAGCAGAGACACTCAGCCACCCATTCAAACACTGGGGCACACGGTACAGAGCAGGAATCAGGGGGGTGGGGGCAGCTGGCCACAGCCGCTGGCCCCCGGTGAGAATAGTAAGTGAGCCACGCTGACCGGGCCGGACTCAGCAGAGACACTCAGCCACCCGTTCAAACACTGGGGCACACTGTACAGAGCAGAATCAGGGGGGCGGGGGCAGCTGGCCACAGCCGCTGGCCCCGGTGAGAATAGTAAGTGAGCCACGCTGACCGGGCCGGACTCAGCAGAGACACTCAGCCACCCGTTCAAAAACTGGGGCACAGGGTACAGAGCAGGAATCAGGGGGTCGGGGGCAGCTGGCACAGCCGCTGGCCCCCGGTGAGAATAGTAAGTGAGCCACGCTGACCGGGCCGGACTCAGCAGAGACACTCAGCCACCGTTCAAACACTGGGGCACAGGGTACAGAGCAGGAATCAGGGGGGCGGGGCAGCTGGCCACAGCCGCTGGCCCCCGGTGAGAATAGTAAGTGAGCCACGCTGACCGGGCCGGACTCAGCAGAGACACTCAGCCACCCGTTCAAACACTGGGGCACAGGGTACAGAGCAGGAATCAGGGGGGCGGGGGCAGCTGGCCACAGCCGCTGGCCCCCGGTGAGAATAGTAAGTGAGCCACGCTGACCGGGCCGGACTCAGCAGAGACACTCAGCCACCGTTTTAAACACTGGGGCACACTGTACAGAGCAGGAATCAGGGGGGCGGGGGCAGCTGGCCCCAGCCGCTGGCCCCGGTGAGAATAGTAAGTGAGCCACGCTGACCGGGCCGGACTCAGCAGAGAGACTCAGCCACCCGTTCAAACACTGGGGCACACTGTACAGAGCAGGAATCAGGGGGGTGGGGGCAGCTGGCCCAGCCGCTGGCCCTGGTGAGAATAGTAAGTGAGCCACGCTGACCGGGCGGACTCAGCAGAGACACTCAGCCACCGTTCAAACACTGGGGCACACTGTACAGAGCAGGAATCAGGGGGGCGGGGGCAGCTGGCCCCAGCCGCTGGCCCCCAGTGAGAATAGTAAGTGAGCCACGCTGACCGGGCGGACTCAGCAGAGACACTCAGCCACCCGTTCAAACACTGGGGCACACTGTACAGAGCAGGAATCAGGGGGCGGGGCTGGCAGCTGGCCCCAGCCGCTGACCGGGCCGGACTCAGCAGAGACACTCAGCCACCCGTTCAAACACTTGGGCACACTGTACAGAGCAGGAATCAGGGGGGGGGGCAGCTGGCACAGCCGCTGGCCCCGGTGAGAATAGTAAGTGAGCCACGCTGACCGGGCCGGACTCAGCAGAGACACTCAGCCACCCGTTCAAAACACTGGGGCACAGGGTACAGAGCAGGAATCAGGGGTCGGGGGCAGCTGGCCACAGCCGCTGGCCCCCGGTGAGAATAGTAAGTGAGCCACGCTGACCGGGCCGGACTCAGCAGAGACACTCAGCCACCCGTTCAAACACTGGGGCACAGGGTACAGAGCAGGAATCAGGGGGCGGGGGCAGCTGGCCACAGCCGCTGGCCCCGGTGAGAATAGTAAGTGAGCCACGCTGACCGGGCCGGACTCAGCAGAGACACTCAGCCACCCGTTCAAACACTGGGGCACACAGGGTACAGAGCAGGAATCAGGGGGGCGGGGGGAGCCGGCCACAGCCGCTGGCCCCGGACTCAGCAGAGACACTCAGCCACCCGTTCAAACACTGGGGCACAGGGTACAGAGCAGGAATCAGGGGGCGGGGGGCAGCTGGCCACAGCCGCTGTCCCCCGGTGAGAATAGTAAGTGAGCCACGCTGACCGGGCCGACTCAGCAGAGACACTCAGCCACCCGTTCAAACACTGGGGCACAGGGTACAGAGCAGGAATAACGGGGGCGGGGGCAGCTGGCCACAGCCGCTGGCCCCGGTGAGAATAGTAAGTGAGCCACGCTGACCGGGCCGGACTCAGCAGAGACACTCAGCCACCCGTTCAAACACTGGGGCACAGGGTACAGAGCAGGAATAAGGGGGGCGGGGCAGCTGGCCACAGCCGCTGGCCCCCGGTGAGAATAGTAAGTGAGCCACGCTGACCGGGCCGGACTCAGCAGAGACACTCAGCCACCCGTTCAAACACTGGGGCACAGGACAGAGCAGGAATAACGGTGGCGGGGGCAGCTGGCCACAGCCTCTGGCCCCCGGTGAGAATAGTAAGTGAGCCACGCTGACCGGGCCGGACTCAGCAGAGACACTCAGCCACCCGTTCAAACACTGGGGCACAGGGTACAGAGCAGGAATCAGGGGGGGCGGGGCAGCTGGCCACAGCCGCTGGCCCCCCGGTGAGAATAGTAAGTGAGCCACGCTGACCGGGCCGGACTCAGCAGAGACACTCAGCCACCCGTTTAAACACTGGGGCACACTGTACAGAGCAGGAATCAGGGGGGCGGGGGCAGCTGGCCACAGCCGCTGGCCCCCGGTGAGAATAGTAAGTGAGCCACGCTGACCGGGCCGGACTCAGCAGAGACACTCAGCCACCCGTTTAAACACTGGGGCACACTGTACAGAGCAGGAATCAGGGGGGCGGGGGCAGCTGGCCAAGCCGCTGGCCCCGGTGAGAATAGTAAGTGAGCCACGCTGACCGGGCCGGACTCAGCAGAGACACTCAGCCACCCGTTCAAACACTGGGGCACAGGGTACAGAGCAGGAATAACGGGGGCGGGGGCAGCTGGCCACAGCCCTGGCCCCGGTGAGAATAGTAAGTGAGCCACGCTGACCGGGCCGGACTCAGCAGAGACACTCAGCCACCCGTTCAAACACTGGGGCACAGGGGTACAGAGCAGGAATCACGGGGGCGGGGGCAGCTGGCCACAGCCGCTGGCCCCGGTGAGAATAGTAAGTGAGCCACGCTGACCGGGCCGGACTCAGCAGAGACACTCAGCCACCCGTTCAAACACTGGGGCACACTGTACAGAGCAGGAATAACGGGGTCGGGGGCAGCTGGCCACAGCCGCTGGCCCCCGGTGAGAATAGTAAGTGAGCCACGCTGACCGGGCCGGACTCAGCAGAGACACTCAGCCACCCGTTCAAACACTGGGGCACACTGTACAGAGCAGGAATCAGGGGGGCGGGGCAGCTGGCCACAGCCGCTGGCCCCGGTGAGAATAGTAAGTGAGCCACGCTGACCGGGCCGGACTCAGCAGAGACACTCAGCCACCCTTCAAACACTGGGGCACAGGGTACAGAGCAGGAATCAGGGGGTCGGGGGCAGCTGGCCACAGCCGCTGGCCCCCGGTGAGAATAGTAAGTGAGCCACGCTGACCGGGCCGGACTCAGCAGAGACACTCAGCCACCCGTTCAAACACTGGGGCACAGGGTACACAGCAGGAATAACGGGAGCGGGGGCAGCTGGCCACAGCCGCTGGCCCCCGGTGAGAATAGTAAGTGAGCCACGCTGACCGGGCCGGACTCAGCAGAGACACTCAGCCACCCGTTCAAACACTGGGGCACAGGGTACAGAGCAGGAATCAGGGGGGTCGGGGGCAGCTGGCCACAGCCGCTGGCCCCCGGGAGAATAGTAAGTGAGCCACGCTGACCGGGCCGGACTCAGCAGAGACACTCAGCCACCTGTTCAAACACTGGGGCACACAGGTACAGAGCAGGAATCAGGGGGGGGGCGGGGGCAGCCGGCCACAGCCGCGGCACGAGGACTCAGCAGAGACACTCAGCCACCCGTTCAAACACTGGGGCACAGGGTACAGAGCAGGAATCAGGGGGGCGGGGGCAGCTGGCCCACAGCCGCTGTGCCCCCGGTGAGAATAGTAAGTGAGCCACGCTGACCGGGCCGGACTCAGCAGAGACACTCAGCCACCCGTTCAAACACTGGGGCACAGGGTACAGAGCAGGAATAACGGGGGCGGGGGCAGCTGGCCACAGCCGCTGGCCCCCGGGAGAATAGTAAGTGAGCCACGCTGACCGGGCCGGACTCAGCAGAGACACTCAGCCACCCGTTCAAACACTGGGGCACAGGTACAGAGCAGGAATACGGGGGCGGGGCAGCTGGCCACAGCCGCTGGCCCCCGTTGAGAATAGTAAGTGAGCCACGCTGACCGGGCCGGACTCAGCAGAGACACTCAGCCACCCGTTTCAAACACTGGGGCACAGGGTACAGAAGCAGGAATCAGGGGTCGGGGCAGCTGGCCACAGCCGCTGGCCCCCGGTGAGAATAGTAAGTGAGGCCACGCTGACCGGGCCGGACTCAGCAGAGAGACTCAGCCACCCGTTTCAAACACTGGGGCACACGTACAGAGCAGAATCAGGGGGGCGGGGGCAGCTGGCCCCAGCCGCTGGCCCCCGGTGAGAATAGTAACTGAGCCACGCTGACCGGGCCGGACTCAGCAGAGACACTCAGCCACCCGTTCAAACACTGGGGCACAGGGTACAGAGCAGGAAA